>JACAXG010000014.1:2137567-2154086 GCA_018881555.1 Amblyornis subalaris
TGTTTGGACAATTCTCTTCGTTTCCCAATCCAAATACTCTGGAATTCTGCATTTTGCAGGGCTGYTTTGCCAAGGGCTCCCTCGAGCTGCTTTGCCTTGCTTTCCTGCCTGGTTGAATCCCATGGAAAGCCAAACAACCCCCAGTGTCACAGGCCCCTGGCTGGCAGCACCCGCCAGTCTGTCACTCCCGCTCGGGCAGGAATTTTGGCAGGATTTGGGAGGAAAAGGGAACGGAGCAAATGTGGGGCAGCTGTTGTGAGCAGAGGAGGGGTGGGATTGTTGTCCYGCGTGCTGCTCCGAGCCGGCAGGGAAGGAGCGCTGGAGCTCTCAGCAGAGCTGCTCGCTGTGCTCGTGGGTTGGCAGMCTTTTCCTGATTTTTTTTCATTGGRAAAGCGAGCTCCACTGGGAATGCTCATACCCTGGAAATGCGCACACAGATGTGTAAATGGAGTTATGGAATCACAGGTTGGTTTGGGTGGGAAGGGACTTTAAAGATCATCTCATTGCACCCCCTGCCATGGGCAGGAACACCTTCCACTRTCCCAGGCTGCTCCAAGCCCCATCCAACCCAGCCTTGGACACTKCCARGGATGGGGAATCCACAGCTTCTCTGGGCCAGGGYCTCCYCACCYTCCCAGGGAGGAATTTTTTCCATATATTGAACCCAAATTTCYGCTGTTTCAGTTTGAAYCCATTCCYCCTTGTCCTGTCCCTGCAGTTCCTCTCCATTTTCCTTATAGTTTCCTTTGGATCCTGGAAGGAAAGAAACCCTCTGGGAACYGATTAATTGCCATTAATCCAACTCCTCTCGGTGGCCTTGTAAAGTGAGTACCGAGTGCTCCTTTAATCCCCAGGGATTCCATTTGCTTCATGAGGACTCTTAAAAGGATTAAGGATTAATTGTAAGTCTTTTTTTTTCAGTTTTTTTTCCCCCTAAGATAAAAAAGGTTTATTATTGTTCTRGATGTGTAAACGGAGAAAAAACATCTTTTCTACAGAGGTAAAAGATGAAATGGTTTGAGAGCAAACACTYCAGATATTTCTTTGCTTTGGAAAATGTGTGGAAGCTGTCCCTGCTTGTGTTTGGGATTCGAGCAGACATTATTCCAAGGATTATCACCCAGTGCCTTGCGTGCTCAATGAGGCCTGGGAGAAAACAATTTGCAGTTTTATCTGCATTTCTGTTTTAAATCTTCCCTGGCTTTCAGTCTCAGGTGAAAGGGGAAGGAAATGGAAGAGCTCTCCATTAATCCTGGGGTGTCTTGGATGGAATGTCACTGCCCAGAGCTGAGGAAGTGGGGATTTTAATGGGAATTYGGTCATTCCAGGTTGTTCCTGCCTTACTGATGGGACAGCCGGGCCATACCTGAGCGCTTAGGAGGTCTCTCAGTTATGGAGAGATAAAATTAGGGATATAATMTTTAAATTCATGGAAAATGAGAGAAAGCAGGGTGTAGAGAAGGGAGAAACTGCAGAGGAATTCCATCTGAGCACAYGGTTATTTTCATAGATGCGGATTTCAAATTCCATGTAATTCTTTTATTTCTGGAAATTATTTATTAGAAACTTATTACTACTCGTCCTGGTACATAATTTTGTGGAGCCATAATGTACCTCTGGTGCATTATTTTCAGTTAGGGGTGAATAAATCCATCAAATTGGACTTTTTTCAGTCTGGAATGCTCGGAACTGGGCCCCCCTCCACGGAAGTCGTGGGAAAATTGAGAGGTGATTTTGCATCCACAGCTGAATTCCCAGGAACTGGGGCACATCCTCACTCCCAGATATTCCATGTGATCCCAACTCCGATTTAGTTTTCTATCTTGTTCCTTCTAAACTGTAGCTCCATTATTAAATACTGAAAGTTTTCTCTTAAAACTYCATGAACATCTCAAGACGAACCCCTCAGCTTTTCCAACTTTTTAATTTATCTCGGCCATGCCTTGCCAGGAAATCAGATTTTAATTCCTGAGCAGTTTGTTGTTCAAACCCCATATTTTTTTTCTCCAAACCTACAATTTCCAACTCCTGATTCCTGCTGATAAAGTAAAAATTCCGAGCAACTCTAATTCCCCTGGGAATCATCCTGTTGGGAGAGGGATGAGGATGGTRATGGCAGAGCCACACCTGCATCCCACTGGGATGAATTTTACAGTAAACACCAATAATTTATTTTGTAAACTCATATTTATAAATCTGCAGCTTTATTTATTATTAAATAGCCTTGCTGGCGTTTCAATATTCCATTAATTCAACGTTAAAAGACCCAAACACCTCTCCAAGCATTTCCATGACGAGCAGGAGCTGCGGTTTTGAGGAGAAATTCCCTGAAATGCAGCGTGTGAACACGAGATGGCACTTGGATCCCATGGACCGACAGCCTGGGACGTTCCCCACCCAACAGCAGCTCTTTATTGATATTTATTTATGGAAAAACAGGAGGAACCGTCCAAAGACAAGGGGSCCCTCTCGTCTGAGTTGAAGGATTTAACGTAAAACGACAGAATTTGTGTGACCTGAGAACTAAACATCCTTGGAAGGGGAAATGCAGCTCTGTGGGAGCAGGAGSTGGCGGGGGGGACACCCAGGGAGCCTGGGAAAGGCTCAGAATTCCCAGTTTGGACTCATCCRCCCCTCTGTGCCGGAAGGTCACACTTTAAATGCATCCTTTGGTATCCTCCTATTTTTGGCCTCAAATTCTCCAGGTCACCCACCACAAAGCTTTGGGAATTACATTGAATTTGTCCAGGGATGCTTCCCAAAATCCTCAACTCTAACAGGAGAACAGCATCAGCTGTGGGATTTGGAGGTGAGGATAAATGGCAGGAAAAATATCCAAGCTCAAGCTGTGGAGTGTTTATTGTTCTTATTGTTAATATTTGTTGGGGTTTTTTGGGAGGTGCTGTTTGGGAATTCCCTATGATTGAGATTTATGGTAGAGGGGAGGATTGAAGGAGCTTCAGGGGGGAAAGGGAAAGAGGACTGGGAATGTGGAAGTGGTGCCTAACCAAGCAGAGGGGAAATAACAATTACKGCATCCAACTTCCGCCCTAAATCCCGACCTGGAATGGGATGGGACATCTACCTGTGGGATTGTTTCCTGTCTGATGCCTCCCCCAGCATTTATTCCAAGAATTATTCCCTCTGCCGAGCAAAACCAGGGAATTTACCTCTTCCTTCATGTGGATCTACACCTCTCCCAAGATTTGCTTCCCACATTTCTCTCGTGCAGCTTTGTGGAACCATAAATCAGATTTAAACGCGACCTCCGAGCGCCAGGGAAACCTGGAGTGCTCCCATTGCTTTGAAACCCTTGGGAGAAGATGGGAAAAGATTTAATAATCTCCCCAGTCACCTCCAGCCGCTGGGTTTCTATTCCAGGAGAGCTTTGGCACCTCCAACACGGAGGAGGGGATTGAGGGAAGTGCTCAACCTGGATTTCCACGACAAAACCCCTCCAGAAAGATAAAAAACCGATTTAAAGTAGAATTTTTTGGGCTGAAAATCAGTGCAAAGCCTCTTGCCGAGGCTCTTTTGGAGCTGGAGATGATGTTGAAGGCGATGGAACTTCTGTCTGTGCCTAATCCCGACTTCCTGAACTCCGGAGGGTTTTGTGTCCCAAAGTTCTCCCGGACATTTCCGTGTCTGTCAGGTTATTTGGAGCCTTGGAGTCGTTTTTGAGCCAATATTTCTGTCACTTGGGTAATGCAGCAGAAAAGGGAGAAATGGGAAGAGGCAGATCCGGCCTTACCCGAACATCTTTTCCTGCTCAGATCCCCTTTAATTCCATAAATCCACGGGAGCCAGGCCTGGGCAGGTGGAATYGCTGCTCTTTTTCCCAAAATGTTGGGGGAGGATCATGGAAAAGCAGCTGGAAGTCAGCCCAGCTGAGTGTTGGAAGCGTTTGGTTTAATAGCTGCCTGCCAGAGTGTTCAAAGGGAAAAGAAACATGGGAAAAAAAAGGAAAAAAAAAGAATATTATGGACTATAAAAGCTCTTCTTGTCAGGAAAAAAAACCCCATGTGAAATTATGATTATATATAATTATATTATGCAATATCGTCTATAGATGTATATATTTATACATATTATGTAATATATTATTATATTATGCAATATAKTCTCTCTATATTTATCTATATATTTATATAAGATGTTATACATATATATATAAAATTTAATTCAATCATCAGCACCCCCACAAAAATTCTAATCCCAGTTCTATGAATTCGTGCCTAAAATCGTTTCAAATCTCGGCAGCCAATTTTATAATTCCGGGAAGACAAAATAAAAACGAATGAGAGACAAAAAATAGGCTTTTCCCCTTGGATTTGCTGAGTTTTTTTGGTGCGACCACCCAAAGTCCTGAGAGGAAAAAGYTGATCCTGTTTTTCCTGGGAAAAAAAAAGTTTATATTTTTTTTAATATCTGGAAATCCCGGGGTTGTTTTATACGGAGTTTATGGTGATTTAAATGGACATCCGGAAGAAGGAGAGAAGATCTCACCAAATTACATAAATATGTGTACAATGGGATTGTTCGCAACAGCCTGGATTTATAAAATTCATGTGGAGTTTTCCTGGTAAATCCTAACAAAAAGTGCAAAACTCCAGCTGTCACGTGGGTGAATTTGGAAACTCCCATGATTTTTACCCAAAAAAATCCCTTTTACCCGAGGGATTTGTGGCCTCACCTCTTTTAGAGACTCAGCATCCACCCTGCCAGGCGAGCAGGGTTTCCTGGCTCCCTGTTTTCCCACCAGGACGCGATTCCCACTCATCTGTAAGTGATTCCCACTCATCTGTAAGTTTTTCACTGAGGGAAATTATCCCCTTTGCTCCTGGCATTGGGATACAGGAAATCCTCCAATGGATTGGGCCCCAGCGAGGCCAGAGGATGCTCCAGCTTTTCCGGGATTTTCCATGGAGCCAGATGGATGAAACAGCAGCTCCCTTCCCAAAACTCCACCACGGAGCAGAGGGACACGGGAGAGGCCCCAGCCTGGGGGAGCTTTCCCGCAATTCCCTCTCTGGAAGGGCTTGGATGCTCCAAGAGGAGCAGAGAAGGCTCCAGGAGCTGGGGGGGAATGTGAGGCTTGGGGATGATCCAGTTCCAGCTTTTACCTTTCCAGGAGGTGGGAATGGGGCTGGTTTGTGCTGGGATCCCTCCCTCTCTYCCTCCTTYCTYCCTTCTTTYCYTCCTTCTCTCTTTCCTCTTTAAAAAAAGATAAAAATCAGACTTTTTTATGGGCCTTTGAATTGAAACCCGAACATTTRGCTTCCAGGAAAATGGTATTTTGAAAGAGAACGGCTTAAAACAATGGAATAAAGACTCATGGAATGACTTTTWATGGAATTTTTAAGTCGTAGAATGACTTTTTAGAGAATATGGAATTTTTAAGGCACAGTCATTTCAAGGAAATCCCATCCCARTTTGGGAAGCGAGCGCAAACACTGAATGCACCTCTGCTTGTGTGACACCTGGATAAGGATGATAAATCACTCCCTGATTTTTCCTTGGGAGAATTGGAGCAGCAGGGACGACACCTCCTCCGTTTGGGGCTGATTTCCATAAGGAGAGGCAGCTCCGGCTGCAACGTTTGTAGGGATTATTCTCCGCTCGGAGATGTTTCCAGATTATGATCTTATTTCTATCCATTTTCCTTTCCTTTTATTCCCTTGGGATTTGTGCACGCTGCAGCTGCTGACACAGGGGAAGTCAAACCCGGGAGCTGCAATCTTTTCCCTCTCCAGCTTTTTATCCTCTTCTCCTCGCCAGCTTTGTGCCCATTGGAATGTGGCCTCRTTATTAGAKGGAATCATGGAATGGTTTGGCTTGGAAGGGACCTTAAAGCTCATCCAGTTTCACCCCTGCCACGGGCAGGGAAAACCTCCATAAACCAGGATGCTCCAAGCCCTTCCAACCTGACACTTCGATAATAATAATATTTTATTAATTACTTTATTACACCAAATAACCAAAATAGYGATTTCCAGGCACCCATTGCTGCCCAAGCTGAGCTCCCAGGTCATCTCCCGTGGGTGTTTCCATGGAGCTGGAGGTGCTGGTGGTCGGGAATCCTGGGATACAGGTGGGATTCCTGCAGGAGTTCCCGGGAGCAGGGCAGCGCCCGCTGCCGGCCCCGCCAGGCTCCGGGAGAGGGGAGTGCTGGAAAGCCTGGGATCGTGCTGGGTTATTTCCGTCCCTATTCAGAATTCCTTTTGTTTTAGCCAGGCAAAGCTCCTGCTGGAGACAATGGGACTTTCCTGGCAGCAGGGAATGCTGAATAGAGCCCTCCCTGGGTAAATGCAGCTCTTTTATTCCAGCCCGGAGCTGGATGCATCCGATATTATCGGGAGCAGCAAGGGCTGTTCTCTCAATTACAGGCTGGATGGAAAACTCCCAGATTTAGCTGGAATATCAGCACTTCTCCCTATCCCTGGCCACAGGTATCCCTGGCAGATTGGGAGCCCCAGGGGGGGCTGCAGCCCCATCCCCTCTCCCCAGGCGTGGAGGAGTCATCGCTCGGAGCATCCTCGTGGAGATTTGCTGACAAACACTCCCATCCCGATCCTTTATTATCCAACCCCGGCCCAGAGCCCTCTCCACATGGAATATTTGCAGCTCCAGATGGCAGAGCCCGAGCCCGAGCCAAGAGCGGTGTAAAAATCCATTTATTGCCACGTGGAAGCCCTCGGCCGGCCGACCCTCTCCGTTTGTCACGGACGAGAGGGATCCTCCGGGATGCTCCACGTTCCTTCCAGGAGCACAGAAGTGTCCTGGTTTGATCAGATGTCCAGGGAGATGTGCAGGGCATGGAGAGGAAGCTGCTCTGGGCTCTCACTTCGGTTGAGCTGTTGCTCTCCATCCTCAGATGTTGCTGTTAATTCAGTGTAACTTCAGTGCTGGGAAAGTTTAAAGGTTTTCCTTCCCCTCTCGGAAAAATTCTGGATTTGGGATTGTTTCTCCCTCCTTCTAAGTCTGATTTAGAGGAYGATCATTCCCTCTGTGCTGCTGGTGCTTCCCAGGGAAATGAAGGAGTGTGAGAGTGTGGAGACTGAGGGGTGCAGCTTCTTCCCTGACGGCAAACCAAGCAGGATTTTCCTCTGGAGACGCCGGGATCGGAGCTGGAATGGCACGGAGGGAGCAGTGAACCASCAGTTCCCCTCTTTGGGGATCCCAAAGGAACAATCAGAGCTGGAAACTGAAGTTTCCCAGAGGTGAGCACAGGGATGAGGAAGCATTTTTGCATAATTAGGACAACACCAGCACATTTTCCTCCTGCCATGGCATTTTACATCCCTCCAATTCTTGGGATGAGCAGGGGGGCAGGAGGGAATTGTGCAGGCAGAGCTRAAATCTCCTCCTGCTTGGAGGCACAGGGAAGCAGCCATGGGAATTCCCGGGCAGAACAAGAATATGGGACAAAGAGCAGGAAAAATGCACAACACAAACGAACTGTTTGACAGGAAACCAAAATGGTGGAATTTACACCATGGAAATTTCCTTCTGGCTCGTGGAATTTCTGAGATTGTTGCTCAGGATGGCCCTGAGAACCTGGGCCAGTGGAGGGAAGTCGGAAGTGGATGATCTTTAAGGTGCCTTCCAGTCCAAACCATTCCATGATTCCATGATTTAGGCCCCAGCCTGGCACCTTTTTTTTCCCCTGGCCATAGTAAACTCTGTGGAAAGGCAAATCCGTGTTGGATATTCCACCAGCCCCATCCCTGGAAGTGCCCAAGGCCAGGTTGGATGGAGCTTGGAGCAACCTGGGATGGTGGAAAGTGTCCCYGGAATGGGATGGTCCTAACGTCCCTCCCAACCCAAACCATTTGGATTCTGTGATTCCATGAGAATAAATCTTTGGGATTGAAACACTCAATATCCAACAACATTCCAGGGCGGAAAACTGAGGGATATTTCTGCTTGATTTTTTCCTGACAGGATTTCARGCCATCATTTTAGGAAGAGAGGGCTCAAATTCCATAACTTGTGTCTTTGGTTCTCACTGATCATAAYTGAAATGAGTGGTCTAAATCCCTTCTTCCTTGGGAATAAGCTCCAGGTGAAAATACCTCTGGAGATGATGGACTTAGGATTTTCCTGAAAAATCTGACAATCCTGCAATTATATTTCCTTATCAGCTTGACCTTCTGGAGAGGAGTGACTGGAGTAAAATGAATTTCCATTAACCCTGCTTGTGTTTTGATGGAGTCAGAGCGAGGCTGTGTCCCTTTTAATGGAATAATTGTGTCCCTCTAGGCTGAATGAGAGGCTTCTGGGTCAATATTCAACCACTTCATTATTTAATTTTTATTTTATTTAAATTAAATTTAATTTATTATTAAATAATTTTATTTAATATTTATAAAATTTATTTATTTAATATTAATAAAATTTTATTTTATTTAAATTAAATTTAAATTTTATTTTATTTTATTTTATTTTATTTTATTTTATTTTATTTTATTTTATTTTATTCCCAGCTGGGAAAAGAGGGGCCAAAATGAGCTTGGGAGACTCAGAAGTGCTCCCTGAGCTTGGGCCCTATGAAATTGCTGTTGTTCTGTAACAGCAGAGTAATGGATCAAATATCCAAATCCAAGGTAATTTCCAGGAAGAATTCCCCACATTTGTTTCTGTGACATTGCAATCCCAGACCCCACTTTAGGAACTGCAACCAATTTTATTATCCCCTTTTTTCTGTATCTCTGGAGATAAGATTGGTTGGTGTTAACACAAAACTAACGGAGTTGCAAATTTATACRCTGAATTTCCTAATTTTTACATAAATTTATGCACTAAACCTGCCTGTTTAAGCTGAGATTAAAACACAGAAACCACCTTTTGTCCGACTTATAAATAAAATCCAGTTTCTAGGTATAAAAAATTCCCAGGTACAATCAAACTCTATCAGGACACAGAAAAAAAGCTGATGGATATTGAGTTCCTTTCTGGATCCTTTATAATAATAGTAATAGTAATAATAATAATAATAATAATAATAATAATAATAATAATAATAATAATAATATTATAAATTGAAAATTGAGAAACTGGATAACTTTACTCCCTACCCATGATAAAAACTGGCACTCCATAAAAATGTACAATATTCCCATGGCCAATCACAATTTTTGGCCCAAGAAAAAGTCGCTTCTTCCCTTAAATTGCTCCTGACTCCGCAGCTCGGCTTTGGGAACACGTGGCCAGGGATGAGGTTGCCTCCCTTTGGAAATGCCCAGTTGTTGAATTTCCAGGTTATTTTTGATATATCCATGGAAAACCCATCCTGCTAAAGCAGCACAGGAGCTTTTTCTGCTTAGCAAAGACMTTCAGCCTTCTGCTGGAATCAACATTTTCTGTTGGAGAGGAGGGAAAATTGAGTCTTCTCACAGAGAGAAAATTTTGCAGGACTTTCCTACAGCCTTGTGCTTCCTACATTATTCCTCTGCTGGAATTATGGATGAGGAGTAAGGAGCTCATCTTGGTAACAGCAAAATGCAGCCCTGGAATGAGTCCAGGCTTCTCTTTCCACCCTCAAACTCACAACGGGAATAAAAAGAACATTTAACTTCACATGCAGGAATTTCATGCCTGAAAAATACAAAATCCAGGGAGGGGAGGGGTGTTGGGTTGGATATCTGATAGAATGTGGGTTGGAAAGGACCTTAAAGCTCATCCAATCCCACCACTCCCGTGGACAGGGACACCTTCCGCTATCCCAGGTTGCTCCAAGCCCTGTCCAGCCTGGCCTTGGACACTTCCAGGGATGGGGCAGCCACACAGAGCTCTGGGGAATCCCCCAGGCAGGAGTGGGAATGGAAGTGCTGATGGATTTGTTTTCRTCGGGTACCTGGATGCATCACAATCATTCTGTCCATCCCGCTTTTCCCATCCCTATGGCATTTGGATCAGGAAATAAAACAGGAACATTTATTCCAAAGGGAACAGGCTGGAAATAGGAAGTGAGGGGACATTGAGCTTCCCAAGAGGAAGGAAATGATGGAGCAGGTTCCTCATTCCMGGGACAAAAGGACTCACTTGGCAATGATTTTTGTGATTTCTGTGATTTCTGCATTCCCCAATTCTGGGCAGGAAAGGAACTCCTGCTAAAAATGCTCCTTGAAGAGGCACTGACTGGAAACCTTCAGATAATGCAAACAGAACATCTGCAGGACTTTATTTTTTCCCTCTTCAGGCCAGAGGTAACTTTAAAATAAATTAAAATTTTATTTGTTTCGAGAGTTTTCCCTATTGCAAATAAAATTGCATCGAGCGACTGTGAGCAAAATGCATCTGCTGCAGGATGCTGCTCTGCAAAAAGCCTAAAATGAGAWTTTTTCCCCCAAATGAGCTGAAATTAGTCTGGTGCTGTCCCTGATTACAAATCCCTGGGGTGATTCAGACAACAAATGCAACTCCTCGGGAATCAGTCACCATTAATGCAACAAAAGTGGGAATTAATGCGGGGCAGGAAAGGCTCTGCATGTTCAGCTGCCTTCAGTTGTGGCTGAATCAAATTCCTTTAATGCAGCCAGAAATTAAAGGGAAGCCAAACAATTGGTTTTTGAGGTGAGGAGGGGTTTGGTGTAAAATCAGGAAGGGGTTGGTGCTCCCAGCTGGTGTTTCAGGGTTAAAAAGGGCAGTGATGTGACAGATAAAGGGATCGTTGCACCGAGAGCAAGAGCAGCTTTTGGCCTCATCCAGGAGGGTGAGTTGGGATAATTTGTTGCCTTATTAATACAGGAATTCTGCTCTGAGGGATATTGATRTTCAGGGTAAGGTCACAAAATTGGGGTTTTACTCTGGACCTCAAAAAAGGAATCTGGAAGYGTTTTTTAAAAAATACAAAGCTCGCTTATTTTTTATGATTCCAAGATTTCCTTGGAATCACCAACTGTGATTGACTACGTTTAATCATCTCAAGCTACTGTCCTTAATTAAAATACAATTATAAACAGATTTGGAATGTTGATTTTTCAGTTTTGGGCTYGGTTATTGACCTTAACCAGAGTAACCAATATGGGAAGGCAAGCAGGAAATGTCTCTTTGATTTACTGGTTCCTGGCAATGCTCTGCATAATTACCGTGCAAAATCGGCTGCTTTATTATTTTTACCGTAAAGAAAAAGACCCCAAATTTAAATAATAATCACAAGGCTCAATTAAGCTAAAAAATGGGGGTATTGCCCTTCCAATACACAATTTAAGTTTATTTGAGTGCCTGACTCATCTCCTGCATCAGCTGCTCAATACTTTGTGTTTTTTTAAAGTTCAATCCTTCTGTATTTTTTTCTCAGATGTGACCTTCTGCATTTTTATTGTATTTTAATGACAACACCTGGAGTATTGCAGCAGAAASTTTAATAAATGGAGGCTAGAAAGTCTTTTCCTCTCCTCTTTCTCATTCAGTTGTTTCATTTCCTTAATACTATCAGGGGTAAGTGTTAAAAAATGCTCTAATTAGTTACTGAGTTGGTAATTAGTACTGGGTAATTTAGGGCTTGAGGAGATGGTGTGGTTGGAATGGGCTCTGCAGGACCTGAGATTCTTTTTCCACAATAATTTTAAGGAATGGTGTGTCATTTCTGGGAGAGATTCACTGCAGATCCAAAAACATCCCAAGTATTCCAAGAAGCTTTTCCTTAGGCAGTTGWGTCAGCTCGTGGATGTTTAAAAGACGTGAAAAAATGAATTAAAGAAAAATACAATGGATGTTTTCAGGGAAAAAGGATAGTCTCCCTGGAAGCATTTTGAAGATTTTGGGTTTTTCATGGTGCAGATTTCCTGCTGATTTGGAGTCTCAATTCTTAAATTTTGGTAGTGAGACTAGAAAGGGTGTGGGAATATCAGATTCTTTCCTGGGCAGAGAGAATGGGTTGGGAGCAGAGCAGCCAATTCCACGCCCTGGAGAGGGTTCAAAGCTGTTGATCCCATTTTCCCACTCATTCCAGCAAATTTTTGCTCAGTAACAAAACCTAGTCACAAAGGGTTAAGGCCAGGGTGGAGAATTAATTGCCTGGATAATGTAAATGAATATCTGAAATGAGCAGGGTTGGCTTTCACAGGCTACAAATGCAGCAAAATTGTTTTCCTTATCCCTAAGGGAGACACAACTCCATGGAATCCTCACTCCTGAGGCACCTTAGGCCCACCACAATATCGCCCTTAATCAGGATTATTTACAATTATCGACATTACATCCGAGGCTTTCTGCTGTGTCTAATTTTGGATGGATGAGGGAGGAAAAMAAGCCAAATTGGAGATAATTGCAGCAAAACTTTCCCGATGTGTCCCCAGCCAGCAAGAGGCCCTCCAGGTAGGGCATAATGAGATCTCTGAATCTTCTGGAATTCATGAATGCTCCTGGAGCAGCCATTCCATGAGGACAGAGATGGCTCTCCAGATATCCGGGAGAGGAGATGGATGGGCTGTGCAGATGCTCCTGCCACGAAAAAGACCTTCAGGAGGAAACAGGCAGGATTGCTCCAAGTGGTGTTTGAAATTAAGGCCTGACTTGGAAAACTAATGGATGCCCCCCCTGGGATAACGGGGAAAGTTAGAAAACAATCAGGGAAGAACAAATGGAGGCTCTGGGATGGATGAAAACCCCAGATGAAGGAAGTCTTTAAATTCTGCTTCCAGAGCATTAAAGACATTTTCCTGTCTGAGGGTGTTTTTCTTCATTTCTTTTTTCTCCTCCAGAGGACAAATCTTGACTTTGGCGTGGGTGGGACAGAAAGGAAGGTCCTGGATGAGAAAAGAAATTCCTCYCTGTGAGGGTGGGGAGGCCCTGGCACAGGATCCCAGAGAAGCTGTGGCTGCCCCATCCCTGGCRGTGTCCAAGGCCAGCTTGGATGGGGCTTGGAGCAATCTGGGATAGTGGAAGGTGTCCCTRCCCATGGCAGGGGTGGCACTGGATGGGCTTTGAGGTCCTTTCCAACCCAAAACATGCTGGAATGTTTGGCTTTGGGCTGACAGGGCTTGATCTGCTCTCCTGGAGCAGTTTCCATGACGTGGTGCCACATTCCAGCTGTTGCCGGCTCCTTCCGACCCTCATTTTCCTGTCRAATCTGATTCCTGTGGCTCTGCCTGAGTGGATAAACCACCCCAATCAAGCAACTTCTTAAATAATCAGATCCACTTATTGTGCACACTGAGGTTTCCTGACTCTTCTATCAGCACAAGGTGGCAGCCCGATGGTACTGGCTCTTCAGCTGTTATAATTAATGATTAATGACTGATATTCTCATCTTCACAAAGCTGAATTTTCCCGGTTAACCGTTAAATATTGCAACTGGGAGTGCACTGTGGAGAGAGACTCTTATCTAATCTAATATCAAAACGATATTGAAACAMAACCCCAACCCATCCCTGCTCCACGGCCTTGTAATTTTACAACACTTTGATAAATCTCTCTTCATATCGCTGACAGCTGGGGTGTGATTAGCTTAATCCTGGTATTTGATGACAATAAAATCTGCCTTTAATTTTTCTGTGTCAATACAAGCTCTCATCTCGATCAAAATGTGCTTCTGGGCACAACCTTGCGTGCAATAAATAAATGTATGGGGTGAACCCGTGAGCTGTTATATCATAACTGCCAATAATCGTTATGGAATCAAATATTTGCATGCCAGGATGGCATTTAAATAAATGCAACACCACTAAAATGTCAGTTTATTCCAGCAGGAAGGGAAGGATCCCAGACCTTCCCTGTGATTCTTTCCCYGTGAGTTCTTTCCACCGCTCGAATTCCCACCTTTTGGCACTTTTGGGGGCTGAAAGYATTCCTGGCCCAATACTGAGGTATTCCCAGTATCCCACGGGCTCTGCAGGTGCCCTTTCCTTTCCTGGTTCAGAAATTCAATTTATKGTGTTCTATCCAATAATTCCCCTGTCTTTTGAAGAAATTAGGGTGATTGTTATTTGTGTGAGGCTCACTCAAGTTTGAATTTTCAAGGCTTTTAAACTGCAAATTTGGTGTTTAAAGACTCTCTTCAGGGTTTTTTTTCCCYTTCTGCAAAAGGAGAATTGAATCAGAGTGGGTTTCTCATTCGGGAATGAAAACACGAGCTAAAAACTGGATAAACAGAGTTTAGATCCTCTCTTCCCACTACCAACTGGTAGCAGAAAATTCCTAAAATATGTCAGGACAGCTGCCAGCACCTGCAATCCCACGGTTTTGAGCCAAATCCCAAAGTTTTGAGGCTGGATATTTCCCTGTTTCCCACCTGGAAGTGAGGTCGGGGTCACAGGAGCAGCAGGATGGGAGCAGATCCAGTGAAAGGCTGGAGGAGTGAAATTCCCAACTGASCTCATAAACCATCAAAGATGAGATCTCCACGAGCAGAAAACGATGGTTTTTTTGTTTTTATCCATCTTCTCCATCAGAGATTTAGGTTTTCATCTGGAAAAAAAAAAAGGTTTGGAGGGAAGAATGGATCTATTGGAATTGTAAGAATATAGATTTTTTTTTTTTTTCCTTTTTTCCAACCATAGTCCTGGAAAATAAACTTTAGGATGAAGGACAAGTTTGTGATGAGGCAAAATCAGCAGGGTTCTGTGTCAATTTGCTGGAACTTTTCCCTCTGAGTGCAGCAGGTGTAAAGAGAATAATGGCATTAACAATAAGAAATATTAATTAAATTCAATGACAAAAATATTTCCAGCTTGGGGCGGAGGTTTATCAAAAAGTTGCTATGAAAAAGGAACGTTGAAAGCAGAGCTAAACTTTAGTTTATTATTTTAGCTGCTTTTGAAGCTYGAGGAAAAACACGCTCTGTTCTCATTCTAGCCATGAAGTCACTGCTAGGTGAGTACACATTTAAATTGGTTAAAAAGTTCTGGCTTTGTGTTTTCCCGAAAAAACCATAATTTTATAATATCTGAACTACAATATCAGAGGGTTTTATTAGCTCCTTAAGGATGGAGCAGCACAGAACATGTTTTCTTCTTGCATTCCTCTGTTACGAAATCTTAGAACGAGCTCAGTTACAAAATAATTATTACAAAATAATTTTTTTGCATTTTTCTTGCAAAATAAAAACCAGCTTGAAACCTTTGCAAGGTTTTCAAGCCAGAAAAGCCAAAATAAATGACAGCATCATGATGCCTCCAAGAGGCAAAATCTGATTTTTGTTATTGCCAGCACACGTTTGTGACTGTCTCAAACACCTTGGGCAGTGGAGGATTTCCCTGGAGTCAGGAAAAACTTTTTTTTCCACATTTTTTTTTTTTCCCCAGGAGCCTCCTGCTCCTGGGGGCTCCGATGCAGTGGGAAAATGAAGGAGCCAAAATCCTCTGGAAACAGCAGTGGCTGCTGTGACACTTTTTCTGAAGCCACCAGAGAACCATAAGCATTTTTAAAGTTGAAAAAACAAATATCTAGAAGCCAGGGAAAAGCTGGAAGATCCAGCTCCTCTGGTTATCCATAAATCAGAGCACAAGATCCTCCTGGCTGGGCCTCGTCAAGGCTGGGAACGGCAATTCCTGACCCCTGGCGTGCCCCAAACTGACAATTTTATTGTGAATTCTGGATTAATGAGCCCTCCTGGATCATTTAAATAAACAGATGCGAGGAGAGCTGAGAGCATTTGTTGGCTGTAAATGATTTAAATGCCATTCTTCATGGAATAGTTCCTTGGAATGTGCTCGTGGGCTGGGAATGTTCGTGTCAATGAGGAGCAGCAAGAGGAGCAGTTCCAATGGAAGGGGAAAGAAAGGGAACAGAATGTTTAATGATTTGCTAATGGTTTATAAATATATCAACGAGATTGGGAGATTAATACCAACAGTTCTGAGGGGTTGAAGAGCCAGCACTGTGGAGTTGGATTAACGCTGGGAGCTCCTGCATCCCTCCAGGAATGGTGACTCCACCGCTTTCCCAGGCAGGTTTTTCCAATAAAATGCCACGAGAACACAAAACTATTCCACAAAAGCTCCTGGAGATGATCAATGTGTCTTCGTTAAGGCAAGACAGAGGCAAGAGCAGTTCAGGGAGCTCCTGAACCCCTCAGATATTTCTATTCCTCAAATAGAAATCCCGCKTTTTCTGTTGTCGCTCCTTTGGATCATTTCCCAGTGCCAAAAATTCCTCCCAGAACAACTAAACAGCCTGGAAAAGTAACAGGGAGTTAATGAAAGAYGCAAAGGATGTCCCACTGCCACAGAAATGGGCCTGTCTGGGCAGTAAAAAGGCCCATCCAAATGGTTTGGGTTGGAAGGGATCTTAAAACTCATCAAATTCCACAGGCAGGGACACCTTCCACTATCCCAGGYKGCTCCAAGCCCCGTCCAACCCGGCCTTGGACACTTCCAGGGATGGGGCAGCCACAGCTTCTCTGGGATCCTGTGCCAGGGCCTTCCCACCCTCACAGGGAAGAATTCCTTCCCAATATTTAATGTGAATTTTTCACCAAATGGTCACTATTTAATTTAAATTTGCTTGCAGGGATAAGCCTGGTACATGTTGCTCTACCTGGTGAGTGCAGAGGTTTTATCACACTTATATTTAT
>JACAXG010000014.1:2154176-2268324 GCA_018881555.1 Amblyornis subalaris
ATTTATATTATTTATATTTATTCAGCTCCCAGTCTGCTCACCTCCTTGCCTAATGAACAATGCAATCAGTGTAAATCCAATTAATCAGACCTAAAAAGGCCAGAGATAGAAAGGGCTGTGGAGACAGAGTGGCTGAACCACCCAAGTGTTGTGAGTGGCTCTGGGCGCTGTTGAAGATGCCTGAACAAAAATTCCATAGGATTTTCCGGGAAAAACGTGGAAAACGTGGCTTTTTCCTCAGTTTGGCGATGGCAGTGGAGGGAAGACCCATCCCAGCTGCCACCCCCAACTCCCACCCCGGCACCCTGGGTGGGGTGAGGAGCTGGACTCGATGATCCGTGTGGATCCCTTCAAATTCCAAATATTCTGATTCCAGGAGCCCTTTCCCAGCAGTTCCATGGCTGCCGCTGAGTTTGTTCTCCCCTCAGCACGTGCCGGAGCTGCAGATGAACCCCAATCCCGCGGGATTCAGCTCCCTGGGAGTGACGTTACCTCGGGTGTGCAAAGAGAAATAAATGCAGGCAGCAGAGGCTCGATTTGGGTGCTGATTAACGGGTGGGATCACCATGGAATAACTCTCCCTGGATTCCGACTGCACGCCCTCCAGCMCAAGCTGCAGCCTGCAAGGAAGGGCGGCTCAAACATTTGATTATTGTCATATATTTTAGCAGCCAAGAGCTGGTGCTGGGTGAGTCAGCAGCTGTTGTCGGGGAGGAAAAAAAACTCCCTCTGAGATAATTCCCTTGGAATGCTGACTTGGAGTGTGATATTTTTTTTTTATAGATATTACAATTAATTCTGGTCATCTGCCCGTATGCAATAAATCTAAAGTATGAGATAATTCTGGATTTTTTGGCAATACTCTTGATTTGATCTGATCCCCACGTCCAGGAATGTGTGGAAAGAGTTAATATTGTTCTGTTGGATGCAAATCCAACTGCTTGGAATGAGGAATCCTCCACTGATGCAAGCGGGCAGTGGATCTACCCTGTGGAATGAGGTCCCGGTGCAGAATTCAGGGAATGATGTGCAGTGCACACGCCTTGGTGGCTTTGGACACTCCTTGGTGCTGCAGGTGTTACAGGRGGATGAATCCCTGCAATTTGTCCTAAGGAATAAGCAGGGATCTGGTTCAAAGCTCCCTGACAAAATGGCATTCTGAGGTAAAATAATACCCATTGATTAGCAGCGATGAAGGAAAAATTGATTTTTTAAACATCTCCCATGTGATTTGGAGAGATTGCAGTTGGATAATTCATGTTAAACATAAAAATGGAGAGAATAAATAAGAAACCTCTTCAGGCCAATTACCCAGGCTCCGTTTTCGGCCTGTAATAAATTCCAGATGACTCCTTAGCAAAAAACATGGAACTATAAGAGATGAGCAAGTGGATGAAAACCCTGGCTGCACCTTGTCCGTGCTGGGAGGCTGAAGGAAAATGCTGCAGCTCATTCTGGGGGTATTTCTAGGTAAAAAATAGCTGTGCCCTGAGGGGAGGCTGCCTGGGATGTGTTGCTGTGGTTATCCTGGAATGTGTCTGACAGGAATATTCCTGCAGCTCTCCCTAGTTGCTGGTGCTGACTTTTGATGGGAATCTGAGCTAAAGCTGCCATGAATATATCCATAGAAAATGCCTCGTAGGGCAAAAACCTAAACACAGGAAATYTGGAAATTAGGCTTTTGGAAATTAGGATGATTTTTTTTGTTGTTTTTTTTTTTTTTCCTCCTGTGAGGAACCAACAATTTCTGAAGCTTTTTCATTTTTATAATTTTGTTTTCCAAAATGGTGAAGGAATGGGGATGAAAGCCGTGCTCTGTGCAGCTCTAATATCGGGAAGGCTGTAAAATAGAAGTGTTTTTGAAGACAATTCTCCATTTCTCTAAAGATCAGCTCGGTTTTCAGCACAACAACTCGATCCTCTCCTCAGCAAAATTGTTGTCAGAACATTCCAGGCAGGTGAATCTGGCACTGCTCGTCTCAAGGCAGCCCTGAAAGGTCAAGGGCTGAGTTGACAGCTTTAAAAAAAAATCAGTGAAATAGCAAATTTAGGACAGGACAGCCCAGGCTCACGTGTCCCAGCACGGTGACACTCCTGGCACGGCTGCAATCCCTGTGTTTGAACAAGGTTTGGGATACAGGAGCTTGGGAGGGGCACAGGGGAGCGCCTGGGATGAGGGAGAAAGGAAACCGAGGAAATATGGTTTTAATATCAGGATGCAGAGCTGGATTTTTTTAATTTTTAAATTCKTTTTGTGGTTTAAATTGGGTTAGGGCTTCCTAATTCAGACCTGGGATCTGTCAGGGCAGAGGCTGAGTTGATTTGAGCACTGAGGGTGGGTAACAAAAGGGGCTGGAAATACCAACCCTTGGCAAATAGAAGGAAGATTCTTTGCAAACCTGGAGTAGATTTGTGGTGGGAGTAAAGAATAGAAACTTCCAGAGTTTCAGCTTGAATTTTTTGGGGGATTACACTCCCTTTCACATCACTCTGTGTTCTTTTGTCACTCTTCTACTGAGCTTCCAATGCTTCGCTTGAACACTAACGTGGAGGAAAACCTCCCAAATGCTACTGATCACCTACAACTCCAATAAACACACGGATGTGGCTGGAAGTTGGAGTCTCTTTTTCTGTTTCTTTGGATTTTATTACTCATTACACTCCGAGCCCGACGTCCTTCGCTTACATCAATTTTACTGCAGCCTTTCCTGAGTTTGCCTTCATTGATTTCGGTGCAGTTCAACAGGCGTAAAAAACGAAAGGAAAAGGAGAATCAATTCCACATTAATTAGCCAGCATGCTTGATTTTATGCTGCTTAATGACTCCTGTAATCATCTACAACTGTACCAAAGCGAGCAGCAGTCGGAGCCAGGCAGGGCTGGATGGAACAGAACCCTCCAGCGGTGAATTCCCACAATTTGGACACTTTGGAGAGTGCAGTCTTTCCTATAAAATCAGATGTAGATTATAAATGGTGACAGTGCAGTAGTGATTATARACTCTATGAACTCAGCTTGTTTTAATTTTTTTCCCCCAGTAAAATGTGCTGTGGAAAAACCAACCCAGCCCCTCCATGAGTTCCCCAATTTGGGAAGGATTTGCAGGATAAAGCTCTTGGGCCCTCACCTAAAGACCACTGAAGCAAGGGGAAGATTATTAGATTATTTACAGCCCATTTCAGYGATTCCTTAGCTTGTTTTTTAATTTTTTTTTTTTTAAAAAAGGAACATTGTGGAAGGTTTTGCACTGCAGGAAGAAGCTCAGGGTCCCTCACCCTCCAGCACTGAGGTAGGGTTGAATCCGTGGTATCTAAAAACCTTTGGGTGTATAAACAAACCAGGGGCTGCCACACTCAAATGTGTGGAAACTTCTGCTTTCCTCTCTTGGATGGCACCTTCTCCACCCTGGTTATTTGTGCTTATTTTATTTACCTGGCCTTCAGTTTTTTCATATTTTATTATTCTAAACCTCCTCATTMTATCAATCACTCATTCCCTTAGTGCTGCAGGACTCAGTTAAACCCAGGCTTGGCTTCTGGCTTGATAAATAGATCAGGGAACATCTTCCAAGCATTTTCCATGCCCTTGTGTTGGGAACACACCTGGAACCCACAGCTGGGGATGCTGTTTCACTGTGGTATTCAACGTGCTTCAAACTCCCATCAGAGGGTTCCTGGGCTGGGATTTTTTGTGGCAGATGTGGGAAATTTTGTGAGRTTATTCCTTACAGAGATGCTCGGTTTCTGTCTGCAGAGTAGGTGGGATCCGGCACTAAACAGAGAATTTGCCTTTGTAATCTCTGCATGTGATCCACAGACTGTGCACTGATACACAGAAATACAGGAGAAAATGGGTTTTGTAATAAAATGGACATTCCTGAATGGCTATAAAACCACRATCCTTTTTATATTTAATATTTACCTCTGCTTTTATCCCGGGAACACAATGGAAGTGATTGCTTGGATACAGATGACATTATGCTCTGTCTTTGCTGTACTCTTTTTTTTTTTCCCCCTTTAACTGTGCATTTACACATGAATGGGCCATCGGTTCCAAATGGCAAGGAGATGACAGTGAATTATATCCACTTTAGTGAGACAGTGTCAAATTCAATCCAGGATGAAATCCCACAGCCTTTCAAACGGAGGGAACCGTTTCCATTCGTGTCCTCAGCAGCTGAACTTTCCCTTTCGGATTTCCACTGGTGGCACAGCTCCGTGGGGCTGGGAACTTCCTGCTCAAAGTCTGCACCAGACCCCTCTGAAATCCAGGCTTACTCTGGGGGTTTCAATAACAGAAAAGAATCTCCTTTTCATTATCCAAAATTAAAAAAGAGAAATAAAACTCATGCGCTCAATCGCAGGAAGAAAATTCCCAAAATCCCATCTAACCCTGCCSTCTGCCAGTYTAAAGCCATTCCCCCTCGTCCTGGCACTCCAGGCCCCTGTGGAGTGGAACTGTGAGGGAGAAGGGACTTGCTGGGGAAATCCAGGTGGAGGAAGCGGGAGAAGACTTGGAGATGGGAGATGTGGAGACAGGGAGGAGCAGGAGAAGGAGCCCCGTGGCAATCAGAGCTATAAAATAGGGAAATCAATTGCCATTTTTCTGGAAGTTCAGTTGGGAAAAGGTGGGATTTGCCCCTCCTGCAGAGTCCTTTGCTGCTCTGCTGTGGTTCAGGTGAAGGGTAGAAGCATCCCACACATCCCTCATCCCATGGGAAGTGGGCTCGATGTCCTTTCCCTGAATTTTGGAAGTTGGAACGAACCCGCACACCGTGATGGGCACATATCCAGGTCTCCTCTCCGCCACTCTGATTCCCCAGCCCCGGCAGAAGGAAGAGGAGAAGGAAACTCCACAAGTTTAAGTCAGCGTGTGACCGATTCCGTGGCTTTAATTCCCATTTCTCCCCAGCGGCTCCGGCGGTTTCGGGGCTGTGCCACTCCAGTGACCCCACACAGAGGGAAACACAAACCTTTGCCGTGTCCACGGATTGTTTGGAAGTGATTTGTGGAGAGCCCAGCTTTGGCAGGGTGCCAAGCCTCGATCCCATCGATTCTGGCTGCTCCGGCTCCGAGGAGTTTGTTTCGTTTTCAGCCCYGTTTTTGGGCATTGATTGAACATCAAACAGCACAACCCCAGCCTTGTTTTCTCTGGATCGCTCAAGTTCTGAGAGCTCAGCTGCAGCACTCATTAAAAGCATCCTGACCCCAAATTCTTACACTTTTAGTGCCCTAATTCAAATATTTATTTCAAGTTAGTGCATTTCTGTATTTTCAGTTACAACCTGCAGCACGCCGGGTGTGGCGCGAAGGAGAAAATCGCTTTTCCATTTTAATAGAATTATTGATTTTAGCGCCGCTGATATAAACTCATTTATCTACTGCAACAACCTATTCATAAAGACTTCTTAATTTTGAGCCTCTTCCCTTTGCCTTCATTTAAATGTCAAGACCAAGTGATTTCTCGGGGAGGAGTCGGAACACTAAAATTAGACCGTGATGCCACCTCGAGAAACAATACATCAAAGACCAGCAGCACACACTTTATTTTTCGTGCCCGCAACTTCATTATCTGCCAAAAGCCATTAGGAGTTTGTTTTCTCCTCACAGTTAAGGACTAACCGGTGAGGAYGGAGAGATTTAATATTTTACACACTTGAGGACCTCTATTCATCATTATCTTCACAACGTTCTGGACAAGAACACCTCAAAATGTCTCCAAACGTTTGTCTGAGCTTGTCGGTGAGAGGCATTAATGACATTTCACTAATATGAAAAAATAYTCGTAATTAACTGTGCTATTATAAGACCATTACGTTTCCTACACACTAATAAGTATTTTTTTTAATTAAAAAATAGGCATAAAAGGTATTTYTTGTGCTCAAAACTCCAGCAAAAGAAATGTCAGGTGCACTAAATACTTGGCATTGCCTGACTCAGTGGATGGGGTGGGGTGTGATGATCCTCATGCTTGGGATAACAGGAAAATAGAGAGGAAATCTGGACAAATAAGAACATTTGGGCACTTCTGAAACGTGGTGTAGATAAATACACACATATTTCTGTGAGTCACCAAGGTGATTTCTCCCCCAAATTGTTGTTTTTCCAYGGTTTTGTGAACTTCCAATAGACCTGGTGTCCTTTAGAGCCATAATTATCTGAATTTCTGCCTGAAGTTTTAAATCTGCTGTACGAGGGGATAATTCTACAGCACAGCCATTGACTGATGCTGATAAATTCTTCCTCAGCCTCTGGCTCCTGTTTATTTTGTCCCTTGTGTTCCTTTATTGTGGTATCATCACCCTGGTGGTATCWCTGCAATTTTAGGAAAGGCTTCTATTTCTGAAGTTAGGAAAAAAAATAAAAAATAGATTTTAAAAATGTGTTCTGAGGACCAGGAAGGTTCTAGAGGACAATCATGAATCTAGGAAAACCTTGCTGTGTTGGGAATAGTTCAGCAGTGCTTGGGGAATATTTGAGAGAAGTTTAATAGAATTATTTAATTTTATTTTAAAAATTSTGATTATTGATATGTGTTCTAGATGTGACCTTCCTCAGCAGGTTGGTTAAGAATGAACACAATTCATGGAGAGTGAATCTCTCCTGCTGAACATGGGGGTTTTTGGCAGTGAATTCTGTGTCTGAGTGGCCGTGGCTTTTCCTGCCTCAATTCCCCAACCATTCCAAAAAAMCAGGAGCAATTATGCAAGAAATATCAATCAATTATGCAAGAGAATAAATATATGGAATGAAAGCACTTTGGATGAGCTGGGAGCCAGTGAAGGATGTGTGCGGTACAGGGTGAGCAGGGCCGGTGTTGGAGATCCCCATCCCTGATCCCCATCCCCGATCCATGTCCACGACAAACAATTCCATCTGCTGCATTTGAAATGGATGGATTTGCATCCCATTATCCCTTTCTGTTAAGAGCCAATCCCATTTTCTGCCGTGCGAGGAGCTCCGTGGTGCGATGTGCAAACACGGTGAGATTTAATCAGGTGGCAGTGGATTCGTTGGAGTAAACAGAGCTCGGCAATAATYGTGGGATATCATGGATTTCTGATTGTTTCCATCATTTAAATTGAGTCTGGTGTTGTGGAGCTCATCACTGGAGAGAAATGGGTGATTTATTCCACGAGAGGTTATCCTAGCTTGGGGTAAATCCCTGGCTGGAGAAATTATTTATGGAGAAATCCATTCTGGAGAGTATTTGGTGAGGAAATCAGGACAAACTGGACGTGTTCCTGGTAGGCACAAAGTGATGGACTCAGGGACACCTGGAATTGGTGCCAAGTTCCAGAGTGCATCAAGTATTGATTGGATGTGACACTCCCACACCTTGCACTGCTCCTCTGCAGAGACTGGCAGCAAATGGGGCTGGGAGAGAGATTTCCTCTGGCCCAAATTTATAATTAAGGTTTAACAATTCTCCCCACAATTMGGGAATTTCTCCCAGCTCTGGCCAGTTTTCGCTCTGCCTTAGAGCTGTGTTTGCTCCTGGGGCTCGCTGAAATTCAGGTGTAGTGAGGAAAGAGCTAACACACACAGACGATTTTTAAATTTTATTATTTGATTACATATCCAGACACAATATTAATAATTTCAAAGTACCTGCAAGAGAATTTAGAGTTTATCCCAAGTGCTGGGACGTGCAAGAAGGGGACTATAGGAGAGCTGGAGACGGACTTTGGACAAGGGCCTGGAGTGAMAGGACACAGGGAAGGGCTTCCCACTGCCAGAGGGCAGGGTTAGATGGGATATTGGGAAGGAATTCTTTCCTATGTGTCCCTGGCACAGGTTCCCASAGAAGCTGTGGCTGCCCCATCCCTGGAAGTGTCCAAGGCCAGGCTGGACGGGGCTTGGAGCAATCTGGGATAGTGGAAGGTGTCCCTGCCCATGGCATGGGAGGGACTGGGTGGGATTTAAGGTCCCTTCCCRCCCAAACCAGCCTGGGATTCCAAGAAGGAAGAAAAGCCCCTCAGTGGCTCTGTTCCATATTCTGAATTGTTATTATTGCGACATCCAACTGAGCTGCTTTAAAAGGAATATTCCAGTCCATCTGCCACGAGRAGTGGGGAATGAGGATAAAATAAGTAGCACTAGAACACACCTGGATGGATCTGATTGTGGCATAGAAAAACCCCAAATTCTGAGTTACTGTGAAGCCTTTGCAGCTTAAGGCACTGCAAGGGAACTGCTCCTGCTCCAGTTCCGCTGTTTGGTGTGTTTTAGCTGAASTTTTGTGTGATACTTTCGAGAAGGGAGCAGGGCTTGTGCCTCTGTAATGCAAAAGAGAAGCAGGCTGTTCATCATTAGCCTCAGAAAAAGCTGATTTTAATGCTAGGTTGATTTTCCTGCATGTTATATAAAGTCCTATTTTTTTTTCCCCAAGAACTACCAATGTGAAAATGTTCCGCGAAGTGAGAGACTGAAATATTTAACCCACTTTTAGAAAACAAACAAGTATTTGAAGAAAATTTAGGAACTATTTGAAGAATACTCATTCATTCGTGCCTCAGATTTAAAGCTATAATTTTAATGTGACCAGTGGTTTTTGGAAACTGGAGCATGGAGGAGTTTTGATTAATAAAATATTTACTATTAAACACAATATTGTGGTGTTTAACTGCTGAGCACTGGTGGATGTACCACAGTACACACAGGGTTGTTTCCTGCCTGGGAATGTAGGAGCCTGGGGYAGGAAATTTGAGCAGGAATTTGAATAATTTCTCCCAATGAGCCCAGCAGGAGCCAGAGGAGCTGGGTTTCCCTTGGGATCATTCCAGGGCACACCAGGGGATGTGGTGCTGCCCAGCAGCTGCGTTTCTCCCCCTGTGATGTCTTTTCATCAGAAGGTGGCAGCAAAATCTTATGAACTGTGACTGTGGCTCTCCTCAGACATTCCCATCCTCAGGGGCYGTGGGATGCTGGGAAGGCTGTGCTGGAGCCAGCCCTGACCCCGTTTCCTTCCTCAGCCACCTCAGACAGAGCCTGGTGAGATCCATTGGGTGCAGTGGGCTGAGTCCTTTCCTTCTTTTATTCTAAAGGTGCTTCTTGCTCTAAAGGTGCTTCCACAGCCACCACTGGCTGGGAAAAGCAGATCCCAGAAATGCCATTAGCCTGGAGCCAGGCTCTGCTCCGTGGGGCCCAGCCATAGGATGAGAGGAAACATTCAGAAATGGATGSACAGGAAGTTCTGCTGGAACTTGAGAAAAAGCTTCTTTACTACGGGGGTGACTGGCACAGGTTGAGCAGAGAGGGTGTGGAGTGTCCCTCCCTGGGGATATTCCAGAGCCGTCTGGGCACAATCCCGTGCCTGTGCTCTGGGATGGGCCTGCTGGAGCAGCGAGGTGGCACCAGATGAGCCACTGTGGGCCCTTCCACCCTGGCCCAGCCTGGGATTCCGGGACCACCGAGCTCATCCCGCTGAGCTGGGGGAAGTGGTGGAGCTGGGAGAGCTTCACTGTGGAGCTGGGACCATCCACGTGGTCAGGGCAGCTCCGTACTTGTGGCATCCCGAGGTCAATCCTTTGGACCATGAAGGCCTGACCCAGGTTTTTCCGGCCCAGCCCTGTTTTGGGTGGTCAGCCTTTGCCGGGATCACTCCAGGTGGAACTCCTTGGCCTGTCCATCCAAGCCCTGTGGGAGTGGCTGTGGGGTGACCACCCGTGGATGTGGCTGTGGGGTGCCCACCCGTGAGCTCTGGGTGATCCCCTGTCCCTCCATGGGCACAAAGAGCCCGCGTGAGCTCTGGGCTCCCTTCCAGGGCATCTGGAGCCGAACCTCAGCTTTTTCCCTCCACAGCTCCTCTGCCCAACCATCCACCCTTGCTTTGCTCAAACATTCCCGCTGTATTTTGCATTTTGGTGCCTGTGCCCTCAGKTTTTGGGCGCCGCCAGGTGCTGAGGGTTCAGCCGGAGCCAGCACCAGGCCTTTGCTGGTGGCTTTAATCTCTTTCATCTCTCCTTGGCTCACGGCTGCTTTTTGGGAGCTGAGCGCTCGTGTCGGAGCTCAGGCTTTCCCGGAGGGCTTTGGCTGCGTGCTGCTGTCTGTCTTTCCATAGAAAGAACATATCCAGAGGCACCTTTTCTTTCTCTTCCCGCGGAAAACGCCGACTGCGCGGCTCTTCTGGCTGCTGCTGCCACACAGAAGTGACATATGTTTTTAGATATTTTAATAGGAAGTAATATTTGTGTACGCCGATGCCTGGCAGCATCTTAAATATAATCATATATAATTCATACAGGAGGCATGATTTGAGCCCAAAATATCTTCTGTGTTGGTTTTTTTTTTTTTTTTAAAACCAAAATGCTCTTAGTTTAACTTTAAAATAGGCATTGAATTTTCTCTGTAGCATTCTGGGTATTTTCTCTCTAAGGAAGTGTCTGTAATTTATGATCTGTAATTAGAACCCAATTTAATAATTACATGTCCTGCAAGGAAATGTTTCTTGAGCGGGGCTTTGTTCTTGTGCAGCTGCTGGAAGCACAAAGATGTGGATTATAAGAAATAGTTCAGATGAAAACGAACTGGTGAGGGCAAAGTACCTTCAGCAGTGATCAGAGCTGCTGAAGGATGAGTAGAGTTGATCAAATCCACTCTTTACCATATATAAGGTCGAGATGTACATCTCATAAGCATTCATGGCATAAATCACTCTGAATGCAAAAAGAGATTAATTTTTGTCGCTGCTAATGACAAATTTCTAGATGAAGTTTAGCAGATCAAAGACGGTGTTTGCATGGCTTGTCTTTCCTCTAGGAAATTCCGTCACAAAAAAAAAGCTAAATTAAAAATTCCACATCAATTTTTCCGAAGGTTYTCTTCCTGTGCTCGAAAGGGAAAACCTTTATCAACCCTATTATTAACTTAAGGCTAATTCCGAATCATTTTAGCCTTAAACGTGAATAATTTCAGACTGACCTGATGACAGGTTCAAATTCTTTCCTAAACTCTGGAGCTTAGCTAAAGGATCATGTACTCATTTCATTAACTTCTTCTTCCAGGCAATATTGTACCTCGGAAATGACTCAATTAGCTGGAATTCATGGCAAAGGTATTTTGGAACGGTGCCTGCACTGGGAGATGTGTGTAATACAGATCCCTGTTTCTGGCTTGTGCAGTGTGAGTTGATCACATAAAAATGCTTATTTCTTGGGARGATCTTCAGAGAATGCTGTGAGGTTTAAAATGTATGGAAATGGCCAATTTCCATAATTGTTGGAGACAAGTGGAGCCTTGATTCCTTGTCCCCCCCATGTGCTTTGCTCCCCCACTGTGCTGGTAAAGTGTTGGAGTCGGGAGTGTTGGGATCAGGTGATTGGGAAAAGTCAAATAATTTCCAGTAGGAAATTCAGCTGGGTTAATTTTTGAGCTGAATTATTAAGGCTGGAAAAGCCCTCCAAGATCATCAAATCCAACCTGTGACCCATCCCCACCTTGTCCCCAGAGCACTGAGTGCCACATCCAGCCCTTCCTTGGACGCCTCCAGGAATGGGGCCTCCAAACCTYCCTGGGCACTTCCCAAGCCTGACCACCCTTTCCATGGAGAAATTCCTCCTGGTCTCCAACCTGACCCTCGCCTGGCACAGCTCGAGGCTCTGTCCCCTTGTGCTGTCAAAGGGTCACTGATTTTCTYCACGAAACATTCCTTAGTGTCATTTCTCATCCTGCTGGTGACACAAGGTGTGGCCACAGCTGGCCCAGGCGGGTGGCAGAGCTCGGGGCAGATGTTTGCAGCTGCAGGGCACAGCTGGACACATCCCCACGTGTGCCTGGGCAAGGAAAGAGTTTACCGGTGCTTTTCCAGGTGCACACAGGGAGAAGTGCTCTGGGAACTCTCTTGAAGGACTTGTGCTTCRATGTGGTCTGAAATATTGATGTGGCCTCTTTTCCAGGCTGGGGGACTCTCCCCAGCACAGCCATCTGTGGGGTCCCTGGGGACACCAGGAGGCTCAGTCTGGGGCTGGATGAACACGACAATGTTGAGACGTTTGACCTCCAGCACCGAGACAAGGCCAGGCTCTGGCACTTTCCTCCTCTGTCCTCTCCTCTCCAGCTTTTCCAAAAGGAGATGTGAACCAGGACAATGAGGTTTGTTTCTCTGCCTCCTATCCTGGCATGAGGAGTCAAACCCCATAGATTTTTTTTTTAGGCTGTTGCTGTACCTTTTCCTCCACTTCAAAAAATTAAATTGCTTTAAAYGAAAAGCAGCAGCCCCAGCTGATAAATCCAAGAGGATGTTCCCGTGTGCTTCATCATTAAAGATGGATGTGCTCAGTCTGAATCTCCCTGACACAGGAATGTGATATTTGGCCTCTCCTTGGACCTCTGTCCGGAGCTGTTGCCATTCCAAGTCTTCCTGCAGCGATTCCTTCAATTGCAGAGGCAAACCCACCACCTCCAGCCTTTTTTTGGGCTTTTCCTGGTGTTTTCCATGGCAAAGGATCGTGTGAGCCATGTGTCCTGTCCATCAGCGTAGGGGATCACCTGCAGCACTTGGGATCTTGGCAAAAAGGGGCATCTGGTGTGAGTTTACTGAGGTGTCTGTGGTGTCTTTTGTAGGTCTGGCCTCTGAGAGAACCCATTTGGGGTTACTTATGGCATGGATTAAACCCTACCCAGCCCTTCCTTGTCCAAATAAGTGACCTTTTAAAATGCTTTAGATGTAGTTGGTCACCTCCAGTGTGGTTTTTGAGGCAGATTCGGTTTGGTGGAGCCACCTTTGGAAAATTCCAGCCTTTTCCCAACCCCAAAATGGACTTGCAGGTGGGTTGTGAGGAGAAGATTTGTCACATCGACCACCTGCGRCACCAGCACGGGGACATTTTCATGGCATTGCAGGAAAATCCTGAGGGATCCGGAGGAGGAATCTCCTCCTCCCTGCTGACAGCCAAATTGCAGAGTGCCGTGGCTAATTGCACATTCCAAGTGCCTCCAACATTGCATTTCCATGTAAAAAATTGCCATCCTTGCCCTGGGAACATCTCAAAGCTATGCTCAGCAGTCGAGGTATTTTATACCTCTCACTGAACAGAAAGAGTTGCTTGTCCCCAAAAAGATGATGGATATGGAATGGTACAAGGGAATGTTTTGGTCCTGTGTGAAGATTGATGGATTTGGGCAATGTTGCTTTTTTTTCCTCCCCCTAAAACCGAGTCCTATTCAAAATCCTCCCATTCAGCAACTCCTGAAAATTAATTGAGCCTCTTTATGTGCCTTGGACTTATTTGCATATTTTATCCTTCCCTTTCTAAAACGACTTAAAAACCCAGTCACTCCGGGAATCACAACATCCAGAGGCTGGGAAAGCACCAGGTAAAACATTCCAGCGTTACTTCCGTCGAAATATTTCATATTATTGTAATTGAGCGAGAATTAGGATAATTTTTTAATAGTGACATATGGCAATTACTACTGAAAACGTTTCTGAGAGACTCCCGAGTTGTTTATACCCTTGCTGGAAGTGTTATAAAAACAATGTGAAATTCCTCGGGAATGGGACTGTTTGTTTCTTTCCAGGGGATAATTTCCCGCAGCAGAAGTGAACTATTAAATTAATCACGCCATATTTAAAGGGCAGCATTTGCATCGCTCTGACCAATGAATCATAACCAACAATTTACTTTTTATAGCTGAAAGGAGAGGAGAACACACAGCGTTAGGAAATGATCCATAAACGGCTCTCTCCTACGAATGGCAGCTGTACATCCAAAATTTTCATTTCGRACGAACGACAAAGCCCATCTCGGTGAAGGCCCCCGGAAAAGTCACGATCTCTGTTCCCATTTGTGCATAATTGCAGCTTTTTAGGGATGGAAAGTGGCTGCTGTGGCACGTCCCGAACCGTGCCTTGGGTCTTAGTGGGTTTTTCATGGCATTTGGGTTGTTTTGAACTAATTCAGCACTGGTGTCTTGTAGGGTGACGTGGAGTTATTTTATCATTAAAACGAATTTCTGGAAGATTTTGGAGTGAATAACCACATAAATCACAGCTAAAGGAATCTTACGTAGTCCAAAGGGCTCAGAGCACGAACTCCTTAAATTCTGCTGTAAATTCCGAGGTTGCCATGAGTTATTCCCATTATTTTTGTGAGCTGGTGTTGGCAGCAGCATGAGAGATATTCTGGCTCTGGCAGTGACTCACTCCTGGCCTCGAGCAAAGCGCTTCAAGTGTCCATGGCTCACCTGAAAAAGGGACAGCTCCRCTCCTCTCCGAGGTGGAACTGGTGCCAGCCCTCCTGGATTAATGTCTGAGGGATGCTTTCACCTCCCAAAATAAAAGATGCCTTCAACAACTCAGCATTGCCAGGGAAAATCGTAATTCCTTGCAGCTGAGGCAAAGGGAGTTGGAGGTACTGCAGTCACCTTCTGTTAAACGCGGAGAATTCCCAAGTTTCGTCAAACAGTGAAGGGGTAATTGATTATAAYTTCATTTTTTGAGTTAATGCTAGAATCAAAGGAGGATGACAGTCTGAATTTGTTATATTGGAGACAGATGACAGCTCTGGAGTCACTCCGTGTCACCTTCGGGAGCCTGGGAGAAATGATGGATTTTAGTGGCAGATCTTTGCGTGTTCCTGGGCACGGAAATGCTGCTTTTGGCCTTTTGGTGACCGAACTTTCTCTCCAAATGCCGCCCCTGAGACTTGTTCATCCCCTCTGGAGGTGACAGTGGCTCTGAAGAAGATCTCCAAGCGTTTGGATGCAGTGAGAGGCAGGAATTCCCACTGGGATGGAAGGAGCAGTGCTGGGAGGGGCAGGGATGATGCCAGGGGTGCCAAGGAGAGGATTTGCTGCACAGAGACATCATTTGGGGCTTCCCAAATCAGTGAGTGCCCTCTGGTACCAGTGTCCAAACAACATCCAGAATCCAGATTTCCAGTTTCTGCTTTTTGACTGTTTCTGATTTATTTTTTGGGGTGGTTTCTTTTGTGTTTGTTCTGTTCCATGCACCTCCTGGGGAAGGTGAAGAGGGATTATGGCACAACTGGATGGACATTGATAGCACCAGAAAGCAGCTCCCCCCTCAGATTTCCTGCCTAAACAACCAATCCAAAAATCCAGAAGAAGTTTTTCTGTGGCCAACCTCCAGCATCAGTTAAAGAATTGAACTGTTAAAAGCAGAATATGGGGAGAATAATAAAATCCTCCTTTTGGTAAGTGAGGGGAAAACAGATAAATGGAATTATAGAGTGGTTTGGGTTTGGGATCTTCAAGACCATCTTGTTCCAAACCCCTGCACACCTTCCACTATTCCAGGTTGCTCCAATCCCAGTCCAGCCTGGCCTTGGACACTTCCAGGGATGGGGCAGCCCCAACTTCTCYGGGCACCCTGTGCCAGGGCCTCTCCACYCTCACAGGGAAGGATTTCTTCCCAATATCCCATCCAACCYTGCCCTCTGGCAGTGGGAAGCCRTTCCCTGTGTCCTATCCCTCCATTCCTTGTCCAAAGTCCCTCTCTGGCTCTCCTGGAGCCCCTTTAGGCACTGGAAAGCTCTCTAAGGTCTCCCTGGAGCCTTTTCTCCTCCAGGCTGATCAATCCCAACTCTCTCCACAGGTGAGGTCCTGCCAATCCTTGCTCATTCCCAACTGACACTGTCACGTGTTCATCTCAATGTTCTTATCCATCTACAGGATTTTTTTATAATACTTCAAAAAGTGTTTTCTCATTAACAGAGCCCTGTGGAGCTGGAAAGGAGGAATATTGCCCCTCTCTGCAGAAAACCAGGAAAAACCTTAGGAAAAGCCTGAAAGGCACAGACCAGCACTTTTAAAAGTGCTGCTTTCAACTGCAGTTGATCCGAGAGAGCTCTTCCCAGATCCAGGGCAAACCAGCAACGCTCTCCCAGGCAGGATCCGACTGCCTTGGAGAGCTGGAACTCCTCATTGGAAATTCCTGCTCTGTTTAACYGAGCACATAAACTCTCCTTGTCTCTTCCRATAAAACGTAAACCCCACCCCAGAYTGGTTAAATCCCTGCCTTGGGAKAAKAGCAGCCACCTGATCCCAACAACCCTTTCTCAGGGTTGTCCATGCCAATGGAGRGTTTAAGGAGCCAAAGCTGGACTATGGGTAAAACTAGAATTTAAAAAAAATTAGAATATAGAGGACAGAAGTGGACATTTTTTTGTGCAGACTTCTATTTTTGAATTGTTTTGCTTTTATTCTCCTTCCCTTCCAACTTTCCGAAATCCTTTTGGCTTTTTAATTATGCTCCCGAATCCTTCGAAACTGCATCAGCAAAAAAGTGCTCCTTAGCGTTTGCCTCTTGTGGAGCTGGGGAAAAGCCAAATCCTGTCACTTCTGGAAGCAACGCTTTTGGCAGAGCTTGAGAGGGAATGCTGAAATATTGAATAATTGACATTCTYGGTTGCAAGTGGAGATTTTTCATCGATACGAGGCGGCTGCTCCGTCTGACGAGCGTGGAGTGTCTGAAGAGGGGAGAAATCCGTGCTTGGGGCAGATGAAAGGTGGGATGCGCACCCAGGAGGCAGAGATTTTGTGTAACAAAGGGGAAAGGGACAGCAAAATATGGTGGAAATTGGAAATTAGAGCATTATTTAAATATTTTGATTGCCACGTGATTTGGTTTAGTGGATGAAAACATCGTGGGAAGCAAGGCAAGGGGACAGTGAGGGAGGGCAGGGAGGGCAATGAGCACAGGGAGGGATTAAAAGGAGTAAAACACAGAATTGGTGGTGGGTGAATATTTGTAATAGGAATGGGTTAAATTTTGGATTAATCACATTAACTTGGGGTAAAATATATCTCAGCCTGCTAAGCAAACATTGTTCACATGAAAATCTAAGTGTCGTTTGGCTGAAAATGCTGATACATTTGTTTGGCCCAGCCCCGTTTCTCTGCAAAGAACTAATTTGGATTCTCAATTTCTCAAATCGTGTMTCCTGCTGTTTAGTTTCATGTATCATAGGAAAAGCCCTGTTTATTGCAGATGATTTCCTGCTATTTGGATTCTTTTCGTTAAAAAATCGGGTGTTGATCAAACACACCCCACTCCTGAGCAGAAAAGCAGAATTTGACAAGGAACTTCCRAGTGATTTTTGCCTAGCTGGAAAATGCACGTAACTATTTAACTGGGAGCTGAATATGAGCTGAATAATTAATAAAGTCATGTTTTCCTGGCCAACTTTCTTAAGAAATTGCCTGCAAAAGTTTGCCTTTGAGGGTGAATTTTGTTTTTCAGAGAGAACTGGATTATTGAGCCCTTTCCAAGCTGCCATCAGTGCCTTTGACATGGACTAACAGGGCTGGATCGATCCAGCCCGGCCTGGGTGCCCAGGGCTCATCTACATTCCGTGGAAACCCCACTGCATGACCAGAATATCCAYGCTGTGACACCAGATTCCCAAGGTAAAGCTGGAATYGCCTCTGGATTTTGTGGGCCCCATRAAAAGGYACCACAASGAGCAGGAAGTGGCTGGGTGTGATTTGGGAGGGCTCTTTTCCTCTGAAATTGTTGGGACAGGTTTTGTGCAAAGCCTCCCCTTCCCAAACACTTCCAATCACTCTTTTTTCTTTTTTCAATATGATTCTTAATTTATATTTTTTAACATTCCTCCCCAAAGGGCTGGAGGCCCAAAACGATTGGAATTCATTCCTTCCCTTGCAGAGCACATTCCCCCTCTGAGCATCCCTCCAAACCTCCCTCCCAGCATCCCTAAAATCCCACAGACCGAGGAGGATGGGACACCACGTGTCCTGGAGCGGCTGGATGCGACTGAAAAGCAAACATCAGCTTAAATAGCAGCTTGGAGCCATCCACTGATTTCCAGAGGGACAAAATAGCAGATCTTTTTATACAATCTCGGGCTCCTTGTCTCCGCAGCACAGTTTGGTATTTAAACCAATTTTCCAATCATTGAAAAATCAAGTTGAGGGRATTCGCTCTCATGTGCACAGGAGGTTTGCACACAACCCAGCTGGCTCGGGCTCGTTCCTGGGCTCCAGCTCCTGCCCCAGCTGGGGAGGAAATCCTTCACAATCCTTCCTGATTGACAAAAACCATGAGTCAAAGTCCTAACAGGCTCGCTCGGGGGAAAGAATAGCAGTGCAGCTCCAACCGGGAGACAGGGCTGGAAAAGGGAAGCACAGGGACAGGGGGGAGCCTCTCCTAAGGGAAATATTTAGTGCACCCCACACTGCTGTGCTGCTGAAGGCTTGAAACGCTTCAGCAGGGAAAAAGGAGCAGATTTGTTTAAAAACCTGAAAGGTGAAAAGTGGCAAAAGACAAATTAGGAAAGCACAGAATGATTTTGGGTKGAAAAGACCTCTCAGGTCATCGAGTCCAACCACCTTGTCCCCAGCCCAGAGCACTGAGTGCCACGTCCAGGCATTCCCTGGACACCTGCAGGGATGGGGACTCCAAACCTCCCTCGCAGTCCTTGGAGGGGAAAAACCCAACCAAAACCACTCAGAAAACAACAAATCCCTTTCTATTGTGCCAGTGAGCAAATGATATTAATACCTCCTGTCCTGCCCTTTCTGCAGGGAACCTTCCTCACTCGAGACCTCTCCRTGGTGCCCTCGTTTTCGTGCCACCTGCCCCCTCCAAAGCTGCTGGAGATGAGCAGTGGCTCCCAATTTCAATTTTTCCTCGYGTAGCCAAGAGGGAAGGCTGGGAAAGCTGTAAATTGACCTGTGAGGATGCACAGACASGTTTATAGAGGAGAACTCCCAACTTCAAGGTGTTAACCCCCCACTCCTGCTTCTCCTCTTTAACTCCCAAACTGCGTTTCCTGCCGGTTAGGATTCTCTTCGGGAAAGCTTTGAAACAGTCRGAGGAAAGCCTCTGTTCCCTATTTKCTCCAATATCCAGGCAGTTTGGAGGAGGCAGAAGGGGATTCAATTTAGCAGACTCAGCTCGTGCAGCAGATGTCAGAGCACGGGRCTTGTTTGTCAGCAGCGCTCGGCGGGGAAAGTTTGCTCTCAAAAATCCCCGAATAAAACAACCTCRCTTGTATAACAAGCCTTGTTGGCTGCTAAATTTTCCAGCAGATGCATCCTCTCCTCAGATCAAATAGTTGAAATATAATCCCTCAGCAGGTAAAGGGAAAAAAACCTCATTGTCTGCATCTTTTTCAAATACGGCTGAARAGCGCTTCGGGTTCTGTGTGGGCTTTTTTTCCCCTCTGTTTTCAGATCRCTGCCTGTGCTGTTCTGGCACTCCCAGGATCAGTGATAACATCCATGTCTAGATAAGACATCCACATTTCCTTTGGCTGGGAGTTACGGCTTGGTAGAGCCGCAGTGCTCCCGGGATGTTCACTGGTATATATTTATTTATGCAGCATTTCTTTATGTATTTATGCATTTTAATGAAAAAATGGAGTGGATTATTGAAAAAAAAACCAGCTTTCAGAGAGGATTTCTAGAGAATAACCAGTGCTGTGCCTTTTGGAGCGAATGTGAGTTGTGGAATGCTGTATTTACACACCTCAGTCGTGACCTTCCATGAGGTTGGACTYGATGATCTCTGAGGTCTTTTCCAGCCTAAAGAATTCCGTGATTTTGTGATCCATGGGCCTCTTTGCTGAGTAAAGGAACTCCAGCTCTTAAATCCCATCCTTCATTTCCTGTGCTTTAATTACCTGTGACCTGGAGTGATTGGGTGTCACTTAAGAGAGAGAAGGTGCTTTATAAATCTGGCATTTTCCTCCGGAGAGTCCCAAAGCGTTGGTTTCACATCCTGTTGTTAGCATGGGGTCGTCCTGTTCGAAGGAATTTTAAGCCCCACTGAATCTGGTGCGTTGTTATTATAAAGATAATGAGCTGCAGTTATTTCAGCTCATATTGTTTGCAGAGGGTCACTCCAGTAAATTATTGGGGAATAATTTCCTTTGAAATGGAAGTAAAACACAACCCCAAGAGATTTCCTTTGTCTCGTTAAAGTCCACTTGAAGGTGTTCTCTCCACAGGATTTATGGGAAAAGGAGGAAATATTTTTGTACCTGGAGGACGCTGGTTGTGCTCTCCAGGCCCTGACTCGGGAATTATGCTGAATTTTGGCTTTGGAAAKAGTCAGGCAGGTACAATAAGTGAAGCTAAAGGGAAGGAGCACCTCCAATCCCAAGGTCCAAGGAAAATCCACCCCTAAAGGAATGAATTATTAGCACGGGTGGAGGTTGTTTCTGCTAAAAGCCAAACCAGTTCTACACATTTTCWTTCTCATATCATGAAATTTTTCTAATACCAACATTCAAACAAATCCTCTGGTGTGACTCTTAAAATTAAAGTTAACCGAGTGCGTAGGGACAGATGAAGATTTWTTTGGACCAGCAGAGCTCCAGCTGGGAGGTCCAGATCCCACCTGAGCTCCATGGCGTCTGGAGGAACCCATCCAACTCCTGCTCGCAGGAGAAGCATCCCAAGCGTGGAAAAACTTGCATCCAAGAAAAAKAATTGCTGGCTGTGGCATCACCGAGCTTCCCCTGAGAGGTTCAGCAGTTCGGCAGCTCCGAGCTCTGGGAATTCAGYGAAAAGTGGGAGAATTTTCTCTGCTGGGGAAACATCCACGAGAAGCCAACGAGCAYTGGGAGCTTTCGGGAATCCGTCTCCCCGGGCCTGTTCCACTGGAACGCGGYTGGAAGGTGAGAACAAACTGCAAAATGTCCAAATAATCCTAAAAGCTTCTTAGTGCAGAGTCCCCAAAGTCTCGATATAACAAAATTTATATTGCATGTCAAAGCCCAGGAACTGATTTGTGGTTGCGTTAAATCCACTGCAGTCCTGGAACRAAAATCCAAGSAACAGACACTTTCTGCAGGCTGTGATTGCAAAGATTTTCTTCTCCTGTTCTTTTGGAAGTAAAAGGGGTTTTGGAGACGATTTTCCAAAAGTTTCAATTAATTTTTCCCTTGTGCAAGTTGATTTCAAGCTTATTCTTGGTAATTAATCCGCGTGTAAAGGACGTTGTGGAGCCACCACTTAGAATTTCACCAGTTCCAGTCCTGACACAGAAGAGAAATGGGCAAAGCAACTCAAAATTCACCTAATTTAGAATCAACCACACAATTTCCAATAAAAAAGGCCAGTGTGGATTTCAACAGCTCAATTCGGAGTTGAGTTGGGACTTATGATTTTCTGATCTGTAAATGGGTGAAGACTCRAACATTTGGGATGTGTTTAAGGGAAACGTTCACTTAGTAAATGCCTGGGAATTCTTGTAGCAGAGAAGCTGTGGCTGCCCCATCCCTGGAAGTGTCCAAGGCCAGGTTGGATGGGACTTGGAGYARCCTGGGTGGAATGGGATGGGCTTTAAGGTTCCTCCAACCCACTCCAGTCTGTGATTCCAAGAAGGAAGAAAAGCCCCTCAATGGCTCTATTGCATATTCTGAGGTGTCCTGTAAAATCRAGGAGTCCAACTGTTATCCCGGCACTGCCAAGGCCACCACGGACCATGTCCTCAAGTGAYATTCTTCCCARTTGGAACATTTTTGAATTCCTACARAGGTAAATATTTCTGACTTTCACATTTCTCCTTACAGTGCAGTGAGTGTTACAATTTCACTCTCCTGTTGGAGACGAGGAGGAACAAGRCACACACTTCCTGTAAAAAAGATTGGATAACCCTGGCTGATGCCTGACCTGCACTCCCAGTGGCTGTGTCCTTTGCAACCATGCACGAGAAACGTGGGAAACTCGAGTGAGAAATGCTCCTGAACCTGTTTAACCCCACGGACCACATTAATTTATCTCTGAACTAATTGAAAACGTGTTGCCACCAGGGCTCTGTCCCTGCTGGAATCACTCCCTTCTCCCTACTCGCAGCAGAGAAATCTGATTCTCTCTGCCTCTGCCTGGCTGTGGCTGAGGCTGTGGTGTTACAAACGGCATAATCGACCATTATTAGTGACAATTCTAAGGCCTGAGAGTTGTACAAAACATTTCACCTATCAAACTAAGCAAAAGAAATATTTTCCTTTTAAATTGCATTAAAAAAYACACTTGGACGGGTCCACGCTGCCTCCTTCCCTACGAGTTCGTGATGCCCTTCATCCTCCTCTGCCATAAATCCATGGAAAGGCTTCAGTTCATCCCAACCCAGCCCCCTGGGCTTGTGACCACGCAGGAAATGCTGATTGCAAAGCCCCATCGCCGGCSATGCATCCGCGAGGTGTTGGAATTGTTGGAATCCAGCCCTCTCTGGATTTTGCAAACGGAACTCTCCTAAAGCAGCTCCCAGCTGGCCAAACACAAGTGGCCCTTCTCCAGCCGAGTGAGTTCATGGATTAACCCCATGTGCTCCTTGGCTTTCGAGGTGACCACCCGAATGTCCCAAAGCAAAAACGCTGGAAAACAAAGCCCCGAAAGCTGCTAAAGGGCGGGAAATTACAGCACACGGCACACAACCAATTAAAAATGAGAAGTTTCTTAACCAACAATTAGTAACCAAGGCATGAGAGTCAATTTTCCACACACAGCCCTGGCTCTCCAGCCTTACCACTGCTTGTATCGTGCAAACCCAAAAATTTAGAGCAGAAATTCGGRTGCAGCTTGACTGAAGAGGGTTTGGGGATGAAGATTATCCCTTGGATGTCTTATCCGGCATCTTCCATTGGCTTGGGACATTCTGCAAATTCACCTGGCTTTTTTTGGGTGGAGTTCCCGTTTTTGTGAGAGCTGTGACGTGGAGCTGGGAGTTCTCGTGAAGTTCAGGCCACATTGCAGCCCAACAAGCCCAATTTGGCCTGCAGGAGGGACCTTCTGGCTCTCCACARCTCCCTGGCAGGAGGGTGGACCCTGGTGAGGGTCTGCTCCCAGGGAACAGGGACAGGATGAGAGGGAACAGCCTCAAGCTGTGCCAGGGGAGGGTCAGGTTGGACATCAGGAGGAATTTCTCCATGGAAAGGGTGGTCAGGCATTGGAACTGCCCAGGGAGGTTTGGAGTGCCCATCCSTGGAGGTGTCCAAGGAAGGGCTGGAYRTGRCACTCAGTGCTCTGGGCTGGGGACAAGGTGGGGATGGGTCATGGGTTGGACTCRATGATMYTGGAGGGCTTTTCCAAYYTCACTGATCCTGTGAGKGAATCTCCTCRGAAACTCRGACTTCCCTCATGGCAGGTGGATTTCTCCCACCCCAAGTGCCCTTGGAGCTGTGTTTGGGCTCACAGAGACTCGGGGATAACTGAGATGGAAACAAACCCAGCTTCTACTGATGGTTTTCCTTCATGGAAAAAAAAATTCCAGCTTGTAAAACACAAACTGATATTTAACCCACTGATTTACTTCGACTGCAGGCAAATTTCTAACCTATAATGTTGTACAGATGCACTTTTCTTTGATGATCCTCAAAACCACAAATTGGTGTTTATTCCAAGGCAGCAGCCCCYGAACCACAGTAACCCCATACAAGGTAATACCTGTATATACTAGAAATGAAATTTTTATTTGACAGAAAATTCACCTTTTTGTCCACATGTAGGTAGAATTTATACATAATTTAATCTCTTCAACTAAACTTATTATAGATATTTTTTTTCTACCCTTCCATTTTCATGAAAGGACGGAGATTAAGAGGTCTGATTTAATTTTATTTAGATTTTWAAAAGGCAGGAATTGTGGCACTTAGGGCTGTGGTTGGTATTGGTTGAAGGCTGGACTYGATGATCTTGGAGGTCTTTTCCAACCTTAATGATTCTGCGAGGGAAATATAAACATTTAAGAAAAAAYAACCCCAAAATAAATAGATATTGGTGAATGCAGGTGCTGTTTAGCCTCAACCTCATCGCCTTCAGGGGAAATTAAATAATCCCTTAAAGATCATCTCATTCCACCCCCTGCCGTGGGCAGGGACATCTTTCACCACACCAGGTCGCTCAGATAAGTTGGATAATCACATTTTTAAATGGTTTTAGCGCGTGGCATTGCAGTCAACAGTTACCGAGTGCTTTTGTCACGCTCRAGTGCCACAGACTGGTAGCACGAGTGAGAATTTCCCGAATTCATCTACAAACACATTGTCCTAAAAAAGTAGGCTAAAACCCAAGGCCATTTGTACATGAGAAGGTTCCCTACCAGAGCTGCTAGATCGCAATTAATTTATTTGACAGCTTTTAGGCTGAGCTCAGATATTAGAGCTGTCATTGTAAAATACTTCCATTTTTCCTTCAACGCCGCTTTGAGATGCCTCTGCTTTGAAGCTGTGTCAAAGTAGCTCTGAATCAGGAGAAACTTTAAATTTTTTTTTTTTTTTTCAAGTTGAAAGTCTGAACAGGCTCAATATGCTGTATAAAATTGTTCTGAGGATCGAACCTCCTCCTATGGTACCCTGGAGCATTCAGTCGCTTTCAATAAATCTCTTTTAATAATTTCTCACTTGTCCTTATTATTACGAACAGCCAGAGCATCTCAAGGCAATGTCAGAGTGAAGGCTTTGGCTGGGTGCAGGAGTAAGGCTTATTTGAAAGTTAACATGAAGGAAAAGTAATCCAAATGTGAACTTTTTTGGGGAAAAGTGACTGTTTTTTGCATGAGTTTACAGATGGTGTCGATTYTGTCAAAAAAGTCTCGGTTTCTTTGATTTAAGAAGTTGTGTCACAGGGTAAGGATGCTGAGAATGGAGTTTGGGAGGTCTGTTTTTGAAAGCTTTGCTTTGATTAGTTTTCTTTCATTATCTCCGGAACAGCCGCGTTCAGCATCTGCTGGGAGTATCTGCCATTAAATAATTCCTGAGGAACAGGGATTTGGGCTACTTGGCTGTCTCCCTGTCCTTTATCAAAAATACCTAACCACARCTTTCCCCTAAAAGCACCCTGTGAGCTTGGGGAAGGCTTTCCATCTGCTTCAAGTACCTTGAGTGAATTGCAAACCCTTTTGTTGATCTCCAGGACGTGGATGGAGAACTCAAACTGGAGAGTGCTCCCTGTTCTCGTGGATGCCAGACTGGGCCTGATTTCCAAAGCATTTATTCAGGCAGGGATAAAAAGCTAATTCCTAACTCTTACCCAAGTAATTATCGGAATAAATAACTAATTCCCCATGTGGGGTGAACTGGATCAAAGCAAAACGTTGACCAAATCTTTCAGCACCTCTTGTGGGGTTGACTCTACTGCTCAGACCACACAGCTATTCCCAAGGTTTCTCCCCCGCAGGAACTTAATTCCCGTGGTTCTGTGATCCAAACTGCATTCTCTGCCCTAAAATCCATTTCCTCATGAGCTTCTGGTGGCACCTGAAAAGTTCCTCCCACTTTGCCTCACCCTTGAGCCAAAGTGATAAGATTTAGTCTCAGGCCCGCCCTGCTGCTGAATGTGCACTTCTTTCCCTGAAAATATTCCCAATTCCCATTGAAGCCATATCATCCTGCAGAGGATCATGTTCCTCGTAGGACGGTATTTGATAAGGAAGGACAAAACCAGGAAGGAGCTGTTCATTTTTTTGTGGTTCTGTGCTTCTCTTTTGTTGTAGGCCAAGAAGAGTTTTCAGACAAGGTTTGGGGAGAGCGAGCGAAGCCAATTCTCCCTTTATGGCTGCTTTTTTCCCCTCATAAACAAACCCTCAGCTTTGCTACCAGTCTATCACGGAGGAGATTTCATCTCTATAAAAACTCTTGACAACCGCAGTGATAATTTCAGCCTCCCGGTTTATGAGATTATAAAAGGCACTTTACCCTCACCAGCCCGAAGAGCTGGGTTTAGCCAAGCTGCAGTCGATGATTCAGACTCTTCATTTGGAGCCTGAGATGGATGCTGAAGCCTGGCAGTGCCTTGTGACCGAGTTATGTGGTGTGGTTGGGAAAAAGGAAACAGTTTTATAGGAGTTATTGGTCCTATAACGCAATGAAAAGGATCTTTTCGAAGTGTAGCTTTCAAAATGCGCCCATAGAACAGTGMTGGGGGTTACAGGGTGACAGGAGCATGGGTAGAGTAATCACTGGACTGCATTTAATATAAAATAATGGAGTTTACAGGATATCGGGACAGAAAACAGCAGTTTCTTWGCTACAATGAGCCTTTTAAATGGAATTTGGCGTGCAGCCTCTTCTCCCAGGTGACAGGACAGGGGGAAATGGCCTCAAGGAGAGGTTCAGGTTGGATATCAGGAAAAATTTCTTCACAGAATGGGTGTTTAAGCATTGGAACAGCGTGGAGTCACCACCCTGGGAGAGTTCAACAACGAGCAGAAGCGGCACTTGGTGATGTGGATTGGTTGGTATTTGGTCAAAGCRTGGGCTTGACCTTGGAGATCTTTTCCAGCCTTGGTGATCCTGTGAGTTCCCAGAGCTTGTGAGCCCTGTGGCTGTTCTGTGCCGCCACATGTGCCGGGGCAAAGCAGAGGAGACCTCACCGTGCCCAGGCTGTGTGCGACGGGAGTGGGATCAGCTTCGGCATCTCGCTGTCCTTTTCCCCAGCAGCTGTGCCAACATTCCCAGCAGACATTCCTGGGAGCAAGAGGAGAACAGCAGTGATTGGGGAGGCAATGGAGCAGAACCTACTTCTCCCTGCTCCTGTTAGGGAAAAGAGGTGGGAAATAGCAGAGCGTGACTTTCGAACCGCCGGATTTGCTTCCCCTCCTCCGCTTCGGGGTGAGGCTCTCGGATCTTCCAAGGTTTGGGATTCAGAGGTCTGGGAAGGAAAAGCAGGAATGCCGTGTTGAGCCCTCAGGAGGGAGGACACCGATGCACAGCCCTTCCCTCTGTCCACACATGAAACCTGGAGGAAAGAAATGGCATTTTCTGGTCAGTCAAATTGGGCCGGACAGGGCGGATGAATCCATACGGAAAACAAAAGTGCTGGAGGGAGACAGGGATGTCCGTGGGACTGCCTGCACCTCAATTTCTCAGGAATCAGGGTACAAGGGCATCAGTTCCTCCCTCAGGGGAGGGGATTTTTAGAGGGGAAGGTGAAGTCTGAGGTTTAGAGCCCTTCCGGAGCCATCGGACTCCGACTCCTAATGGGAACAGACAGAGGATGTCGGGAAGGCTCCCAGAAGGTCCAGAGGTAGCAGGGTAGTCCTGGCAGCACTGCAGATGCTCCAGAAACATGACAATAGAAGCAGATAAATCTTTTAATTAAATATTTCACATATCAGTCGTAATTACTTCCAATTAGCACTAATGAAGTAAGGATGGTGCAAACAAGCAATATAATCTGGTGATAAGCATTTTTTAATTAATATGAATGGCATGGATAGTACTAATTGACTCCATTTGAGTTTGATTTTTTTGAATACTTTGGTGTTCAAAGAGTCTTTTATTTTTTTGAGCTCCCCTTCCTCTCCCTCTCCCTTTCCTCTCCTCCGCTGCAGCATTTTTTGCCACTTGGGGTTAAAATATTTTGTGTACCCCAAGCTCACTGTTATCCAGGACAGAATATTGTCTCAGATTTACATTTTATGTATTTTATACAGTGATGAAATTAAATTCTTGCCTCATCTCCGTCCCTGTAGTTCCCACTATTAACAGTACAGCTGGAAATTGGATGTTTGTGAGGCGTTTTGCAACAGCAAACGCGCCATGCAGCAAGGAGATAAGTTCAAATGCCAAACCCATCAAAACRAAATTTGAAATCTTCTCGTCCTCTCAGATATTGACATCCTTTATCAATATTTAAGATTCTYTTTTAGGCATCCCAAGCACAGAACRTTTTGTAGCTCATTCCGATGAGCAATCCAATATGTAATTGTCTACAAAGGGTGGCTTTGCCAGCATGAGCAAGGCCTTCAAAATGATCATAAATCACGCCCAGAAGATTGGTGGGGATGCTTTTCTCCGTAGCCGTTCCATGGAATGCAGGATGTGGCCAGCAGATTTTATTCCGGGCTGGCTCGGGGTCTCTGAGCCCCAGTTCAAGCYCCTGTTTGCTATTTTGGCTTTCTCTTCCAACTGCTGATCTCGCGCCGATCCAACTCTTCTGCAAAGATTTGTAGGGGGRAAAAAAAAAAAAMCAAAATAAAATGCRTGATTGTACAGGTGCATTTTTTCTTGGAAATTTATAGAGCAATTTGATCCGCCTTTTGCAGAGCAACACAATTGCTGGGAATTTTTAGGGAACAAATAACCACGTCTAGGATTAGCCTATCAAATTTTAAGGGTGGAAGCACAAACTGGAACCCACTCCTGGTAATCACAGTCCTCTCCCTGCTTCTGGCAGTTTGTTCTACAGTTTGAGGGTCAATTTTTCCTTGGATTTGATTCCATCCTCTGCAGTAGCTGTGGGACCTTAATGACTCCTGGAGATCCAGGAAGAGCTGCCAGGGTTGGTGCCCTCGTTCCCTTCCTTATCAGCACAAGGGAGAGTGTGCAGCGCTGTATGAAAGAGAAACATGGATTTAAAAGATTGTATTTTTTTCTGTGCAGCCTCATTTAGTCTTTTAAAAGCCATTAGGAAAGTCCATGAGCTCCAGGCCCCGGATCTGGGGCTGACAGACACCCTTAATTCCCTTTGCTCCCTCTGGAGCTTGGGACCATTAAGCACATTTCAATAGCAGCCCTCGGACAGGAGATCATAACTCTTTCCTCTCCTAAAATTACATATTTTTAAATCACGTTAGGAGACAGTGCTTGAAGAGAGGCGAAATAAATGAAGGCATAAAAATGAATAACAATTATTTTCTCTGCCCGTCTGAGGTGGGCAGCGAGCAGTCACTGTCCTCGTAAATCATCAAGTGTCCAATTTTGGGAGCAGCAGTTCAAGGAATTTCAGCGAGCGGAATGAACTAGGAGAGAGCAGCAGTTWTATTAAACTGCTCCATTTCCAAGACAGATTGGGTGGTTAACTGGCAAATTGGGGAGCCTATAAATAAAATATGGAAGAAGAGCAGACCACGAGCTCCTTGTTTCATACACAGCTTGTCCCCGTCAGTAAATCTGTTCTAAAAGCTGCTGGGCGGTTGATAAGAATTGCATTTTCTGTTGGAAGTGATGTTGTGTCATCCCAGCACCAGATCTCCTTGTGCTGGGCAAATTATGGGATGGTTTGTTATAATAAATGTGTTTGCTGTTCACTTTGTACTCGTAGGGACACATTTTGCTCTTGGTGGAGGTAATTAGACCGAAAATGCTCTCTCTGGGTGACAGCTTCTCCGCAGCTCACAAAATGCTGATGTACTAAGTATTAATTTCATCTCGTCATAAAAAAATTGCTAAAAGTTCTTTATTTTGCAGGAGGTCCACAGATCCCATCTACCTAAATGGAACTGGGCTAGAAAGAGGTGGAAAATGACTTAGAATTAGAATTATGGATTTATTTTTTTATTATTAAAAGTTTTTTTTGYTTTTTTCCTCATGGGTTTGATTAAGATTTGCTGAGAAGCTTAAGGAGGGAACTCAAAAAAACCTCTTTTTTTTTTTTCTGGAAGGGTTAAACAGCATCCTTGTCTTTCTTTATTGAAGCCATCAAAGCTGAGTTTATTTGTTGCTGGTCTTCAATACAGGCAGGAAAAAAGCTGCACAACCCAGCCAAAAAAACCGAATTAACAACAAAAATCAGATTTAGGCAGAACCAGGAGATCTCGGACAACCTTCCCAGGAAGAATGACATTTGCAGGAGTCACTTGGTGCTGAGAGAATGAAGACTGAGTTACAAACCAACCCAGCTCATTGAGCAGAACACAAAGCTGTGACATTAAGGAGCAATCCAACCTGGGACAAGGATTTCCAAAGCCTGCCCTCCTTCGTTGAGCTGCTGGAACCTATTTCAGGAGTCCTGAAGGTTTTCCTCACGAGAGTGGATAACCCAGGCCTGACCCTGAAAACAATTCCTGTTAATTCAGTGCTCTTGACTGCTCGGGGTAGTTCCATGATCCAAGTCCAGCTGAGCGCTGCCAGGAATTGGATTCCCACTGGTGGTTCCCAGTGGCTGTGCTGGCTGTGCCATAGCTCAGCCCTACAGCAACGAGGGATGGAGATGAGGAACTTCCCAGAGTTGTTCCAAGYTGGGCATCCAAAGGTTCTGAACAGCTTTAATGTTTCTTAGAAAGTAATGTTTGCTAATGAGTGTGTCCTTGTCACACCCGAATGTGAGGGTTCAGGAATGTGAGCCCAGGATAAAGGGTAGATTCCCTACATTTTYGGGAATAGGAAAATTTAAGAGATCTGACAGGCTGAACTGCACCACTTGTACAGCTTTAAGTTCTAGGTGGAAAAATTCAAAGCCTTAAAAAAGAGAGAAATTTCGACTGTGTAATAAATTGCCCATTTTGGAYGTGATTTAGGAATTCTGTGCTTCCAGAGGGCGCCGTTCCCCATCTGTGCAGTCAATGGGATGCTCCCAACGAACGCGGCCAGGTGCAGCCCMCTCTGGGCTGTGCTTTGTGGGCTCCTCTGGAGCGGGGAGGGGCGCGGGATCCCGGCTCCGGGGTCGGATCACCCGGCACGGCGTTCAACGGCAGCTGGTGCCCAGGGCTTGGATCTGCCTTTCATCCACGAGCCATCCATCCAAACCCTATGGATGAGAGCACACGGGGAGAGCAGGAGTCCCCCTGGCCCTGCTCCACTGCAGCAGCATCAGAGCTGGAGCCAGAGCATCTGCTGCCCTCACTGATCTGAGGCACTGCTGAGTTTATTCCTCTCTCTCCCGGTTATTCCCAAACCCTCCGCGCTCCCTGTGAGCAGGCAGCTCTGTGTTGGTGCTGCAAATGCTGTGCAGGAACATGAAAACAGATTYGGAAATAGGAAATCTGCTCTCAGCGCTAAAAAGAAGTTGCCAGGTGCAAATTCTCTGTTCCTGCGTGGCTTGAAATTCCAGGGAGTCAGTTGTTTGAAGGAATCATTGCGTGACAAAATAGAAGGGCCTTAAAGCTCATCAAATTCCAGCCCTCTGTGATRGGTAGAGGCACCTTCCACTATCCYAGGGTGCTCCAAGCCCCATMCAACCTGGCCTTGGACACTCCCARGGATGGGGCAGYCMCAGCTTCTCYGGGCAMCCYGTGCCAGGGCCTCCCCACCCTCACAGGCAAGGATTTCTTCCTAATATTTAATCTAAATCTACCCTGCTTTATCTTAAAACCATTTCCCCTCATCTTACCACTGTGTGCCCTTGTAGAAAGTCCTTCCCCAGCACAAAAAACCAGGAAAAAGCAGATGAAAGTGTCAAACAGGAATATATTTCAATTCGCTTACATCGCCCTTATGCTGGCAAAACATTTATATATGCACTATTAGAGGAAGGACATCTGCAACTCCAGGGTGACTTTACTTCTGTAAGAAAATCTCCATGTGCTCCAATAGGAGTGGAAATCCTACACTGCTGCAGCACTGTGGAGTCGTGTCAATGTTGTTTGGAAGTTTCTGCAGGAGGTTACTCCCGTAGGATTTGAATGGCAAAATTCCTGTAGCTTTGCCAGCCACTCCTCAGAATTCCAAATGTTGCAACATGCAAAACACACATTTAAATGCCCACGATATTTCTCTCAGCTCCCCTACAACCAGAGCTTTCCCAAAGCCTCTCAGCCTTGCAGAAAGCAGGATTGATTTGGATCCACAGGATCCGAGGCGTTGGTTCTGGCCTTTTCTTCAGCCGGGGAATGGGATTTGCCATATAGTGAAAGGAGTTTCTCTCTCAAACATTCCACGGGGAAGCACCACGAGATGTTTTTGCAGCCCCAGGCTGGAAAATGGAGCCGTGTGAGCCCATTCTGGGCTGCTTTTTGTCACCTAAAAAACGAGATAAGAAATGACTTCATTTTTTTGCCGTTTTAGTCCCAAGTTTTGCCCCTTGGCCAAATCCCTGGGGTCAAACCAGGGAACCGGGAGTCAGGGTGTCAAAAGTGCATCGCAACACTTTGCATGACTTTTAATTAATCTAATTAAAATTAATTGCTTCTGCTTCTTTGGAGAGTCTAGCCCTGGACGAGCTTTTTCATCTCCCCCATCCAGCCCTTCCTCTCTCCCCGGGTGCTTTGAAGGGAGTTTTTCCAGCACTGCCAGGAGCTGAGAGGGATATTTTAAGCAAGAGGAAAAGCTCTGCTTGTCTCTCACATCCCAGGATGTTTGGCTGAATTTTATCAACGCAGCTTTGGGAGAAAATTAKTCGTGAAAGGGAGATGCAATAAAAAAAAGTGTGAAAGCTCTCAGGTATTTTTACTTTCCTCTTTAATGACTCTGTGCTAATAAGACCATAAACTCCTTTCCCCCCCCCCTTATTAACAGTTTTTTTGTTAATTTTGGGTCAAATAYAGTGAAAACTCAACATGCTTAATTCTGTATCTATATTTGTGTTTGAGTCTTAAGTAAAASGATGACTTATTTAAAAATACAGCTGTTCCAAATGATTGACAGCTGCTCCAGTTCCCATTAAACTCTTTGGAAAGGCTCAATTGGCTCAGGACAGGGTTGTCYGCACCGGTGTCCATCAAAAGTCAGTGTTTGCCAGGAATTGCCATGTGTTCCCCTCGGAGCTGCTGCAGTTCCATAACCCAGGAGATGATTCCTGTCGTACCTGGGCTGTTATTTCAGGCACGATCCTGACCTTGAAYGGGGATTATTGTCAACCATCTGCCCCAAAGTGCCTCTCACAGGATGGAATTGTGTAAATAACAATAATCCACCATCTCCACGCCTTAATTATCGTTGAACAACTTGTTTCATCTTTTAATTACTGAAAGGTTTAATGACAAGATATCCTTTAGTGTTTTCTGCGGCTAAAATCCAAGAGGACACCTGTTGGGATGAGACTCCAACACCATAAAGGAGACACAATAATTTAAAATATTAATGTTATTGACATTTCATTAATTGAACTGTTTTGTTTCTTCCTTTGGGTTATTATAAAAGGGGAAAAAAAAAAAAATCTGGATTTAAAGGCATCTTCTTTTCCCAGCCAACGTTTCCCACTCCGTGGTCCCGCAGCGCATGAATTAGTGTGGATTTATGAACATATTAATCATCTCCATRGAAACACTTTGCAGTTTCACGGCGCAGGAGTTTGACTGCCCTGCATGACAATGAAAAAAAAGGGAAGGATCTGAACAAAGGAGGAGCTGAGGGGAGACAAAAACCCCATCGAACTCAGACCCAAAGTCATCAATAACTGCTCCTGGGTCTGGGAGAGGAATCAGCACTTCCAGCGACCCCAGGACCTCTGGAATTTGCAGCAACAGTTTAGGTCGTGGATCCTTCAAAACGCTCAACGTGCCCTCCGTGAAGGGCTTTGTAAGGGGAATTAATTTAATTTCCCCCCTGCAATGGGGTTATTTAAGGAATCAGCTCTCTGGGAGRTGTTTGGGAATGGTTTGAAACTGGAGACCTCAGTAAATGAGAGATATTTTCCACAGAGGAAAAAGCGTTGGGTGTGAGGCTGAGCAGAAGAGTGGATCAATAACACAAATATCAGGGGGTCAGTGTAAGAGAGGGGAAGCAAATAATGAAATTTTAAAGCCGTGCTGTAATAGAGCAAAACTCAAAGGGGGACAACAAATGGTAACACAAACAATTCTTTTAACCAAGATCTCCTGGAATATTGGAACACTGTTGGAACACTGGTGGCCTCCTCCAACAGGTCCTTCCTGTGCTGGGGAACCCGGAGCTGGATACAGCACCTGCTCCTGTTAACCCTCCTGAGATCCCATGGAATTGTTATTCCAGTTGGATCCAAGCATTTATTTTTCAATACACCCTGGGAGTGTCAGGAGGGACGGTGCTCTCTGCCCCTCCTGGAGGGCTGTGGGGTGCCTGGAATTCCCTCCAGCTGGAGGAATTCCCTCTGTTATCCCCCCCAGGTGTGGGGGATCTGTGCTGCAGACCAGGGGCAGCTGCTGCCAGCAGAGCCCCTTGGGAAGGAGGTGCTCTGGGAAGRGGATTTATCAGGGAAGGGAGCGAGGAAGCAGGGAAAGAGGAAGTGAAGGTTTGGGTGTTCCTGCTGGCCTGTTCCTGGGAATGGGACAATTGCTGCTTTCAAGGTAAGGAGTCTGGTTTGGTTTTTTTGGAAAAATCTCTCTCTGAACAGGAGATTTGGGATGTATTTGCTCCCCRTGGGATGTTACTGCTTTGTGGCTGCTGTAGGAGAGATGCCCTGCCTAGGGTTGCTAAATTCAGTTATTCCTGTGGCTTTCTGTATTCCCAGGATCTGTGTCTGTGCCAGGAGCCTCCTGGGTCTGTGTGAGCATCCTGCTGGTGTCAGGGGCGAGCTGGGTGTTGCTTTCACTTGTGCTTTGGGAAGCAGTTCTGCAGGAAAGAAGTTTTCCTATTTGTACCTTSAATTTTGGGATGGTTTCCCACCCAATTCTGCCTTTCCTTGGTYGAAGGGGACTGGAGGAGTGGATCAGTGGCTTGGTAATAAAAGGTGTGACCRGTGAGTGAGTGCAGTGTTCTCATCACTCAGCTTTGTGATGAGGCAATGAAAGGAAAATGAGGGGAAAAAACCCATGAGCAGGACATGCAGTGTGGAAAAAAAATCCCATGTGCTCACAGTAAGAGGGAGAGAAGTCCCTTGCTGGATTTTTTTTTTCATGGAAGACTTCCTACAGCAGCCAGACTGCTGCTTTTATTTTTGTTCTGCACTTACTTCCCCACTGGGAGCTTTCAGGCACTGCACATGTGGTGAAAACCAGAAGAATCAACTCCTTCCCGATACAGTTTCCTTTATTTAGGTCCCAAAAATGGTAAAATAAGACTCCTCAAGTCCTGGTGGAGCAGCCTTTTAGCTCTGGAGGCTTCAAAGCAAGAAGGTCCATGGATTCTGAGCCTAGGAGAGTTTTCCTGGCTGAACCTCACAGCTTCCAACCTCTCCCTGGGATGTTTGGAGAAACATTTGCTGTTACTGGTTTAAGCTGGAATGGACCACCTGGTGGTATCACAAAATCAGCTCTGCCCTAGGAGCATTCCTAATAAATGGAGAGGGGTTTTTTTTGGAGAGGAAGAGATTGGACAGGCCTGAAGTGTTTTGGGCAGAGGTGTCCAGACCTYTCCTGGCCTCTCAGCAGGTGTTGGTAGCCTGAAGGGTCAGGCCCTTGTTCTCAAGCAGGAAARATTTGTTAATTATAAACAGCACAAGAGGTGGGGAAAAAAAAATAAATCAGCAAAATGCCTCTCTGAGTCTGGTTTGGTTGATGAACCACAAGTTCCTCCAGAATCAACTCTCTAGGATGGGGACTTGTAAAATTTCCCGTGGCCAACTTCTCTTTTTTGTTTGTTTTTCCTTTTTTCCTTCCCTCCCATCCTCTGTTCTCTGTTAGATTTTCCCCTCTGGGCTGCTGAGATGAAGCTCATCAAAAACTCCTGGTGAATGGACCCCTCAAAAAACCCATCATAAGGCAGGATTGTTGGAATAGTACTTACTCCTGGTGAATCTGGAGTTAATTTGTCTGGAAAGGAAATAAAATCCCCCATGGGCAATGATTTATACACTTGAGAGAGGGGAACATGAAGAGGTTCAGCTTCTTGTCCTACAGAGATAGGACAAGAGGAAATGACCTCACTTGTGCCAGGGATTGTTTGGAGTTGATATTAGGAAAATTTTCTTCCCAGGAAGAGGCTGCCCAGGCTGTGGTGGAGTCCCCACCCCTGGAGGGATTTAAGATCTGTGTGGATGTGGCACTTGGGGACGTGAATTAGTGGGGATTCTACTTTTCAGTTCCTCCAAATTCCTGCTGATCTGAACAAAGGTAATTCCAAGGGGGCCAGGATATTTAATTTAATAATAAGGAGCAATTCCTGTGTCTGTGAGTCAGGATGAGGCAACATCTGCCTTCCTAATCAATGCAGTCTGAGGCATTTTGGGTGTTCTGCAGAATCCTGATGGCAAAAGTGTGAGACATAAAGAAGCAACATTGGCATGACTGTATATACAAGTCATATAAAACACTTTTTTTCCTTCTAACTCCAAGCTGATGATCCCCTGGTTCAGGGAAGAGGTGTCCCTGTAGCTCCAAGCACAAACCTCGAGCTCCAGGGGCAGAGCCCTCCTGGCTGCTGGGATTTAGCAAACCAGCTCTGCTCTCTCCATCTGACCATGGAGCTGGGTGGGGTATTTTGGGTTTCTGAGGAATATATGAGGATTTATTAAAGGCTCTTGGTTTAATGTTTCCAAAGTCACCAGGAATTTGTTGCATCTTGCTGCCGTTGATCTCTGGGAATCTGTTTGCTGAGAGAAAATTTCCTAAAGTCTCCTGCCCTATGAACCTGTTTCAGTAGAGTGGATATTTCTAAACTATCTTTAATGCATTTTGCCAAACAGTCCTGTAACTGGATTTGTTCTGACGCTTTTCTTGGTGGGTGGTGATGGAAAAATATTTGTCTGGAAGTCCTTCTGATTTCACTTTTTTTATGTGCAGATGTTTTACCTACATAACTCAGTTCAAGTTGAAGGAAATAACCTGTAGTAGAGTTTATTTCCCAGTTTTGTGTAGCACTTTCTAGACCTCCAAAGAAATCTCTATGTCATGTGTTCAGTGTTTTAAAAAGTGTAAATTCAGCATGAATTTAGGAGGAATTTGCCTGTATCAGACCCAGCAGCTGATGTCATGGAAGGCAGGCAGGGAGACGAGGTTGGGGAATGTTGGTGACATGAATGCTCAATATGATTTTACAACAATAAGTGGCTTATTTATGCTACATGAATATTTTGTAATGCTCTGTCTGCTTTAATGTTTGATACCCCACTGTGCTCAGCACTGGTGAGACCCACCCCAATTCCTGTGTCCACTTCTGGCCCYTCATGCAAGAGAGACCTTGAGGGGCTGGAGCGTGTCCAGGGAAGAGTCTGGAGCACCAGGAGAGGCTGAGGGAGCTGGGAAAGGACTCAGCCTGGAGAAAAGGAGGCTCAGGGGGGACCTTCTGGCTCTGCACAACTCCTGATGGGGGGGTCAGGCTCTGCTCCCAGGGAACAGGGATGGGAGGAGAGGGAACGACCTCGAGTTGGGCCAGGGGAGGGTCAGATTGGACATCAGGGGGAATTTTTTCATGGAGAGGGTGATCAGGCGTMGGAAGGGGCTGCCCAGGAAGGTTTGGAGTTCCCATCCCTCCATGGAAGGCCTGGACGTGGCATTCAAGTGCTCTGGGCTGGGGACAAGGTGGGGATGAGTCACAGCCTGGACTCGATGATCCTGGAGGGCTTTTCCAGCCTAAATCCCYCTGAATCTGTGTTGGTTTTGGCCCTGGTGGGGCTGAATGCTRCAGGTGGGAAGGTTGTGACAGTGCAGTTTTCCTTCTCAGTGACATTCACCTTTCACAGTTTGATTACTGCGATTGTGACATTCTCTAATGTTTGGATTTTAATCAAATCTTTCCTGCCTTGTTGGCTTTCACTTCAGAACTCCATAACTGGTTGGATTTTGGGAAGCACCTGTAATAATTTGGTTACCAATGCTCACAGAATGGAATCAACCTTGCAGAAACACTCAGTGACAGAAATCCCTCTCTTTACATCACTGCCTGATTGTGTTCCAAGCTCTGCTTTTCCTGTGTTTCCCTATTTTGACAGCACTGTGCAGAAATTAGTGTTGAACTACATCAGGCAAATCTACAATCAATATAAATTTACCTTTTTTTAAGAGACTTTACCTTTTCCTYGCTTTAACTCTATTAAACTGTGCACATTTACCTGTCTTGAACCTYGGTGTCTGCTTCCCTTGCCAAAGGGACTTTGCATTCCGTGCCATGGCTCAAATATTTGTTCTTTGGGAATTAGGTGGACTTCATTTGGACTTGCCATTTAGTTTGTAATACCAAGAGAGTCGTATTTTCAAGGCTAATAAAGCAGTTGTGGATTTAGTTCTACCTTTGTGCTACAATTGTTGGGCACTGGTGGTGTCCCGAGGCATGGATGGGGTCTTGAATCTGTAAAAAACCCCATTTSTTGAGTCTATCAGCATAGATTTCTTTTAGGAGCCAAGAATAAGGACAAAACTGTCACGGAGAGGAATTGGAGAAGCTTGTCAAGAGGGTTGTTTCTCCTTTATATTCTTTCCAAATCTTCTGGGCAGGGTTTTAGGTGGCACCTGGAAAAGTGCTGCTCTTAAAATGGGATTAAAAAGCACTTTGCACCTGGTATTTAAGGAAACAAGAAGGGAGTTGTGGATTTAAAAGAAGTGAGATAAGAGAGTAAGAAGCCCAGGAAGAACAACATGGTGGAGAGGGCTTAGTAAATCCCAAGATGGGCCAGGTTGGAATGCCCATAGTGGATCCTCTGGTCCCACTTTCCTGCTCAGGCAGGGTCATGGCACAGGATTGTGCCCAGATGGTTCTGGGATACCCCCAGGGAGGGAAATTCCATGAACTKGAGTCCTAAAGGAGCTGGCAGAGCTCTGAACTAGAGCAAACCCAACTGTGCCGGAGGCCTGGGCCGTGCCTTTCCCGTGTCCTGCCYGTCTGGGAGTCAAGACTCTCCCACTTTTCTGGCAAAGACGTGGCAGAGTCACACGCAATAAAGCTGATTATACAAAAACCATTAAATTTATTCAGGGAATGGTTGATGGGAGTCTTCATCCTCCTTGTGATTTCGCCTGCGTGCTCCCAGCCCTTTGTCGCGAGCGAGCTGCTGCTCAATGTGCGCTCGAGGCGAGAGGGGTGAAGCAGTTGGGTATTTTTAGCTCTTTTTTTTTTTTTTTTTTTTTTCCACGCTGGTGGTTTTTATATGCTAATCTGTTTGTTTCTTTGCAGCCTTTGGAATATTCATTCCACGGCGTCTCCAATGTGACACCTGCTGTAGCTGGTATTATCACTTTCCCCCCCTCAGAAACCCAGAAATTATTAAGGTGGAGTAATTGCCAGCCCATTATATAATAACTGCTTTAATCCGGCAATCATAACATGATTTGAAATGAACCCTTTTGTGCCATTGATTTTGGAATAATTACTGTTATATTGTACTTCTGCAAGAGTTATTCTCAGTTAACCACTTGAAAATAATATGCTGTACTTATTGAAAAAAATAAATCTGATTATCCCCCAAAGCTCAATGTTCTTTCTACATCTGTGCCTCAATTGTGTGCTGGTGACCTGAGAGAGGATCAAACAGGCTCCTTTCTGTAGCTACTCCAGGAAATATCCACGGGCCAAATGCCTCGTTCCAAGCAGCCTTTTTTTAGTGGGGGTTTTTCCCACTGAACCAGGGATGTGGTCACTGTTCAACCCTCATGGGTTTGATTGTTTAATCATGAAAGATTGATAGAGGCATAAGGAAAACACATTTTTTTTCCTTTCTTTGCCTCCTCTTTCATTTGTCTTTCTGTTTACCTAAAGATTCCTGATAAGACCATCAAACGTGGTCAAATGAGGTTTGTCCCTTTGAAGCAAGGCTGATCTGGAAAGAGATTTTGTCCATATTTAAAGAGATGAAGAAAAATATCCTGTGGCTATTGGTTATCCATGGGAACATTCCCATTTTAAGTGCAGGGCCCTTGTGACTTGTCCTTCTGAACTTCTGAATTTATGTCTTGCTGGGAAAGGCTTTTCTCAATAAGGAAATCATGGAAAAATTGTGGACTCTCAGCTTTTTCTGATTTCATGGAAGCTCTGGTGTAGCCTCTTTGCTTCTATGTTGCAGAGATGGAGAGGAGGGAGGAAGTTTGAGCATTCATTCCCTATGCATCTTTCCCTGCTGGGTGAGCAGGGATGAGTTTGTCTCCTTTAGTTACAGGCAAACCTTTCCTGAAGAGATCAGAGTTGTGACATCATCTGAAAATTCATTGCTTTGATGAAACATTGATAAATGAAAAATATCATAGTAGAAACAGTGACRAAACTCTGATCTTTTCCTGAAATGTGCATTTGGCTGTGGCATTTATTTGGGGCTAATAACCAGAATGAGGGATCAGCTTTGKGCCGTGGGAAATCCCGAATTAAATCCCAGCTCTTCTTTAGGAGAATATTAATCTTACCCAAAGCCATAATCCTTTTACAGACCCACAGCCCTTCACCCTTMTTTCTGCACCACTGGGGTGATGTTTTTGGGGCAGGTTCTCCCATTCAATTCCCACTCTGATCCGTGGAATGTTGGCGTTGCCACCTGGTCCATGGGAAGTTCCCGGTGGCCGTTCCTCCTCCATGGGCTGGCTGCCTGTCTGGAATGTGGTCAGTGGCACGCAGGGAGGTCCAAAGGCCTTTCCATGTTTGTCCTGTTTATCCCTGCGTGGCTCAGGTCGCTGCCAGAGGCGGGCAGGGTATTTATAGCTGGAATATTTGATGCTGGCATCGCCTTCCCGAGGGCACGTCCGATTCCTTCGGGTTCATCGGGCTCCATGAGACTCCTCCTGGTTTTCCTGCTCCAGGCAGAGCTCCCTGAGTCCATGCCAGTGTTCCCTTGGTGTTTGCAGTGGATTTTCCATTTAAATATGCATTGCCCTTTGGATTTTGTGTAGGATCAGCACCTTCTGGTTATGGCGCTTGAAGAGCCCTGAGGAAATTTAAGGAATGGCTTGTTTAGGATCATCATTCCCTTGTTTCTTTCCTGAAGCCCTTCCATAAATTAACCAGGTTATTTATAGTCGGGTCAGCCTCCAGTGCTCAGGAATTATTGCAGAGCTGCTRGGAATCCGTGTCACTGGGATTCTCTGGAATTAAAAGGGGTGAGAAGCACAGGGAGGTCTGTCCTTTAGTGCTCCCCTGGAGCCAAACCCTGGGATGGAGATAACCCCCTGTTTGGCACGTCCTCACTGAGCCTTTCCCACTGGATTTTCTGCTTTTCCAGAGAAAAGAGCTGTAAATTGTCTCCGTGGGAACTTCTTGGGTTTCAGAGTTTTTTTCCCTAGAAATAAAATACAGGAAGTGTCTGGTTGAAAGCAGCKTACAGGTTGTATTTTTAAATCATGTTTGGTCTGTTTTGACATGAAAGAATGAATTCAAAACTTGAGTGCAGTCTCTGGCAGCCAAGCTTTACATCCCATTTTTYCTTTTGTCCCTGTCTTATTCCTCACTAATTTCCTAGACTTTAATTACCATTTCAGTCTTTTTCCGTGGGTTTTATTTCACTTGTAACAAAAAGGAGGAAACTAGGTTTCCCACTATTCTGTTGATTCCTGAAGATTGTTGAAAATAAGTAGYAAACAGGCCTTTAGGATAAGTAGTTTCTTCTTTTTCCATGGATAAATRGGCATCTGTCCTGTGTTGGGTTGGTCAGCACACACTCCCTCCAACGTTTTTGCAAGGAAAAGATGTCTCTAACACCATTCCAGGCAAAGGTTTACAAGATTTCATGATTAAATATGCATTTTTATGCTGTTTCCACAACACCACTTTCATTTTATTGCTCCAGTGGTATAAATTCCACGGCGAGCGCTCCATGAAATGCTATTTATAGGAGAAATAAATGTAGCTGCAGCCCCGTGCTGGGGTTTGCTGGCTCGAGAGGAGCTGTATTTCATACCTGACAATTATGGATGGAAAAGCAAGAGGGAAAAATGCTGTTCCCAACGATTGTGGGGTTTGYGTGGCACCGCAGAACATCAAAGAGCGACCGGTGAGACCCATCAGGATGATCCGAGCTGAAAAATCGGGGTGACAGTAACAAATCGTCCCTTTATGCTGCCTCTGTAATTCAATGAGCCATTCCCAGTTATTATTGCTGGAATGGGCTTTCCAGAGGGCTCAGCAGCTGCAGCCTTTGCTGGGAAYGGGGGCTTGGAGACACTCCTGGAATGACTTGGGGGGGTTGAGCTCTGAGTCACGCAGAGGAGCCGCAGTTTCTGTGCTGAGGAGCTGCCCAGGATGAGCCTGTTTCCCATCTTGATCCTGTCTCCCGAGCTTTGRTGAGAGGAAACAGCCTCAAGTTGCACCAGAGGAGGCTCAGATGGGATAGCAGGAAAAATTCCCGGTGTCCAGCCCTGGCACAGCTGCCCAGTGGTGGAGTCCCCGTCCCCGGAGGGATTTAAAAKGTGGGAATTTGTGGCCCTTGGGGACAGAGGGCAGTGTTTGGACTCGGTGATCTTGCAGGGCTTTTCCAATCCAAATGACTCCATGATTACCTCAGGATTTTGCTCCAAGGAACTCTAATTCCAGCTGGATTATTCCCAGGTCTGTGCTGAMGGAGAAGGGCACACCAGGGAATAAAACTCTTCTGTCAGGCGGGAATATTTCCCTTCCTTCTGCCTTAGCTTCAGAATTTGGTGCTGTATTCATGGGTACCAAAGCATTTGGCACTTAGGGACAATTTTCCCTTCTTAATTTAAAGGATTTTCTTTATCTATGGAAACAAATCCAACTTTTTCCTGTCCTCAGTGAAACCACACRACATTCAGAGCGCTGGAGAGCAATTCAAAGTGAGGAGGTTTGAGAGTTGCTGTGGCAATCATTTGTGTGGTTTAATGGGGGTTAGGAAAGAAAAGAAGTTAATTTGGAGTGGTTTTTTTTGCAAATCTTGAAATGATAATTTGAATCAGCTCACAAAAACAATGTGTGGATCTTTCTCATCAATRTATTAGATCAATATAATTTATATATATAAAAGCATATCAGTGTATATATATAATATATATCAGTATAGTAAAAAACCCAAGACTTAGAAATAAAATTAATACAACTGATACAAATAACCTGATATAAACCCATTTTAATCTGAGGTCACTTATGATTAAATCCAAATTTTTTGAAAGATTATCTCACTGTGGCCTTGGAAATGAGTTTGTCTCRGTGAAGCTGTTATGGGTGGATGGTGAATAATTGAGTTATTTCTGATCTCATGGTGATTACACAGTTCTGAGGTCTTAAATAACAACTTTTCCCGGACTTTCCTGGCACATTTGAGCCCGGAGAGCTCCTGGCTGGGAGCAGCCCATGGCCATGCTGGGATGTGTTTTGTCAGGGCCCACGGGATGCTCCTCTCCCTGTGCTGAGCTGTTGGGAAAGTTCTGATTTTTCCTGGCAAGGGAAGGGCTCAGCATCTGCCAGGCTTCAGTTCCCAGACAAAAAACAATGGGAATGCAGCATTTTCCATGRTGAGGTGTCAGTGCTGTCACAGGGGTGTGGTGCTGAATGGGAGATATGTCCTTCCCTAAGGACCCAGGTACCCTGATTTTGTCGCTCAATTAAGGCTTCATTTAATGCTATTATTTGGGTTTGTGCTGGTTTTTGAGAAATTGAGTGGTTATAGAGTAGATGTGTAATTAATTACGGGCAGCACTTTCTGCCCCATCCTCAATTTAAAATAAAAATGGAAAAAAGCTACAAAAACCTCCTTAATACACCCCAGACCCCAGCCTGAACACTGTTTATTATTTAAAAATTCTTTTCCCATTATTCTGGCTCCGTTAATATGATTTTCATAACGAGACTGTTGAACCTCTGCTGCACTTGGGAAATCAAGGAGAACAAGGCTGTTTGGGAAAGTGTGGAGCRTGTGGGGAGCCAGCCCAGTTCCAAGAACATCACCCAGCTGTCTGACACGTTCCAGTGTCACCAGCTTTCCTTTTAATGTGCAAAATGTGATGTCATGTGTGGAGGAAGGTTCTAAAAGCAAATTAAATGGTGGCAGGTTCTTTTATAGTCACTTAAAGCACAAGGTAACTATTTTTACAAATCTTGTTGAAGGAAAAGAATCCATTAAAATACAATTTGCTTTTTTTTTTTTTCCCCCTAAAAAAATCCTGGATCCAAGAGCAGATGTGTTGCAAGCAATCCCTGGAAAAGCCATGCTCTAAAGGGAGCAGCTGCCTCCATTCCTGGGGACTGGAGGTCAGGCCTGGAAAAAAAAATCCCTCCGGAGAGGAGGAGTGAGAAACTTCCGTGGATTGTATGGTCAGGTGGCAACTGCTCCAGACAGAGAAATCCCCTGTTGAACTCCCCAAACTCGCCTGTCAGATCCTTGAAGTTAATTTTTTGAACGCATGTTTAATGCAAAAATAAATCTCTCTTYGGAGAGCAGCAAACTTGCCAGACTCGGTTAGACACATGCAGCTGGGTGAATATTTCATGACTTGGCGCCAGATTTTTGGTCTTGCTTGATCGTTTTAATTTTATTTTTTCCTGCAAAAAAAAAAAAAAAAACCACCAACCCCGAACGCCCATACAGTTCTCCTCCTTCCTTGGACAACTGTCTGGGTGTTGAGTATTTTGCAAATCTCTGCCTTGACCTCAGTGTCTTCACCATGTTATTGGGTTTCTCTATTTATAAAGATGATTTCTTGGTTAGGTCCATAATAATACGTTCGTGTCGGTGCTTGCAGCTGGAATGGGGGAGCTGTTGGAGCAGGAATCCCTTCCCTGACAGCGGCTCTTGGCAGGATCTTTGCGTGTTGGAATATTAAGGATGTATCACGTTATAATTATTAAGCACTTGTAGCTGCTTTTTATTTCTTATTGAGGGATTTTTTTAAACTTTTTTCACCCCTGGGTGTTTGTTGGGAAGTGAAACCACGTTGGGYGACAGCTGGGAATTATGGAGTGCGTGTGCTTTGGAGGGAAGTGTTTGCTGGAAGTATTATAAGGATTAGGAAAGGGAATTTATTCCCAATTTCTTTWCCRAGGTRGTTAGAGCAGAGGTGTTCTTTYATAAGTGRAAAYGTTGAAGMAASAGTTTCCTRGAGAAGCTGTGGCTGCCCCATCCCTGGAAGCGTCCAAGGCCAGGYTGGACGGGGCTTGGAGCAGCCTGGGATAGYGGAAGGTGTCCYTGCCCMTGGCAGGGGTGGGACTGGATGGGCTTTCTCCAACCCAAACCATTCCATGRCCTTGAACACGCCCAGTGTTGATCTTGTGTAAGCTCCTTCRGTTTAGTTCATAAATGCAGGAATTTCTGGGTACAACTTCCAGGCAYGCACCTGTGAGTGGGAGAAAACTCAGCAAAACTCAGGGATTAACCTGTGGGACCTGAGGAATGAATCCCAAACAAGATCATGTCTGGTTTGGGTGTTCTTGCCTTCATCTGGATGAAGGAATGTCGGAATCCCGGAATGGGATGGTTTGGGCTGAAAATGAATTTGGTGTCATCTCCTGGCTTACAAGTTCCTYGTTAAAACTTCCCTCAGTTGCTCAAAACTGGAATAATCTTCAATAGAAGTTTTTAAGAACATCTCTCATCTGCTCTTCGGTCTCTGGCAAAACTGATTTTGTTTTTTAATTTAAATTGKTGTTCCCTGGGGCCCTGATTAAGCACAAATTACCCTGCCATCAGATCGAGGCATTTTAGGGCAAAAATAAAGCCSATGAGAAGGGAATATTTTCACTGGGACTGACGAGTGGAAAATGGAGATGTTGCACAGGCAGCCTGGGACTTTTTGGAGTTTGGATAGATCYGGTTTTATCATCTGAGGGGAGAAGCCAGTGGTTATTTCCTGCTGGCCTGGATTTATCCGTGGTGTTTCCATGTGAATTGGGCTGGATACATGTGTTATTTTTTAAAGAGACCCAGGGGTGTTTGGGGTGTGGAGAAAATCGGGAGGATGATCAAATTAAAACTGAAKCTGTAACATAAAGTGAATAAATGTAGGGATGAGGTGACATCCACATGAAAAAGTGCTGGTAATTCCTCATAACATGATCCATAGGGATATTTTACCCAGTTCTCCTGAGGAGCAGTTACAAGTTCCCYGGAGTGTGGTTCACTGCAGGCTCTGAATAGGGTTCCTTTTTTTATGTGGTCATTTCTATTTACTGGAATTCTGGGATTTTCCGCTGTTGCTTGGAAGAGGAAAATCTACAAAATACTTGGTTTGGAAAGGCTGATGAGGTGCCAAGTGGAGCCTCAACGTGTGGCTGAGGGATGAACTTTCCATCAGGAGATTGGGTACAAGTTTTCCTAACCAAAAGTGGTGTCAAACCTTGGGAGAGGCTGCCCAGGGCAGGGGTGGAATCCCCATTCCTGGAGGGATTTAAAGCCCTGTGGATGTGGCACTCGGGGATGTGGGGCAGTGCTGGTGGATGGTTGGACTTGATGGGCTTAAAGATCTTTTTCCTGGGATTTTGCTGTGTGTTCCTTCCTCAGGGACAGCTGGCTGCACGTTGGGGGGCCTTTCTGGGGGAGAAAAATAAATAATTATTATTATTGTGCAGCTCTCGTGGTTATGAATGTTTAATTTACAGACCACAGGCTGTGGCCAAGCTCCATGTGAGGAACAAAATTAAAAAAAGGAGTAATTACATTATAATGGCTGAAATCCTTCTCTGCTACATCTTCTGAAAGTGAGATTTTCTTCCCAAGTTCTTGGAGGGGAAATTGGACTTGGTGAGGAATCTTGAGTTGGGAGCTAAAGCTGTCCTTGGATAATGCTTCACAGAGAGAAGGCAGCACTTACCTGCACCTCCTGAATATTTCTGGGGCTTTTGCTGCACAAATTAATAATCATATAAAAATTCTTTTTTTTTTTAATTGATTTTGTCACAGCAAGTCTTTGTGGAGTGAAACTCGCATGTGTATTTTTCTGGGTGATAGATATCGGAATGAATTTTTGATGAAGTGAAAATACACCATATTTTGGCTCAGTTTTCTGCCAGAACACTTCCAAACTGGTCAGCCTGGTGTGACTTTTCCTGCTTTTTTGGCACTCTGTGGTTAATGCCTGTTTTTGGGCTCTGATGTATCGTGGAGAGCAGGGAAGGATGTGTTGAGAAATTCAAAATGTATTGCAAATCTTATCTAGATGGAGCAAAATTATCCTGCCACAGCAGCAAATGCAGGGATAGAACCTCAGGATGTGTGATTAAACCGAGGTATTTTTCACCATGATATCGTGTATTTTTTGGTGGAGTACAAGCAATCAGAAATTGCTCTGTATTTTGTAAATAGCTGCGTTTCCTGTTCCATACTTTTGTTCTGCGATATCTTTAAGATCACAGACTTTTTACAATATAGAAAACTAATAATAGTTGGGCTTTGGTTGCATTTATGTGGCTTGTCCCTCCTTAAAATCACAAAACTCAATTTTCTGTCCGAACCGCTTTAGTCCCAAATGAAGATTGATCCTCCCTCTGAACTCCCCTTGTGCCGAGCCACGGCCTGGGGTTGGCACAATCTGTCCCTCAAACAGGGCAAAAAGCTGCACAACAAAGCTGGAGTTGATGCAAAACCCAGCGGGGGCATCATTTTAATAATTCCAATGTTGCGATGCTAATGAATCTTCTCCCTYGCCCTTGGCTTTGTTTGGTGGGGGAGTTGTAAATGAAGGGAAGCAGACATTGGAATGACAAGGGCAATTGTGCTCCATAACCACTGCCCAGCAGAGGGTTCATTTCAGCAGCGAACAGGAAATATTCGGGATAGTGGCATTAATATTCGGGATAGTGGCGAGACAGGTTCCAAATGAGCCAATTCCAGGCGTGTGATAAAGTGAAAATCACAGCGGCCCGGAGCATTTGCTGCACCCCAGGGGATGAATCCTAAGCTCAGGGGTGGGATTCTCACGGAAAACACTTGGAATTGGGAACCTAGTGCGGATTTTTGTGTTGTGTTTGGCTTGCAAGAATTTTTTATCTACTCGAGTAAAAGCCAACTTTGTGAGTCCACACGCTCCCAGCAAAACAAAGACTTCCAGGGACAGAAAAATGGCAGCTTAAATCAGAATCCACATCTGTTGATGTAACTGCTTTGTCACTCGTGTGGGGTTTTGTTGGGTTCTTTCTGTTTTATTTTCCTGCTCAGCTTGGAGCGAGTGCAGACGGGGGAAGAGCGTGGCTATTTCTGCTGATGACTGTGTGGATCCTTCCCACAAGGATAGCACGGAGAGGCCGGGAGAGGAGASAGGAAGGGTTGAAGGGCAGCCTCGTGGCAGGCTCTGTTCTCTCTGGCTTTCAGGASTCACTTGCAATATGTGATTATATTTTATCTTGGATCGCTTTGAAACTACTCTGGGCGGTGCATTTTTATTTTTATTTTTATTTCTCCTTTTACTTGAGTCGTGTTCTTGGAGTGCTTGACTACTTTTTTTTTTTTTTTTTTCCTCCCCTTCATTTATTTTGCTGGAAACGGTTCAGAAGACATTTGGAGAAGTTAATGAGACAATTTGCAATTTATCTTGGTGGKTTTTTTTTTCCTTTTGGGGGCGATCCAAAGCCATTTGAAGGCAATAGAACGGTCCCATTGACTCTGAAGAGCTGTGGGTGAGGCCCTTGATGAGGGTTGTTGTGAGCCTGTTGACAATTAGGTGATGTCTCCATATGTGAAATGATAAAATACAAATATAAACGTTATAGCTCAGGATGTTTTAGTGCTGCTCTGTTTTCCAGCACGCTGCAGTTACTCTGGTGGGGCAAAGCAGTGTTTGGGTGCAGGAAGCACTTTAAAACAACCAGAGACTGTTAGAATGATAAAAACTGGCCCTAAAAAAGAAAAATAAGGCATGGAGATAAAATCCAGATTTATTATTCCGGTGGAAGATGTTGGCAATAGGGGGGACAAGGCTCCTTTTTGGTCAGTGTGGGTTGTAAGACCCTGGCAGTGTGATGCTTGTGAAAACCCCTAATGGCACATTAATTATACATTAACACATCGCTGCGATGCCAGAGCAGAGGGTAAATATGAACAGGAGGGAAGAAACTGAGATAAAAGACGAGTGGAGGGGGGAATTGAGATTGGTGTCCCTGGCAAACAAGGCTCAAAGTCACCCCTGGTGTTTGCTGCGGAAATGGGGATTTGTAGCTGTGTCAATATTGGCACATTAAAAACGGAAATAAAACCAGAACTGACCTGCAGGGGTTTCCCCCTGGCTCTCCAGTTGTGCTRCTGGGGAGTTTTGGGAAGGGTTCACCCGTGGGAGTTTCCCCGGCACGCAGCAGTGATCCCACTGCGGCTCCACGCGCACGTTCCCAACGCATCCTGGAGCAGCATCATCACGGGAGACGTGGATAGAGGGGCACATGTGTAATCTGGGAGCTGTTCCATGTCCAKCTTTTGAACCAGTCCATCCCTGTTTCCCTAGGCAAGGTCTGCTTTGGGCCGTGCTGCTGCTTGGACAGGTCAGGAAGGAGTTGGAGCATTGGGAACATCCTCAATGAGCAGTGTCTGGATGGCTCCTGCAGACTTCCTCAAACAGGGATTTTCCTAAAGTGGTGCTGGTTTAATTTCTAGGGTAGCTTTGCTTAAATCTGAAGTGGCTGAAATTGCAATTTTTCTCTTGTCTCATTAATAATTTCCCATTATTTATTTAACCAACAAAGCAGTCGAGATTTGGGGATCTTATRCCTACACTTGGGCTTCTTTAATCATGGAATCCCAGAATAGTTTGGGTTGGAAGGGACCTTAAAGCCCATCCAGTGCCACCCCTGCCTTGGGCAGGGACACCTTCCACTATCCCAGGCTGCTCCAAGCCCTGTCCAACCTGGCTTTGAACACTGCCTTTTATTTTGGGGTGAACCCATGGTAGCTTGGTTATCCTTCACTTAAGAAAGTTTCAGCATGGGGTGGAGGCAAATGTGGCCTGAGACCCCCCCCTTGTGCACATATTCAGTGTTTGCTCTTTTCTCTTTATGCTGAAAAAGAAGTGCAGTGTTGCTCAGCAGAGCTGAGTGCAGCCGACTCATCCAGCACAAACCTTAAGTTTCTCAGAAATACAAGGAAATGACTCTCCTGATATCCTTTTTTTTCCCCCCCAAAGCAGCATCCAGTTGCTGACTAATACCTGGCTCCGGCTCAGACTGCTTTGGTGGGAAGTCTGAGTGCTTTATGGCCCCTCGGGGGGACTGTTAATAACTTTATCAGATAATTACAGTGCTGGAAACAGTGCGTGGTGTGTGTTGTGCTGTGGGGATTTGGGATGCACCCCATCCCACWGGGCTCTCAGCATTGATATCTTTGCTTCCCTCATCCATCTCAAATAGCACAGGAAGAGCTGGAACAGATGGTTGTGCCTTGTCCCTTTTGTCCCACCCTGAATCCCAGACCTGATTGTTGTCCCTTGTCACTGTTAGGAAGGCTCTGTGCTACAAGCTCCAGTTGGCTCTGCTCCAGCACTTAGGAAAGGTCATCCATGCCTCTTCCAAGGACATCTGACAGGCTAAGGGACTCTTTGCTCTTTGAGGGAGGAATTTAGGGCGGTGGATGGCACATCTGTGCCCAGGGAAGGCTCTGGTATAGTCTGCACCTTCAGTGGTGGAATAAAAGCTCAGGGTCCTTTCTGAACGCACATCCACGTATTTGTTGTGAAGGTTTTTGGGATGAGGATATGAAACCCAGGGCTCCTGAGCTGCCTCAGGGACTGTGCTTTATTCTGGGAAGGCTGAGTCACAGCTCCTAAATATGACAAATTAATGTTAACAATGAGTGGGGTCAGAAGCAGCAGGGAAGAAGCTGAAAGTCCGAGATGTTTTCTCTTAACCTTTTCAGGCTGGTGACAACTCCTTGTAGGATTAACCAGTCTTCATTAGAGGGCCCTCATATCCAACCTTGAATTAAATGCTCAGCTGAAGTTAAATCTGCTGTAGAACTCCCCAGGGGCTGGGAAACTTCCAGGAAGGAGGTGGAAAAAGTGGACAGGGACCTTTCCCCATCCTCTCCAGCCACTCCTTGCTCCTGTGACCCTTCCATGTGACTGAGCCAGTTGTGAAGGCTTTGTAAGGCAGGCTCCTGTGTGCCGAGCTCTGTATGATATTCCTTATTTTGCCCACATCAAATGCCCCTCAGAGCAGAAAATGCTGCTAATAGAGTGTTTGTGCRCTTAGAAATATAAACTCAGAGACTTGCAGAGCCAGAAGATCGAGTAAAACTTGGAGGAGTGAAATATAAAATTCTCTTCCATCATCAAAGGAGCAGCATCAAGCCATGACCTCTCTGTGTTCAGACACGCTGCAAGCCAGAAGCAGAATTTAAATGGGACTGGCCTCCTTGTTGATAAAAAAGGAGAGAAAAACAAGTAAAAAACTGCTTTTACCAACTTCCCAAACTCAGCTCCAAGCTGCACCRTGGAAAAATGCAGGCAGGGATTGCTTTTCACTGATTTTTGCCTTTCACCTCCACCAGTGGTACCTGTACCACTGTCCAGGTGCCCAACACCTGAAAAACACCTCCTGATCCTCCTCAGTGCCACCCTCAGCCCCCTGAAACTACCCAAACACCTTCTACAAAGCARTATTCCAACTTTTATCCAGGGATAATCAGCATTTCTCGAGGAATTTGGTGGGAGCCGTGCGGATATTTGATGTTAAAGCTATRAACTCCTTCTAGAAATGGTGAACTGGTGACAACCGAGTTTGAAATTCTTCAAGGACATCGTGTGGCCTCTCTGCTGGGAGCTGCAGGTGTCAGTTGTGTCTGTAGCTGCACTCCGACATGTCCCTTGACATGGGAATGATGAGCCACAAACTGTCCCGTCAGTCTGTCCGAACGTTTAACATCACAGCACAYTCATCTTTTACAGAGAGCAAAATCCAAGGGCTTCGTGGTAGAGACAGGAATCTCCTGCTGGATGTATAATTCATTTCAGTAAGGGCAGGGTGTATTCCTTATATAACAGCCCAGACYGGAAAAAGGAAAAATTCCAATGTTTTTGCAGCTTCCATAAAGTTGTTCAGTGAATTCAAGCGGGATGTTTTGCTACAGCACAAGACATCASGCTGTGCAATGATTATAATGCAAAATAAATATTCTTAAGCTGTTTGGACATGAGGAAGTTTGGAAATCAAGKGTTCTTGTGTATTATTCCCATAGGCCTGGATTCTTCCTGTTGATTATTACATTTATATATATATATAAAAAAAATAATGAGACTCTGTTCTTTCAGTCAATCCCAGCAGCTGTACAGAGATTTAATTTTTTTGGATATTTCCAATTAATTTCTACTCTGAAAGTGTCCTAAAGCATTAACTACATAATTTACCAAGTCMTCCTGCTCTCCTACAAGCTCATCAGAAAAGAACATGGCACAGATCATCCTTCCACTGGGAAGCACCTGAAAGTGAAGGATTTTCTCTCTCTGAGGAATCTCTCTTTAAATCTGTGTCCTACCCCAAAATGTTTTGTGAAGTTAAGTGGTTTTTTTTTTTTATAAAATCAAGGAGATAAATCAAATTTAGAACAGCAGCGACTGGTATGACCTTTCACTTTGGAAAAATGAAGGAGGGGAAAACGGTTGAGCTTCCAGTCCTCATTTTTTAAGAGCCTGGAGTTATTTTCCTTGGRGAAGGACAAATTGGAAGTCGCGCGKCCCCAAATATTGAATATATCTGCTGCTTCTGTGAAAGAGTGCTTTAGCCTGGCAAGGTGGAGGAGATTCAAACGAGCAGGCTGCGTYCCTAAATCCAATTGTTTTCCTGGGAGATGCCACTCGGGCTGGCGGGAGATTGACGCCGCGTCAAATCCGCTTCTCCCGAATTCCACTCAAACCCCGGGGCCCTCGGAATCCGTGCCCGCCAACCGCGGCTCCCCACGGAATTGGGGAATTCGATTTCTGGGCAAGCCTCAGCCGAGTGCAGGAAGCCCTTTCCAACGGGACTGTTTGTCTGAACATTGGATTAAGCAATCTCCCCTCCCAAGAGCTCCGAGGAATGTTGGAAGGAGCCGGCAGGGAATCTTCTGCTCCCTCCGGAGGGGAACGCCTTGGCTTTGGTTGTTCCCCACTCCATGGTTGACCTCTTTGCCGCAGGTGCATCAACAACAAACTGACTAATTGAGGAGGACGTGGCTCCTGCAGGTAAAATCAGATCCATGTCACRGCTCTTGGAATAAATTCCAACGCTCTGTGAGGAGGTGATGGCTCCTGCCTCGGATGGCGCTAACAGGGAATTTGGTGGGAATGCGCTGGTGGCTCGGAGCAAAGGCTGTCCATAGCCAGTGGATCCTGCTGGAGCCTCGTTTTCCCATCAGTCCTTATCAGGATGGACACTGCCAGGAGAGGYGTGGGGATGGGATCGAGGTTAAACCCCACGGATCTCTTATCTCCAGAGACGCGACACAAACMGCTCCATCCACACCCCCCACCGAGGGTGAGCCCAGCATTAGAATTTAATATAAAATCTGTGATTAGAAAAATGATCAAATGCTTGTTCTCCTCGTAAATGCTCTTTTTTCCCCTGCCCTGTCTCCCTGCATGCAGGAGATCACATGAAAAGCCTGGGTTTAGCAGTAAATAATATTTGTGAGGCAGCAGGACTGGCACGGCACAGCCTGGAAGTTGGGAATCCTGAAAGCTTTAGGAGTAGAAAGGAATTATTTTCCTGAATTATGAAAATGTGAGCATCGCTGTTTTCTGATTGGTTGATGAAACTTTCCAAGCCTTAGTAAGGAACAGCAATGTGCATTTGAAGTACCTGGTGTTTCAACAGTGGAATGTGCAGGATCCAAAATACAGATTATTTACAGAATTATATTTCACATAAAAAATGTTACATAATAATGCAAGAGGGCTGAGGAGTCCTAATTTTGGTCATTGGTGTTTGTGTGTGAATGAATTCTAAAGGTAATAATATGAAAATCAAAGTACCTTGGAGCAGACACCTTGATGTACTTCTCCAGCATCATTGGGAATCTTTTTATCCTTTTCCCTTCTCCCCTAAAAATTTTTACCAGATTGTGCTTTCAAGGCTGGAAAACATAGGAAGAACATGATATAATTTGATTTTTGCATGTGAGATCTGAAGCAGCCTGTTAGGGATGCCATTTATTTTATTTGGACCCAAATCTCTGGTACTTGATGAGTATAAAGCTGGTTATGAGCTCTGCAGAACAAACATCCAAAGGGTATTTCYGAGGAGCATTTCTCTTCCCAAAGTGCTGCCAATTAGCTGTAGGATCAGGGAATGAGTGACAGGCTGGAGAATGTTGTGTCTGAGGCAGAGCTGGCTGGGCTTTAAAGAAATGCAAAGAGGCAGTAATTAAAATGAGCAGCAAAAAGCAGAACTCGCTTGATGTGGTGCTGACAGTGAAATCCAAACCTCAGGGGTTAACGAGGGCTTTTGATAATATTTCATCAAGTGTAACATTTATGGGGGAAAGAGTTTGGTTTTTAGTGATTGACCATCAGCAATTCGTGGAACTGAGATCTTACTGGTCTAAAATACATAGATAATTTAAGATATTTTTAGGGATGAAACCCAAATTTTTCTRTTTTTACACTTTTTTGGCCAATGTGAATTCCTGAAGTCAATGATGCTGTGCTGGAGAGAGGCATTTCCCTTCCAGGGGAGAGCTGGGGCTTTTGACCAAGAATCCTGGTAATAAAACCAAGTTTTCAGCCCCTTGGGGTGTTCAAAGGATATTTTGGCTCTAGTCCAGCCCTGTGTAGGTGTTGGTGGTGCCAAAAGTCCCCTACAGATGGCAAAGCTCCTGCTCCCTCCTGCTTCCAGCATAGTCCCTTTGCTCTGGTCCTTGCAAGAGACCCCAAAAATAATGGARAAAGTGGATTTCAGACAGCAGGAGCCTGAAGTTTGAAAGTCCTTCCCAAAAGCAGGATTGCTGAGCACTGGGGAGTTCTGGAGTTCCCTCTTAGACRTGATGAGTTGTGCAGATACGTTGAGAAAAGTCTCCTATTTTTAATAGATTTTAAAAGGATTTTATTTCATCCATTAAAATAGAAAATCTCCCATAGCAGCAACTTCTACAAATTTATTTTCATGTTGCTGTTTTGAACTTTCCTTTAAATTTACACCAGCAAATCCCCACCTTCTGAAGGAAAATATTTGCAACAGAGCAAGAACTRGAAAATCCATTTGCTTTAAAATAAAGGGTGGTGATGATTATKATTGTTTTTATCATTATGATTCAGATTTGACACTGGTATTTTAACCACTTAAATAATTAGGAAAAATTGTGCTCCGAGTGGCTAAAASAGTAAAATTTTACCCCAAAGACTCAGTGGTGCTTCATTCCAGGTTAACTGCTGTTCCTTCCTGGGAAAAGTAAGTTCTCTCTTAGCAAAATGTCTTTTCTGTTCTGCCAGGCAATTTAAAATTAAAGGTTGACAGGCCATGCTAATGAAATAAAGCAATAAACATTTTCTGACAGGTGCAAAATACAGCCCTTGTTCGATAAGATTATATTTTTGGGAAAAATTTGCTTGGTAAATCTAATTTGTGTCAGCTCGATATTGGCTCGAACATCAAGTTCTAATTTATTGAAAGCACCAGCAAATACTAGGACCATTTGTTTAGCACAAAGCATTCAATCTATAAGGACCAACTTCATGAAATTTAATTTTCTGAGCCAAAAAAAAAAAAAAAGAGAAAGTGAGAAAAGCAGCAAAAAAGCCCCTCCCGTGTGAAAAAAGGGAGAAGCAAAGTGCGTTTGGGAGAATTGGGAAGTTCTGGGAGAGCCCCTGCCCATATAATTTATGTTTCGAGGGTGGTACAGGAGCTTGGGGGTTGCCAAACTTATTACTGATTTGTTATCAGAATATTGGAGATTGGGAGGGAATTTCCCTACTATATATTGAATATTGGAGTTTAATATTGGACCTGTTGAAGTGGTAACTGCTGCATGAAAATGATGGAATTCCAAACCTTGTGGCTTTATGATATTCCTATTGTGGTTTATTTTTGAGGGGAGTATTTAACGAACCTCAATGGAAACCAGGAGCAATCGTCTCTCCCAAGGCCTTGGATCTTTGGATTGGATTCCAGTAAAAGTGATAATTGGAAATCAGAGACCTTTAGCATCTTTTGAGGGGTTGGCAATCCTGCAAATACTTTTTAATTCCCTCTTTAACTTGCAAAAATGGAGTGTTTTTTGCTCTTTTTGAACGCTCAGCTCGTGATCTAATTGGACTAAGCAACTATAGATTCATCTGAGTGCTAATTAAGCTTGGTTAACGAGACCCTGGGTTGATGATGTGTTTTCTTATTGGATATTGCACAAAGCTGAAAGATTTGGGGAATTTCCTTGTGATCCCTCAAACCCATCAGCGCCGCATCCCTGGGATCTGCAGCTTGGTGCTSACTCAGGATTTGGGACAGAACCTGTGTGGGAATCCTTCAGCTTTCCCAAAGGCTCAGTGATGGCTGAAAGATTCTGTAGGTTTAAACACCCAAATCACTCGGATCAGCAGGGTTATATAATTWAAAAAATGAKATTTCCTTGGAATTCTGATTTYTAAAMGTTTMAATTCCCTTTGCAGTGCAGCAGGCRAGGAGCTGAGGGTGCTGCTGGATCACGAGGAGCAGGGATTCCTTCACCTGCCTGGGAAAACTGGACATCCCAACCCCTTCTGCCTCCAGCTGTCCCCAAAATTTGCCATAAACAGCTTTCCCCATTGGAAAGCTGCATCCTGAAGCACCAGCAGTGTTGCAAGGCTGGGAATTGTGCTGGCTGGCCAAGCGACGTGGGAAGATCTGAAATCCATGGAGGTTRTTCAGCAATCCTTCTGCTCTTGTGGCTTTTGGGTATTGCTTCTATTTACTCCTTGACCAATTTTTTGGGTTGATTTTTTTCTCCCTTCCAGTAAGTGTGAGGGGAATATTTCTCCATTTTAGACGTCGAAAGCATCCGAGCCCATAAAAATCCTTGGGAAAAAAGAGAGAAAAATCCATATGGCATATTTATAGCCAATTATTTTTCTGATTCTTCCTTTCTTCAACTCACAAGTTTTATGGCAGCTTCGGCTTTATCCATTTTCCACTCCAGCAAGCTTTGCAAATAAATACTGATGCTTAAGAAGAGTTACTGATCTATTCTTAAGCCCAGCTTGAGAGGAGCTGGGAGTTCTGGGGCTGTCTGGATCCCATTGATCCAGGTTCAATTAGGAGCTCATTCCTTGGGGGCTCCTCGTTTGTACCTTTTAACCACGGAGCTCTGAGGTGGCCGACACCTGAACAGGTCTGAAAATAAAAATTGGCCCTATTGATCAYGTTTTTTGTTACTTTCCTGCTCAAAGTTGAGCCACCCAGTCGGAAATACAGAGCAGGCGCAACTCCCAAAGGGCTATTTTGGGAATGTTTTGCTTATTAAATTTCTGCAGGATGGGGAAAGAACCTTCTCATCTTCTGCCAAAAACCTCCTGTTATTGTGCAGCTTTTGCACTGCAGAGTTTTTCCAGCCACCTGCTCCAGGCTGATCAGCAAGTGGAAAGTGCCACCTCTGGCGTTTTGAGAGTCTCGTTTCCAGTTGGATCACTGGGATCTTAGGGATAACTAAAGTGTTGGCTCCATCCTCAGCATTTTTACCCCAAACTGAATTAGCTGATCTAGAAGATCTCTTCCAATTCCAGGCCATTCTGCGTTTTCATTGTTTTCAAATATCAAAATGCACCTTTGTTATAGTTCTGAATGCCTGAACAAAAGTGTCCACATAACTATGCTGGAATTTTGTTATGCCATGGATTTATTTTTTTTTATATTCTCATAAAAGTAGCTTAAATTTTTGGCATTGTTTAGAGCTTGGTGCTGACAAGAGAGCCCAAATTTATAGCTCTGGATAGAATTAATTTTGGAGCTCAAACAGCATCTCTTTGGCCATAGGAGGCTGTGAGATAATCTTTAATATGATTTTACTGATATTTGCTCCCCACACCTCCCCAAAAGGAGGCTGTAGCCAGGTGRGGGCTGATCCCTTCTCCCAGCTAAAAGTGACTGGATGAGAGGAAATGTGACCTCAAGTTGTGCCAGGGGAAGTTTAGATTGGGTAYTAGGGAAAATTTCTCCCCTGAAAGGCTGCTCAGGCATTGGAACAGCTTGCTCAGGGAAGTGGGGGAGTCTCCATCCCTGGAAGTGTTCAAAAACCTGTGGATGTGGCACTTGGGGAGAATTAAATGRTGCATCTGGGAAAGGGAGAAGGGTGAGATGGGTCAGACAGCACAGGAAACATAAATGAAGCGGAAAAAAAAGTGAAATTTCATGAATATTTCCGTGGAGTGATTTTGAAAGAACACAAAGTGAAGTGCAGAAGTTTCTCTGGGGTGCACAGCCGAGGTGAGCGTGTCTATTCCGAGCGGCTGAGAGGATAAATGTGGATGCCATGGAGATGGAGACTTTATATAGTCTCAAATGTACTCTGAATTTTCCTGGGCTGGGACAAGGCTGTAATTTGGATTGAACAGAGCAAGTGGAGCAAATTAGTGATTTATTTGATAGAAATAACCTGGAATATTTTGCTATTTAAAGGCTGCCAGGAGCATCCACGTGATTTGCCACTAACTTTGCCCCACTGAGGTCACGGTGCTCCTTGTTCCTTGGTTATTCCTTTGTTCCTTTGGGAAAGTTGACTTTGGATCTCTTTCTGAGTCTGATTTGGATCTTTTTCTCCCAGTGAAAAGTGACAGGAGGAGAGGAAACGGCCTCAAGTTGCACCAGGGGAGGCTTGGATTGAATCTTAGGGAAAGAGTCTTCACTGAAATGGCCAAACTGTATGAAAATAATTTAAGTTTTAGTAGATTTACTTTGTATTTTTAATGCCTTTTCTTTTTTTACTTCTCCTTTATTGTATGGTGCCCTCTCGATACACTTATTTCATACTAAGTGTACTCTTAACTTATTCTCTTATTATAAAAATCCAAACACTTGAATRTTTCYTKTCTGGGTAAGAAAAATTGCATTAAAAATAGGAACATAATTTTTAACAATTTTTCTTTCATCATMTTTTTTTACCATTTATCTTAATTCCCTTCTCTTGCCACATTGTGATTATTTTTGTATCGATTGATCACATCCAAATATTTAAAATTGGGCAATTGGAGCAGCTGATTGTGTCTACAAAAAATGGGAAATCCACGTGTGCTGGGCACATTCTCATGGAGGTCTTTAGGAAAAATGTTGTTTATGTGAGAAGTTCTTCAGGATTTCATTCACAATTTAATGCACCTTTGGGATTTCATGGCCTGCGTGGGAAAAGGAAAATTCCGCTACAGAGATAGAACTTTCCTAAACTTTTGGTAAAATCTCTCCTAATCTGGGCAAGGAATATAATCTTTAATCCTATTACGCTCTCACTTGGAAGTGGAATATTCCTTCCCGTGTGWTATTTGTGGATAATGACAGAAGTTTAAGGAACTAAATTTTTCTGAAGATATATTTGATATATTTTCAGTAATTTGATRATTACTGGTTATTTGATTAATAATAAGATAGTGAGGTAGGAACTGAACTTCTCATCCAGAAGTTTGATTAAACACAGGACTCCTGAGGGCCAGAAATGTTTATGGGTTTTTTGGTGTGATCTGGGAGCTTGTGCCACCCCYTCATGAAATTCCCTGGATTTTCAACTGCTTTGCTTTCCAATCTTTACTCCAGAGGTTGAAGATGTTCTGGGAGGAAGAGACAACTTTAATCCCAGTATTGTGTCCCCAGACACCTCGTGAGCTGCAGTGTTCAATCACAAGGTGGCACTTCTGTCTCACAGATGAATTTTTTTACTCCGTGCTCCCAGAAATGCCAGCCTGTGCCTCCTGCCTCAACCCCTTTTTTCCCTATGAATAAACATTCCTTACATCCCTGCAAAAGGAGCTCTTAACRCAACTCCAGGTTTCACCTCTAATTCAACCTCGTGGTGAAAACACGGAGCAAAACCACCAACAGAGGTGAGAATGTGAAAATTCATTTTCTTCTCACACCCTGAACTGTCCCTGAAATCATTCAGGTCAGGGAGTCACTCAAATTGCTCCTATTGGTGTTTTTAAAYGCTGGAGTCAAGCTGGGATATCCCAATCCTTGTGTCGCTTGATTGGTAAGTTTTTCACAGGATCTGAGTACAGGTATGGAATAACCTCTGGAATGGGGTTACAGTCGCTCCCCTTGATTGTTGAAAATCCAGGTTTTGTTCCTGTCTTCGCCTTGGGCATARTTTGAAGATGGTCTGTCCCAGGAAACACCGCAGGGAGAAGGGAAATTCTTGCTTTTTCCTGGTGTTGGGCACTGGAAATGCAGATCCCTCGTGATCCTCGTGGGATTGTGATTTATTACGGCTTTTCCAGCACCTCCGACAACTTCCAGCTGCCCAAGGGACATCCCAATGTCCAGTTTCTCTTATTTAATATTCACATTGCACCTTTGCCTCGTGTCCCTCCTCTCCCTGTTCCTACAGTGTCAATTCCCATCCCTGCTGATGGAACCTAYGGACCAATCTCATGTGGATCACCAGGATAATTCATAACAAAAAATAATGAAMAATAATTAAGTGCAGCATACGTTTTTCTGAGGACATCCAAATCCCTGAACAGTTTGATGGGATAAGAGGCAAACACAGAGATCAGAGTCATAGGTAACTTGTAGCTCAAAAACTCTTTGTTCATCTTTTTTTTTTTTTTTACATTTTTCAGACACTTTTCCTTCGTTTTTAGAATTAATCCAACGATTTTAAGGACAGTGTTAATCTACCCAAAGCCTGTGGTGAGTAATTCAACCTCACTGCAGCCCTAAATGCAGATTACCATTTTCCCCATACTAATTTCCTAATCTAGCTTGGTTTTTCCTTATTTTGCCYGTGAATTCCTTTTTATTTTATTATATTTCAGTGCCAAATTTCCACTTTGCTGAGCTATGGCACCCAGAACTCCCTTGGCTCCAGAGCTGATGCTTCAGGCAGGTCAGCAAATAATCCAAATATCCAGMTGGATAAAGGATAAAGGCTAAATCAAAGGAATTGGCATTTCAATGGATTTAGGCCTTGGTTAAGTTGAATTTTACCAGGGGATGTCAATATAAACATTTGATCAGATCATGGAGAAGGAAGGATCCAGCCAGCAACATGAGCAGCCATGAAGTTGTTTGTTTTCCTGGAGAATTTCCATGTATTAATTCCCTTCTCTGGCTAAAATCCTGTCCAAGTGTGGGTCTGGACCTCAAAGGCTCCAAACTGCTTCAGGACACTGAGGTATTCCAGCCCAATTTAAAGGAGATYTAATTTAGAAATTTATTCAATCTGCTTTTTACTTTTGAATAATGACTCGTAAAATTTCAGTRCTTGGATAATTCGGGGTTGGTGGTTGTTTGCTTTTGTTTTTTCCCTATAATTTTGGACCTTTTTAATCCCTATCCCAGGATTTGAGTGACTTTAGTGTGTGTTTTGTCATCCTTATGCCAGGACGTGAATAACTCTGTGTATGCACAGTTCACTCATGGAATTGTTGCCACAGGGAGGTGCAAATTGTGAAAATGGAAGCAGAATTCTTGTTCTTGCTCTTGAGCRCCCCTAAAAACATCACCAAATCAGAAATATGATTTCAGACTTCCCTTTCTCTGTTTTCAGACCTTCAAGTGTTTGTGAAATATTAAATTACCTTATTTATATATGAAAAAAAAAGCAGATTTTTCAACCAGGCTGCCTGCACCAAATTTCCATTGATTTTTAGATCCTTTGGTTTTATTAGGTTTTATTGTTTGTTTGTTCTTAGCGTTGGATAAAGATTTATTTATTCCTCAAAAGCTTATTTTTGGTATGGAAAGGTTGCATCCAAACCTCTTTCCACCTTTACTCTCACCTCTTTTTTGAAAGTCCTRAACCTCCCCCAATGAGAACAAATAAACAGAACAACCAAGAATGTTTGGCTGACATCCCATGAAATTATCAAGGGGACTTCATTTTCCTAATTTACATGTTTGSAAAAATTCTTGGTCTATTATATTTTTCATGATTTCCTTGAAATGTGTATAATAATAATAATAATAGTAATAATAATATCCCTATTTCTTTGCCCAACATTTGCCTCGCTCCATGTTTTCCCAGGCTGATTGTCAGCCTGGAGACACGTGGAGTGAGGAGCTGATAAGAAATCTCATGGTGCCATATGGTTTCAGATGTTGTGGTGATATTTGTGATTTCTTTTTTTTATTTTTTTTAAATCCTTGATGATTTTTTGTTTGGCTCGAAGCAGATGGCGGTGGGGAGCAGGAGAGAGAACTTGTGCCACAAAGCCAAGGCAGGTTAATGCCAAATATATTTTCCATATGTAAATTCCCGTTACAAGCACACAAGGATTAGCTGGGAGGGTGATACACGTGGACAGAAATAGCAACAACTCYGCTTTCCCCGTGGAAAAACTGCTCATTGAAACGTTGGGGAGGATTAAATACTTGGGATCTTTGCATGGAGTGGTTTGGATAGGAAGGGAAATTAAAAACCATCTCGTTCCACCCCCTGCCACGGGCAGGGACACCTTCCACTCTTCCAGGGTGCTCCAAGCCTGGAAAAGAGAAGCTTCTGGGCTTTCCAGTGCCTGAAGGAGCTGATGGAGAGAGAATATTTACATGGGATGGAGTGATGGGATGGGGGGGAATGGCTTCAAAGTATCAGAGGGCAGGGTTAGATCGAATTTTGGGAAGAAATTCCACCCTGTGAGGGTGAGGAGGCCCTGGCACAGGCTGCCCAGAGAAGCTGTGGCTGTCCCTGGATCCCTGGAAGTGTCCAAGGCCAGGTTGGACGGGGCTTGGAGCACCCTGGGATAGTGGAAGGTGTCCCTGCCCATGGCAGAGGGTGGCACTGGATGAGTTTTAATGTCCCTTCCAACCCAAACCATTCTGGGATTAGAAACRTTTCTGCAGATTTTTGATTGTTTGCAATCACTACCGCTAATAATTCCTGCCATTTCTGCCCCAGAGTTGAGAGCAAAATAACATTTTGAAGCTCATCGGGATGATCACGTCCACTGGAGAGGAGCTGGGTCCTGTAGGGTGCTGCTGGGGGAGCATTTCCTCTTTCCAAAGCGGATTTTGGAGAGCCTTAGTCCCTAAAACCTGTCACTTTACTTGTTTGYGCCACGAGGGGAACGTGTATTCGACATCTGGAAGTTCAAAACGGGACTTCTGTTTGTTTAGGCTCAGATAAGCCTCGGCTGGGGCTCCCAAGTTGTTTTTGTCTCCCAGTCCCTCTGAACGAGCGATTTTTATTGCCTCTTGAGCAGGAATTTGGGAGCTTGAGGGGGTTGCTTGGCAACTGAGCTGCGATGTTCGCTCTGGTACCTGCCAGGTGCTCCCTCCCTGCCCGGSCACAGCAGAGCTCTGTGCTCCTGTTGCTCACTCTGGACTTGGTGTGGTCCTTGTGGTCCTCGAGTCTGTCCCGTAGTGTCCCGGACCCCGAGGGCCAGGAGGATTCCATGTCAGTGCTGGTGGGGATTCCTGCCCCTCCTCGGGGGGTTTGCAAACGGATTTTAGTGGAATATTCACCCTGTGGAGAAGCTAAAGCAGAGCTGTGCCTGTGGCTTGTGGAATCACAGAACGGGTTGGGTTGGGAGGGACCCCAAAGATCCTCTCGTTCCACCCCCTGCCCCACACCTTCCACCAGTCCAGATTTCCCAAAATTCCACCCAGCCTGCCCTTAAACTGCAGCCTGCCCTACTTCCCAATCGGAAGAGAGAAAGATCTAAGCCTTTATCCTTTAAAAGTGATCCTTTTTAACCAAGCATTATTATTATTTAACACATTTTTTTAAAGTCTTCGAGAAGGTCTGAATATTCTTTTTCTCGGCCYGCCAGCAAAGATAATGGCAAATGATAACATAAAAGAAAAATAAAAGTCTGGTAGGATGAAGGCCCCAAGTTTCCAGAAGTTGCTAATCCTGACGGGCTGGGCAGCCAACGGGAACAGCCTTCAGCAGCCTCTGTGTTTTATTTCGTTTTGAACCGAGCCTTAAAGGTGACAGCCCATCTTTTATTAATGGCAACTCCAGCTAATCCGCTAATTCCTTTGGAATTTAGAGGAGCCGGGATGTGTTCCCAGCTTAGTCATGCTGCATGATACAATGTGCACACAAAGGGCTATGTTTTATTCATGGCTGGGAKGCAAAGTGTATTTCCAAACAGGAGCGTCCTCCCGGTCCTCCCACGCCGCCGTGTCTAACAACGCTCGGTACAAACGCTCTCTGGAGAGCACCTGCTTTAAAAAAAGAGGGGGGAAAARAAATCCCGAAAAACCTTTCCCTTTTGCTGTATGGCTGTGTTTGGGATGCTTAGAAATCATTTATCCTGGACGCAAGTAAAAAATAAATGAAAATTGCGGGGGGGGGGGAAAAAGCTTCACTGGGAATGACAAAGGTTTCTCTAAACTCTGTTTGCTCCTGAAATGTTTTTTGCGAGGAACTCGGCCCAAACTTTCCTGTTATGGACAATTTTAAGAACTTTTAAGGGACACGAAATGCAGGAGGCCTGGAAATGTGGCAGGAGGGGATGGATTTTTGGGATTTGCCAGGATTTGCCYGAGCTAAATGCCTGAATCCTGTTCCTTTGAGTTGTGTTTTAAGGGGAAAAGGAAATCTATCTCCAAGCAGTGCCAGCTTTTGTTTTCAGATAGTGCTTTGTGAACCCTTCTTGGAGAACTTTTCTCCAAGGGGATATGGACAGCACAACCAGGGAATGACTGAGGAACTCCTCTCCAGGATGAGAGAGCTTTGGAACATCTGGAAAACCTTTGGAAATTGCAGTGGTGCAGGAATACTGCCAGGGGTGGGCAAAAAGCAACTTTTTTTGGGAAAAAGTAATAAAATAAAGGCAAGATGAGGAGTTTTATTACATATACATATGTAATACGTCTTTATCACAGTCCTTCAAATCATCCAGGCTGCAGTTCGGAGGGAAGGTCTCATCGTGTGGCACCTCAGCTTTGCCCTTGAGCCTGGAAAAAAATCTGGCCCAAGTGTTTTCTTAGTGTGATAACAGCAGCAAACTCCCATAATTGTGAATTTTGGCACAGTCTGAGAGCTTTGAGTCATGAACTCGATGGATGCTTCCCATCAGACAGCTYCCATCCTCAGGAACCGCCACTAGGACACCCCAGTGAGAATAGGGAAAAAAAAAAAATCCATTCAATATTAACCAAATCCTGCTTTTTTTCCCCCCTTTTTTTTCCCCAGGCTYGCTCAGCACGTGGGGACGCTGCTCTTCAGAGATACAGGATTTGGGATCAGTTTGGRCAGTTTTTATTGTGATTTAAAATGCACTTCCCTGTGTCGGGATGGCTGGTCCTCCATGTAAATGTTGTTTACTGAGTGGCAAGAAGTATCAGAGCAGGAAGTTTCCAGATAGAGAACAGGAATTTTTAGCTTCTTGCCASTAATGTGATTTATTAGGAAACAAAAGGAGTTTCTGTAGAATTTGCTGTTGCTTTTCATGGAAAAATCATATTAGAACTTTGTCTACGTTGAGCTGCTTTGTTTGTCTCAGGGTGTGAAGTCTGATGGGCCATACAGTGATTTTATAACATTTTTTAAAATACTCATAAGCTGATAACAACCATCACGCAAGTGTGAAAATGAAGTCTTTCTATTTTTTTATTGAATATTTTGGTTCTGTTGCTTTGTTGTCCAAAGTCTCTTCTACCCAGAAGCCTCCCACTCTTCTACCAGCTGCCAACATTGCAGAATAATTGATATATCCATAAATTAGCAAGGTTTCTTTTTTCTCCTTTCAATCCCCAGCTATTTATATATATTTCTATATTTTTTTTTATTTTTAAGTCTGCCTAATTCCATTCCCCAGGACTYGCTTTTGCTGTCACTGCTGGGATTTTGATCCTGGCATTAAAAAACTGGGCAGATCTTTCTACTCTCGAGCCCATTGCCAGTGCTGATTTGAGTTGCTGTTGGTTCTGCCACAGAGGTGCTGACTGGCACTGCTGAATATTCCCAGKGATCCAATCAGGGGAGGGAAGGCCCTGATGATCATGGAAAAATAGAAATTCCCCCAGGATGGGCCAGAGATGCTGAGCTCACCTGCTTCCCCYGTGCTCCATAGGAGGAAAGTCTTGAAATGCAAATTATTCTGTAAAATTAAGGGCCAAAAATCAGAAATTTTCTGGAAAAACCTCGACCCGGTTGGTGTTTTAATTGTAAGGGAATTTAAATGTGTTTTCTACATTTTGTCCTGATTTTTACCGGTGTGTGACCTGATGGGAGTGACTTGTCTGGGTGTGCTTAAATAAAAGCACACAGATAGAAAATTATTATGGTTAAGACATTTTCTCAGTCAGTGCAAACACCTAAAATCCCATTTTTTTTTCCCCCATTAAACCCAGTCTGGACTCTAATGACGGTCTGTGCCGCAAGGAAAAAAAACCCATGGAAATTCACTTCAAAATGAAGTTTAACTGTGGCGTTTCCATAGCGATGGTGTTTAGCATAAAAATAGCTGAAACATTTTGACACCGATCCCGAGACTGTGCCTCAGAACGTCTCCCTTTCGAGCCCAAGTGTGGAAATAAATCCCTCCTTCCAACCAGGAAAAAAAAAAACAAACCCCAGGATGGAAAACGTGGAGGTAAAAAGAGTTTGCCTCGAATKGAAGGAAATTGGAATATGTAACTTGGCTTGTTGAATCAAAGAGGAGTTAAAGGGAACGTTGTAATACAAATTTGTCTCTAATTTAAAATCGTTAAACCCGACTTCCCCACGGATGGGAATGTGTGACTGGGCTTGGTGCACCGAGGATGAGTGAAAAGGAATATTGTGATACAAATTCCCACGAAAGGGTTGGATGTTCATAGGTCCGGAGGGCGGGATATTTGAATTTGGTGTTGGAAATCAGAACCGTCGATTTTGGTTCCTTCTCTTCCTTGGCAGCGACTGCAGGAAGACTTTGAGAGTCACCTCGAGCGTTTCCGGAGGTGAAGCAAAATGATCTCCCTGCTCAGGCCCCCGAGCAGAGATTTTTTTGGGTTCATGCTGGAACAGGAGCCAMATCCGATAAAAATGGTGGAACTGAAGGCTCAGTGATTATGAGATCATCCCACAGGAAATTCAGTTGGGGTTGTTTGCTCTGTGGGGTCGATTTTGGCAAGGTGGAGTTGGAATAAYGAGGTGAAGGAAATCCACAGGCTCAAAATGACAGGATAAAGGATTTTTTTTTGTTTTAGTGGGGGAAGAGATGCAGCTGCAGGATGGGGATGCTGTTGAAAGTGGAGAGCTGGGCTGTGCTCGSTGCAAACCCATCCCATGCCTGGAGTCTGGGAGCTGCTCAGGGCATGGAAAATCCTCCCCAGGTATGGCCTGCATTGCTTGGACACCAAGAGATTCCAGCAGGACTGGATCACCCTGGGAACTCAGGGCACAGAGCAGCCTTGACTTTGATATGTTACAAATGATAACTAGGGAGGCTCTTGGAATCCTGGAATGGTTTGGGTTGGAAGAGACCTTAAAAATCAACCATTTCCAGCCCTCTCCCAAACTTCCTTTGGCAGTGCATGGATTGGGATTGTTCTGCTCTGTGGATGGTTCGTGGGACATTTAAATGAGTGATTTAAATTTGTTAAACTGAGATCAAACAAAGAATAGAAACCACCCTGAGGACAGGAAAGGGAACAGGCGACCACACGTGGGGATGGCCAGGCTGAGGTTCCAGAGATCGGGAACAGAAAGGGAGAAACTCTGAATTCCTGAAATATTCCGTGTAAATTTTACCTGAAATCCATCATTTGCATGCACCTGGATGAAATTCAACAGTGCATGTTGGACTGTGTAAATGTTCAACCAATTTCCTACAGGTGCAAATCCAGAGGGAAACCGTTTGGGCTGGATTTGGGAATGCTGCAGCGGGATGTTGACTGTGAGAGCTGTTGAGTTTGCTTGCATTAAATACCATATGCTCCGTCCTTGTGCCAAACGCTATCCCAAACATTGGCACGCTGCTGCCGGTGGTATTCCCGTCAGGAATAATGCCATGTCCCTCAGAACCCCGCTCTCTAGAGCTCTGCCCTGTTTCTGCAAAACTGATTTATAACAGGGGATTTTGGTCCAGGAGCAACAGGAATGTTCTTTCTTCCGGGGGCAAAAGCACTCCCATAATTCAGGGTGYCCATAAAGTGTGTAGGAATGGGGGGTTTATGTCATTGTATTCCAAACCAAAAGCTTTCCTGGGAAAATATATGTTCTTCCTGTTATAACTCTCTCCTAATTCAAATACCCCCAAAACTTGAAATTAAATTGTTTTGGCTTCGGGAAATGTAGATAATCTCATTATTAGTGCCCTCTAATTAGGACATTTGGGTTTTATTCCCAGTGAATGTCAGGACTGGTGAACCCCTGCATCCATGAAATGAACGGAGAGACATCCAAGGAACTCCTAAAGGAAAAGATAGAAATGCYTTGGGATCCTTTGTTAAAAACACTCCAGAGGAGCAAAGCAGTGGAGTTTGGGGCTGGAATTCCTGATTTGTGAGGGAAGTGCTGCTGGGAATGGCTGTGCCTCTTGGCTGGAGAGGACTTGGTGCATCCACAAGAGGTGGGAAAATAATTCCTAGGAATATTTCCTGGATTTTCAGAGTGATCTCCAGAAAACCTGGCAGTGCTTGCTGTGTCCTTTGCTGTAGCAGGGTCTCTTTGGAGCCACTCATCATTCCAGACTCTCCTTTTTTTGGGATCTCCCAGCTCTGCCTCTGTCATGAACCTCGCCGTGCTTTGGGTGATATGCAAAAAAATATTAAAAAGATATAAAAAAGAGTGTATTGAACAGGTAAATCCTCTGGATAACTCCCAGGAAATGAAACCCAAACCACCACCAGCACCCTCGGGATGGATGTTTCCAAAGAGACCTGAAATATTTTACTGTGTTTTGTCACCCTGTAAAGTGCTGTTATTTCCTACCGAAAATGATAAAATAGGTTTAAAGCAGCTGGTTTGGACAATGGTGAGTTATAATTTAGGTTTTTTTGCTGTCTGTCCTAATTTTCCTTATTTCTGTGGCTCAGAGAGCCTGGTCGGGACCTTTTTTGTGAAGAACTCAACGAAGACGACACCAAAGTCTCCTCGTTCCCGCTTTTGAGTCTCCAGATAATCCCAGGGAACTCATTTGGGAACCAATGTGGAAGTTGTTAAGCACGACTTCCACCGAAAATCAGAGTTAATTAAAGGGTAATTATTTGAAATTGTCCCGACTCTGCAGCAACAATCTTAGAAACACGGAAGGGGAAGGCGAAGGGATTGATTTCCAATGAGATCCTCACGGTGCTCGGGCAGTCAGGAGGGTTTTAAATGGAATTCTCCTGGAGCAGGGGGTGGAAAGGCAGAGGTCAGGTACTTCCTGAAGAAAATCGCTGGATCCAGACTAATGCCTGTGCTTGGCATTGTTGGAGCAGGGATATTGATCAAACAGCTGCTGGTTAAGTGGCTGCCTTCACCAAACTCTGCCGTGAGGAACCAATAAATAAGTAATCAATAAATGCAATAATTATTGCAAACCATATGTTCCAACCACTGAAAAGYTGGGAAGTTATTCCCTGTCCTTCCTGTGCTAAAGTCATGAAGGGAGTGATTTTTGAAACCTTATCAAAAGRTTTAAACTTAATTTATTATTAGCTCTGTCACTATTTATATATATAAATGTATTTAATTTATATTTAAATATTACAAAACCTGTGCTCGTCTCAATGGCAGCTAAAAGTAAAACTCAAAAAAAAAAAAGACGATAAAAATAAAATGCAAATAGAATTATTGGCATGTCTGCCTGCAAGAGCCTGTCCTCTGCCTCGTGCCATTGAGAACTGATTTAAAACCATCCAATATTCTGCTGCCTTTCTCCTAAAATCACTGCAAAAGCAAAAATAACAAGTTAAAAGTGTGAGGGGAATTTTAAGAGACTTTTCAGACGTTCGTCCTTGCTGTGAGATTTTTGGAATGCATTTCTCTTTCAGTGCTATTATTTCAGGCACGTATCAGAAAAAAAAATGTAAATGTTAAAGTACATTTTGTTTCTTTTTAATTGCGTTAAGAAAAAGTGATAACAGCAAATTTTCTGTGATAAATTTTAAAGCAATAACTGTCAGCACAAACCCCTTGAGGGGAGGAGTTTTTTAGGGAAGGCTCTGAAAAATAGGGAGATAAAGGTGGAAGCAGTAATTGATTATATTTATTTAATGAAAAGTGACTTTAGCGATGTTTGGTTGCAGAGGTGGGGTTGTTCTATTCAGCTTTTCAGCAAACCCGGTTATTTTTAAATCCAATAATTTCTATAATCCTTGATTATCCACAGGGACAAGGCAAAATAATTGTGTGATGCCCAGTKGGGGGTGCAAGGTTGGAGCTGTTGGGGTTGCAGTTGGATTTTCCGGGTGAAGTTGGGTGGTTTTTGGCAAGAAAACTGAAAAGGACAGAAAAAAAATCTGTCTTTGAGGTTTTACTCTAAATTTTAAAGATTGYAATGTAATTTCGAGCTCTTTTCAGTAGAACAATAAGACAAAGTCTCTGCCTAGAGATGCACAAATTTATTTATTTTTCATTTTGTATTTTATTTGCTTTGTTTATGGTCCTACAAGTCCCAAAATCTGGAACTCTCTGAGGAAACCCTGGAGATGCAGTGACAGAAATGGCAATTCCACAGCTGAGATGATCTGTGGACCTGGAAAAGATGTCCCAGAGGAGGGAATTTCTCCAAATGAAAAGTGGGAGCCACGACATCCCAAACAGGAGCAGAACCTTCCACTCCTTCCCAAGGTGACAGGTTTTGTGCCAGCGGAATTAGGGAAAAAATCACCTGGCCAGTGGAATACAGAGGGAATTGTGGATGATGGGAGGTGAGAGAGACCTGAGCTCTCATTGGAAGGAATAAATGGAAAATCAGACACAATTTTCCAGGCTGGAACAGGAAAMTCTCAGGAGGCTCCGAGGGGAGCAGCGAGAAGTTCACGGAGTTGAAATTGTTCCACCAAAAACTGAGGGAATTCGTTAATGGGAAAAAATATCTCCAAATTCCCTGCTTGCCACAGGTAACAAATGTAGGGGAGAGAAAAATAAATTTATATTTTAATTCTTCCTAAGGAATTGCTGCTCAACCTTCCCTTTGTGATCCTGGTTTTCTTCCGAGTGGGACTTTGGGAAGCGGAGGGTTCTGGCCTGTTCATCGGAGCATCCTCAGGGAATTGTGAATTCCAGCCTGGGAAAAACAGTGATCAACTCCCCTCATCTTTAACCTTGGCTAACAAATCCTCCCTGGGGGTTTTGGAGGTGGCAGCCACAGGGGATGAGTGTCCCCAGCTCCGTGGTGCCATGAAWAGCGGCGCCAGCCGAGCTCAGCCACGGATCCAGGCAGGATTTGGGGAACATCCCTGTTTTCTGCGAGCTCAGCTCGGATTCCTGCGCTCCCTGTGAGGGCCCTGTGGGGAATGCAGGCTGGAGAGGGGGCTCCTGCTTTTGTTCCAGGAGCTTTGAGGGGAGGGAAAAAATGGGAATTTTCCTTTTGCTGACTGTAATTTGTGTAATTTGTGTTAATTTGCAGCTTCTGCCAAAATAATTCCTCCAACAGAGCTGAGCCTTTGGTGGGGCAGAGGAAACCCAAGAGTGTCCATGTGGTCACACGTGAATCCAGCACAAAGGGATGTTCCTGCTGTTCACTTGGATCATGGAATCTGGAACTCTTTAGTGGGTGTGTCTGACTCTGACTATGATCAAACATTTAAGTTGGCAGTAAATATTTTAAGACTTTTTTTCTTTTCTTGCTGAGCCTGGGCCAGGTGAWGGAGAATCCCAAGAGCCCAGCCAAGGGATGGTGTTTCTCCATGTTTGTCCTGGGATGATCAGGGCACTTCACAGGGAAAAATCCCTCATTTTYAGGTCATATCTCATGTTCTTTTCCAGAGAAGGATGTAAAAGCAAGTTCAACTTCCCCTGTGCTGCTACAGCAAAAAGTGACTGAGTTAGACATTTGTCCAAGACTGAAAAAACTGGAATTCTTTAGGGATTTTCAGATGTTTTTCCTCCCCTGACACTGGCAAGTRAGAAAAGCCAATGGCTCCTGTCCCCCTGGAGAGTTCTGCCTCAGCTGCTGCTTAAAGAGCATATCCATGGCATCGATTTCCACTGGATTTGTTCCTCCTTGGAGCGCTGTGGAATCTGAGGCTGAACAAATAGCACAAATAGCAAATAGGGACATTATCAATTGATTCTCCTGTAAAATCCTCGGGAAGCCTCAGGGAGGAAAAGGTGGTTTTGTTTTGCTTTTTTTAAATTATGAATCTGTAATTTTAAATAATGTGTTTGGTCTGTACTGGCAAATTCTTCGTGTTCTGGTGAAGGATGAGGAGGAGATGAAGCCAACAGTGGTGAGTGCCCAGAGCAGCTGTGGCTGCCCCATCCCTGGAAAATCAAGTTTGTTAAAGAAGCTCCTGTTGAGTCAGAACGGGAAGAAAAAGACCCCCTGGATTTCTAAACTCCTTCTCGGACAGAGCAGCTTGGGAATTATTTAATTATGACAAATGATTAGACAAAAAGGACTCAATCAGAATTATTTGCTACACAGTATAAAAGCTGAAAGTGTTTTTATAGTATAAGGTAGGATAGTGCACTACATTAAAGCAATTATAGCAAAGTTAGCAAAAAGAAACCATTATTAGGGATTGGTGTAACTCACCCAGATTTAGGACCGTGCCTCGAGGGACGTCCTTGATGGGCATCCCCAATATCCAAGGGAGGAATCTCCACACACTCCGAGGAGGAATATGTTAGTAGAACCCACCCTATGGAAAGTGGAGTGGGTTTTATGGTGTAAAGGGGCTGAGTGGCAGCCAAGTGCCCCCAGGCCAGCTCAGCAGCTGCTCTGCCGAACCTCTGCCTCCTTATCAGGGTGTGGGTTTGAGCTTGGGGCTCCAGATGGATTTTAGGATAATTCAACACCAAAACCAGTGCGTGCTGCCCCTCTCAGCCCATCCCCCATAGCCTTGTAAATAGGGCATCGTTCGAGCTGCTTTACCACATCCCAGGTGGAGCATCCTGCCCAGTGAGCATCCCGAACTCTGCCAAGTCTGGGCTTTCACCCTGCTCTGAAAGTTCTCTCAGCTCCGTGAGAAAACAGGACTCTGAGAGGAGTTGTGGGAACAATAATGAGTCCCAGATTCTGCCGAGACCAAAGGTGGGGAGACACTTTTTAAAACAAAAAATCATTTCTGTGAGCGTTTTGTGTGTTCCAGGCTGGCACAGCTGCAGTTTGGTTTGGCCCAGCCTCGTTTCGCTGTGAGCAGAGCATCAATTCCTGTTGAAGGACGGTGCCTGCACCAGGAATGTGTGTRTTTTCCACCGGGAATGTGACAGAAGCTGCCGATTTTTTGTGCTGGCTGTGCTGCTCTGCAGGCAGAGGCTCTCCCGTTCCAGTTTGGGCAGGCTCCTCTCTGCACCTCCTCCTGCCCGCTGCCTCCACAAATTGCTTTCCCTGGAAATCAGAGAGAAACAGAATCAAGGAATTTTCTTGTTCTGTTTACAGCCTAAAGGTTTCTGGGCCCTCTCTGTGACTTTTGCACTCGCAGAGGCTTTTTAGTGAAGAATGCAGAAAATCCACGTGTATATATATATTTATATATGTGTAAATACACCTGGGCTGAACTTCCACCCTGGGATCCAGTGACAGGATTCGTGGGAATGGTTCAAAACTCTGCTGGGAGGTTTAGGATGGACGTTTGGAAGCGTTTCTTTCCTGAGAGGGTGGATAAACCCTGGATCAGACTTCCCACAAAGGTGGTGGGAAAGCATTTGGACAATGCCCTGAACATGCTTTAACTTTAGGTCAGCCTTGAACTGGTCWGGCAGCTGGATTAGGCCAATGTTTGAAATCTATTCCATATAATCCCTTTCCCATCCCAAGAACAAAGATGAGGTGAATTACAATGACCACGAGCTCTAAAAGTCGCTATCCCTAATTTCTGTAGTTACTTTATCATTATTTCTCTATGCTGGGATCAGAGGTTGGTAGAAATAATTTAAATCTTTCTATTATTYGGGCAAGATTTGAATCCTTTCGGTGCCTGGAGGAGGCTTCTGGAAAGGAGGGAGAGGGACCTTTTATATGGGCAGAGGGTGACAATGGTTTAAAAATGAAATGGGGCAGATTTGGATTAAATGCTAGGAAGGAATTCTTTAGAAGAGGTGGGCAAACAGTGGGATGGGTTGCCCAGAGAAGCTGGGAATGTCAATTATTCAATATTTAATTAGCAGTTGGARGTGCACGTCTGGGAAAAATCTCATGGAGTGAAAGCTTTTCCCTTTTCCTTCCTGGAGTGGTTTATGGGTCCCTGSCCCCCGATTCCTTCAGCTCCTTCCCTGGCAGGGCTGTGTGTGAGCTCTGCTTCCTGCTCCCGCGGAACAGGGGGAATTTTATTGATTAAAATAGGTCAATAAAATTTTATATTGGCTCACTGGGCAAACCAGAGCTTTTCACTTGATTTTTACAGTTATTTAACCGAGGGAAAGCACAGGACAGGGGGCTCTGCCTTTGAGCTTCAGGGAGAGGAGAAAACRTTGCACACCAGCTCAACAAGTACCCTGACGTTCTTTGCAGAAAAGTTCCCRGTTCAACAGGTAATTTTTTTTTTTCCTCCAAATATAAAAATACCTTTTTAATTGCACCAATCTAACGTGATTGCTTTTATTTTGGAGCATCGTGATGAAGGATCACGCTGAGATAATTGGCTCGAATAAACGCAATAATCCCCACCTATGCAAATAAAAGGTGGAAAAATTGGATGTATTCTGAACATGTGGTGCTCAGGCAGGAGGGAAAGACTCCCAGTGATGCTGAGGCTGAAGACTAAGATTAGTGCTCATCATCTGCATTTATTAGTGCTTTTTAAATTTTAATTCATATGCAAAATGGGCTGATTTTAAAAAGAATCCACAGTGCTGTGAATACAGACACTGAGTTGAGCCTGGAATAAGTTCTGAGTGTTGTGCAATTGTCCTGGMGTTGTTCAACTTTTGGGAATGTGCATGGGACGGTTACTGGAGACAGACACTGCTCGGAGTTTTGGTCTGTGCTGATTTGCTCYGGAAGGTTTTCATTTTCTGGGGGTGTTTCTAAGGTTTAAGACTCTTTCAGGAAATTTGAGCACAATATATAATTACAATTTTTAATATTTTTTTTTTTTTGGTAAATAGAGTTGTCAAGGATTTTGGAGCCTTTTTTTCTTGTCCCAATGAGGCTCATGGCCACAAAGATTTTGCGAAGAAGTAGAAGCAGTTTTTCCTGCCTGAGGTAAAGATGACCATGACCAGAGGTTCTGTTGGTCCTAAACACCCTCTCCATGTGAGCAAACAGCTCCAGACTCATCCTTGGAAAGRGGACTGACTCCCACCATTCCAATACAGAAAGAAAAGCTGCAGAAGTTCGTGAACATCTTCCAGTGGAGGGAAAGGGGAATGTCCTGATTTCAGCTGTGTTTGAATTACAACAYGAGCCAAAAAGCTTCTTTTCTCTCTTGATAATCACGGAATGGTTTGGGTTGGAAGGGACCCTAAAGCCCATCCATTCCCATYCCCTTCCACTGGACACCTTCCACTATCCCAGGGTGCTCCAAGCCCATCCAACCTGGCCTTGGAYGCTCCCAGGGCTGGGTATAATGTCTAATTTCATAGGTATTACACKGTGAAGCCAATACCTCAAATTCCTGAGGGTTCTGGCTGTGGACAAGGCGTGAGTGGTCCCCAGCCTCCCCCAAAAGGGACAGAGCTGCTGRCAGAGCTCTCCTGGGGCYGTCCCGGCTCYGCACTCCGAGGGGAWGGGAAGGGAGGAAGAGCTAAAACGAGGCCAGCTCAGTGTGTAGGAGGCCAAGAGGCCTCTAAAGGAAGGCAGGAGCCCTCAGGTGAGCAGATCCCTCTGGCCTTGCTCATCCCTCCTGGAGGAGTGTGCAGGGTGGGGACTCAGCACAGGGCAATTCCCCGCCTGGAGCTGCTGCATCCCACCCATCCCTTCCATCCAGCAGGGAACTCCTTCCCTGGGCCCGTGTGCAGCTGTCTCCTTGTTTCCCTGCGTGTGAGCAGCTGAAGAGCTGCTGTTTGTACAAACAGAACAATCTTTTTTTTTCTCCCGGCACCTCCTGGGAAGGCAGAGCCCCTTAACCCATTCCCGCATCGCATCCCGCTGCTCCGGCCTCCTGCTCTCGGGCTCCTTCCTCCTCCCTTCCCAGCCAGCAGCGGTTTCGTGTCAAGCTGGATTATGGAATTGGAGAAGAAGCCTTGCAGGGTGATCATCAGAAGCACGAAGGAATAATTGGAAGTGAAGGATTGGAGTTCAATCTTCAAGGTAATTAATTATCGTTGCATAAGTACACTGCATGTACAACTCCTTAAATCACTTTACCTCGGCCATATCATTAATATTAGAAATATTTGGGCAGGATACAGCACAATTGCTGTATTTAGCATAAAGCTAATGAGTTAGACTACTGTTATACCTAGAAAAAAATTCTCAGTAGATGACAAATTATTGGTATTAAAGAGACCGGGTACTTTTTTATAATTATTTTTCTTTGCAGGGGAGCCGAGAGGTTCATAATAGATTTTTAAAACAATAAAGAGGAAATTTGAATACTTCCCAGAAATTAGGTAAAACTGCCATGTGGTTGTGTGATAAACGAGGTCCGGAAGCAGAGCCACCCTGAGCCAGCAGTCCCAGGGAAGATTAGATTAAAACAGCTCGGATGGAAAAGACTGAGAAAGTCAGGAATGGGGATGGATTACAAGGGATGAGGGAGAGTTATCTGGGAAATGAAAAGGGAGAAATAGGAAAGAGGATGAATGGGAAAGAACCTCCTGGATCGGGCATGAGGCTCACTCAGCAGCAGTGTCACCACTCCAGGAGCTGGGAGGGAGGATGGAGAGCTTCAGTCTGGGACAACGGAACAAGTTGTTCCAGGTCTCTGGAGAAATATGGATGTGGTTGGGATATTTGGGTCTGTAAAGGGACGGAGGGAATAGATGGATTTGAGCACCAAAGCAGGCTGAGCTGTGCTCCCTTTCCCAGAGAAGGTGGAAGTSGTTTAGCAGCTTGGAGATGTTGGAATGCCTCGAATCCAGGGTCATGGAGCTGTTGGAGCGAGGCCAGAGGAGGCACCAGGGTGATCAGAGGGATGGAGCAGCTCTGCTGTGAGGAAAAGGCTGGGAGAATTGGGATTGTTCAGCCTGGAAAAGAGAAGGTTTCAGGGTGACCTCATTGTGGCCTTCCAGTGCCTRAGGGGAGCTTTAGGAAAGATGGAGAGAAACTTTGGAGAGAAGCATGTAATGACAGGAAAAGAGGGAATGGCTTCACACTGAAAGAGAGGAGAGTTGGATGGGATATTGGGAAGGAATTCCTCCCTGTGAGGGTGGGGAGGCCCTGGCACAGGTTGCCCAGAGGAGCTGTGGCTGCCCCATCCCTGGGAGTGTCCAAGGCCAGGTTGGACAGGGCTTGGAGCACCCTGGGATAGTGGCAGGTGTCCCTGCCCATGGCAGGGGTGGAATGGGATGAGCTTTRCCAACCCAAACCATTCTGTGATTCTATGGAGAAAAACACAAACTTTGCAGTTTTAGTCCCACTCCAGAGTTTGTGGATTCCTCTGGRCTCTGCCAGAGTCACTCACATTTGGGTTTTTCCCTCCAAGACCCGGAATATCCGTGTGCCGGCTGAAGGCTCCACAACCGTGGGCTGTTGTGATGAAGCAGCAGGAGAGGCACTGAAATAAATGATTTTTTTTTTAATTTGACGTGCTCATTGTTTGAAAGCTGAGAATCGTTCTCCTCTTTGTTCAGCGCTGAGCTTTTTTTTTCTCCTGCCTTTTCAGACCGAACGAACAAAGAGCTGTAGCAAATATTGAAGRCTCAGAATTCATCAGGCAGTGCATAAAAGTATTTCTCCCACTTYATAAATCACATTGTCCGGCCGAAAGATTTTGCTTTAATGACTGGAAATAAATTGGAGGCTGAGGCGTTTTTCAAGGAGCTGTGAAGAACGAAAGAGCTGAGGAAAATTCTGCAGCAGCACCATTGATTGAGAGCCCCCAAGGCACGAGGCCCTCCCTCAAATCCATGGAGAAACTGCTGGAGATGTCTTAATTAACTATGAGTGGGGACGGTGCAGGTGCAGGAAAGGTGTTCGATGGAGGTGGAATTATTGCAGGGATGCTCTTTCCTTCTGATTCCCTTGCAGAGATGCAGGATCAAACCCCTCAGAGCTCTGAGTAACCCCCTGTGGGATGGCCTGGGAGCATGGGGAGGTTTGTTGGACACAGCACTGATCTCAGGGATAGTTTTCCAGCCTGTGAAGCTCTTGTGCTGTTGGGGAGGGCAGGGGGAATCCGAGGATAAGAACCTGTTGGGATCAGGCTGTTCACAGCCCCCCAGAGCCACCATTCCTCACCACAGGGCTTTGTTTCAGTAAATGAGAGCAGCAATCCTGATTTTTGCAAAAAATCGTGTGGTTTGAGCATCAGGGGGTGCTTCAGACAAGAGATACTCGGGGATGTGGCAGGGGACTTGATCCAAGCATTGTTTTCAAAGCAGGMTCTGCTCTTGCCAGCTCTCCACTGACACAATTCCTTCCCTGACGTGTCCCTCCACCTGTTTCCATGGCAAAGAGTGAGCACCTCTTCTCACACAGAGGCGCTGATGTGTTATTTCCCCTCGGGAATTAATCCTGGAGAGCGTGGTCCGTGCTGTGTGGCAGCATCCTCCTTGTCCTGGGGAATTGTGCCTGGACAGAGCATTTTAAGGTTTAATTCTTCTCAGGCCTGGCTCAGCAGCTCTCGGGCTTGGGATGGGAGGGAAGAGGGCACCAGGGAAGGCAGACAAATCAAGGCTGTGCTTGCAAAGAGGACACTGCTCGATAACCCTCAGAAAGCAGAAACTCTGCTTAAGGAGTTGGTTTTTGTTTGTTTTTTTTTTTTAAGGTTGTCTCAGTGCCATCAATAACAACTAAATTTAGGTAGGCCGCAACTTAGCCCTTGTGGTCATCAAAATTAARTGACATCAAAGTAAATCTTCAATATAATTCGCTTAACAGCCTTTTGGGGTTTCTTCCACTGATGTTTTTTTCCCGGTTTTTGGCTGGCTGTTTCCTTGCTTGGTTAATTTAGTGAGGAATCGCTGCTTTGGGAAGGAAGAAGTTGTTGGCCCAGCAGTTCTGTGTTGGTTTTTTTTGTGGAAGGAAATCCCAGGGCRAGAAACAGAACCCCATGAGGAAGAAGAGGTTGTAAATAAGTTCAACTGATGCTCATGGTTTGACCAAGTCTGTTTGGGGCTGTCAGTGGGATTTGCTTGGTTGTAACACAGTGGAAGGAGGCTCAGCTCAAAATACTGAAATTGAGCCTATTAATTAAYAGGAAATTATAACAATAAGCCCTGTAGCTTAATGGGTAGTGGGAGGTGACAACCACCAGCAGGTTTTTTGTGTCCGTGTTTGAGGCAACCTTTAGAAAAGGGCTGGGAATGAAATACTTGGAATTGCTGTTGGTGGGAACTGCAGTTTAGGGCAATGCAAGGACATGGAACTGGCTGCTATCAGTAAAAGATCCTGAACAACTAAACTAAAAAAAAAAAAAAAAGCTAATTTTAGCTCAGCCTCTGAGACCAACGTGGGGCAGAATAAACCCAGCACATTTAGAAGTGCCCGAGGCTTTTCCAGTGCGTGGAGAACGCCTGATGCAGTTTGGAAATTYGGCAGATGCTGCTTTCCCGTTGCTGTTATCACTCCACAGATAACTCAGCTCTTCCCTATCTCTTTCCTGATGTTGGTTCTGATAAGTGCACATTGCTTTTTATGGCCTAAAACACTTTTCAGAAGCGTTGGTCTTTTTAAAGTTGATATATTTTCGAGCACGGAGCAGAACAGTGACGATCCCAGTGGACTGCACACGTGGAATCTGCACCTACCCCACACAGACCCCACTCAGTCGATAACCCAAGGAGGAATGGTGAGTTTTGTGTGTATTTTTTGTGTCTTTTACAAAGATGGGAAGAGAGAACTGTGAGTGAGGATTAAACAACTCCTGAATTTTAAGGAGGTGGATTTGTTGGATGTCAGCAGAATCTGTGCCCTGTGAGTTGCTTTAAATGATACCCACTTAGGAAAAAAAAACAAAACAATCAAAACACACCAGACACCCCCAAAAACTGGTTTAGGAGCTGTGATTTTGTATTGTAAACCAGGATTATCTGATAAACCAAACCCACTCATGTCTCAGCATGAGGCAGTCAGGGTGTCCCTCAGAGCCCCATTCCTGGGAGCACATTCCCACCCTCTCCRTTCCCATCCCGAGGTCAGTAAGAGGATAAAGGGTTCACCATCTCTCATCCCAGACCCATGTCCTTTTTCTCTCCCAAACAGGAGCCAAAATTGAAAACTATCCAGAGATCCAAGAGAGCTTTTCATCTGCTCTCAGAATTCTTTTGGTTGGGTTTGGTATTTTTATTTATTAATCAATTTATTGAAGCTCAATTCAACTCCTGCAAACACTTGAAGTTCTGGATGCTTCCATTTCCTGCCTTTGTAGACAGCAATAGGAATATCCAGAAATTCCCAATATTTGCACATAGAGTGGGTGGAAGGAGCAGAACAGGCTGGGCCAGCTCCAGAGAGGAGCAAAAGGAACATCCTCTGCCAGGTTTTGTAGCAGCCACTTCCATGGATGGCTCTGTGTGGGTAAAATCTAGGAAATCTGGGAAAAATTCCCTTGTGGAAAGGGCTATAAAACCTTGGATCAAGCTGTCCAGGGACATGATGGAACCACCATCCCTGGAGGCATTCAAAAAACATGGATGTGGCACTCAAGGACATGGTTTAGTGGTGACCGTGGTTGATGGTTGGATTTAACGACCTTTAAGGTTTTTTCCAAAATTACCAATTCTATGATTTTTTGGTTGTGTGAAAAGATTTCAGATATGGCATTGAAAAAAACCCCAAATTTTGATCAATTAATAACAAAGTATAGTTATTCTTTGGTCAGCTCTACTCATTCATGAGCCRTTTTTTACAGATTTTTAGTAAGGGCAAGGGTGAAAATTTTTGGAAGGTTAAGTTTAGGTTGGAACTGAGCTGCTTCTTCGGCTCTTGGGTAMCTTTCAAACATGTTAATACAACAAAGAAGCCTCATTTCTGTATGATTAAAGTGTTGGAAAAGAATTCACCTTTCTGAAATCAACACAAAAAGTTCCCCTTTGCCCTTTTTCCCCTCTCGCTTTCAACAGATGTCGGATTTAACTCAGACTTCCACATCAGGGAAACCAACTCTTAAAATCGTTTCAGACAAAAAGCAGTGACCTGTTCTCAAATCTGAAGCCAATCTTGTCCTGATGCCATTACAAGGGGCGGGACAGATGGTCCGCGCTCCTCTCCCTGCTCTGCTTTGAGTCTGGAATGTTCCTTCCCGGTGATTCCCGTCAGTTATCCCCGGCCTGGCTTGGCTGACTCACGAAACGCGGGGAAAGACACAAAAGCCTCGTGAGTAATGACATTGATGGGAACCCACACCAAAGGAGAACGCCTGGAAAATGGAGCCGAACAAGAAAATAAATGAATGAAGCATTCAAATCCCCTTCGAAACGTTTGGGACGGACGCGGGGATTGGATAACTTTTCTTTTGTCGGAGAGGGACATGCTGTGTTTTTGTATTTATTCCTGCAAAATAACATTTTCTCTTGGATTGATGTCGACCGGGTGGATATTTAAAACTGTCTGGTATTTCCACATTTTGAGCCCTTTTTTGTAATTATATTCTCTTCCATCCCTGGCCTTTTGTTTATACACGGCGAGGCACTTCCTTTTGTTTGGCTTTTACATTCTTTCCCCCTGGAGAGTTGTTATATCTGCTTTTATTTTCTTGCCTATTGTTTTCCCGGGCTAATCCCCTTGTTTTCCTTCATTTTCTTGTTCTCTCTGCCATTTACACTCATTGTGTGTGTCTTTACTTCCAAGCCTGCCTTGATCTCATTTTGCTGGAGCAGAATTGCTCCTTTTGGCTGCAGTTTGAAGCTGGATCTATTTTTGCTGATATTTTTTTATTACCATGACAAATCCTTTTATTTAAGGGCATCTTGTTAAGACAGCATCTTGTTATTTTTGGTGCTTCRTGTCCTCAGTGGATTTAAGGGTTCTCTGCCAGCTTTGCTCATGAATTTTGCATTGTCCTCTTCCAACGTGAACACGGGGAGGGTGTGTAGGCCCCTTCCCACTGCATTTTTCCCTGATTTTCCCTCTGATGTGTCTTTTTTGGCCCCGAATTCCCTGCTGCTGGAATGTTTGCCCTGCAGGGATTGAAGGTTAATTCAGTGGGATGCTGATCCGTGCACAGGATGCTGAGTCAGTGCTTGGGAGGTGTTCACATTGACATTTATTCTAATGACAGTCATTTTCACAAATTTTAAGCAAAAATCTGTTCTTGATATTTGCTTAAAAATTCATTCAAAAACTTGCCCTTTTTTTAAAGCTGGAAACTTCCCTTTTAGGTTATTTTTTTTTCTCAAAAGATATCCTTTTTTAATATATATATATATTTAAATTTTGTCTTATAAGACTGCTTTAGTACTTCAATTTTATTTGAGTTTTCCTGTGTTCTCCCCAAATCTCAGCTGTAGCTGCTTTCAAGAGGTGATCAAAGTTTCTTTCAAAGTTGATTACATTCACAGTATTTAACAGGGAAAGACCCCAGGCCTCACTCATTTCCTATTCCATTTATTTGGAATCAGACCCATTTATTTGGAATCAGATCCATTTACTGGGTGCTGCGGGTGCTTTATTCCCAATGTAAAACATCTTTGGGAATGGACCTGGCTGTAAGTTCAGGAAACTGCTCTGAAGTCATTCCTGGAGTGACCCCACACTTTTTAGGGCTGTGGGTGTAGGACTGACCCTTCCTTCCCTGTGCGTCCCACAGAGGTTCCTCTGCCTGATGTCACCTGTCAGAATGGCCTGGGGGCTGTCAAAAAGCAGGAGCTGTCAGACCTTTGGAATTCTCGCACATCCCGTGGGACACCTCATGGGAATTGTTTCCCTGCCAATGTCTCTCACGAAGGTGCATTGAATGGCCTTTTTTATTCCATATATAATTTCTCTTTGGAGCCGAAGCCGTTGAGGCTCCAACAGGAGCAGGAGCCTGGAGTGCCCTGTCAGGAGCGGGAAGGGATTTCTCTCCCAGCTGACGGGAAAAGGGTCTGTCCATGCCAGTCCCCCCAGAAAAACCCATCAATTAACACTTACAGTCACAGGTAATTCCCACACTGACAGGTCTGTGGCTGGATTCCCATTTTTCCTTTGACAACTGGACCGTGAATTCTAATTTTACCGGGACAGAAAACGGTAGCAGTGCTGCTGCCAGGTTTTGAAAAGGAGCAGAACGAGCAGGGAAGCGTCTGCAGAGTACTGGGAGCACTCTCAGGACAAGGGGCATTGTTGTGACAAGCAGCGACAAGGCATTCATTACAAACTGCTAATTGGCCTCGCAGGGCGAGCTTGGAGATCGCCGTCCAGAAAAGAAAACCCAAACAATTTGTTGATGGTTGGCTGCAATGAGGGAATTAATGACTGAGTGCTCGAGAGGCAGCAGAAAACAATTCCTGACCTTCAGCGTGTGAAATGTGTGGGATTAAAGGGTGGAGAGTGGCTGTGAGTAACCACTGGGCTCACTGGATTAGTAGGAATCACGGGATCTCCTCGGTGGGAAGGGCCCCACAAGGATCAGCCAGTCCAGCTCCTGGCCCTGCGCAGACACCCCAAAATCCCACCATGTGCATCCCCGAGAGCATTGTGGAACTTCTTGTTTGTTTGGGAATAGTCTGGGAAGTTTTACACAGGAAGGCATGAGCAGCGACACGATTGTAATTCAAGGGAATCCCTTCCCATTTGCACGTAGATCAGAGTGATCTAATCCCACATCTGTGGGATGTGCTTTCCTTTGACAAATCCCAGCAATTCCTGAGACAATTTGCCCACCTTGGAGCTGATTCCTGGGTTTCAGGGAGGTGAGGGTGTCCTCCTGGAGCAGATCCGTGGCTGAGCTTCAGGTCGTGGGRAAGGAACCACTCCAGTTGTCACTCAGCTTCATTGTCTTTGTAGTGACTGCAGTGAGTTTTCCCCTTGGTCAGGCCTGGATTTTGGGATGCTTCCAGCTCTTCCCATCCCTAAGGTGCAGCTGAGTGTGTGCTTTTGGATCTCCTAAGGAACAAGCACAGCATGAAGGCCGAAATGAGGTGTGGACGTGGCTGCTCATCAGAGCAGGGAGCTGGGAACGAGCTGGGAATCAGCTCCTCGGCACCAGGGATGGCACTCACCTCCAGAAATTCATATTTTGGGACTCCCAAGGTTGGGAATTGGCACTGAAAACATCAGGATATTGTGGGATCTTCCAGCAGACAGAGGTGACAATGAGGGAGAGACCCTCACCTGGTATGTAACACAGCATTCCTGAGGGATTTTTCTGAAGGAAGAGAGTGCAGGGGGAATCCCATCCAGAGGSGAATGAAGGGGGTGGAGCAGGATGAGAATATTTTCGTCACATATAATTGTAACAATTCTTTCTGCTGAGTCATTTCCCAGTAATTCCCAGTGTCTTCCCAGGTTACTCAGGTGTGTATCCGTGTTGGAGCTGTCTGATAACATTCCTGATAAAACTAGGAGCTGCTCTACAGGCACTGCTGCTGGATTTGATATACAGATATTTCCTGCTTCCTCAGCAAGCACCCAGCCCACCTCRGACCCCAGCATTCCCTCTAACCTTTCCCACCTGATTATTTCCCCAATTTCCATCAGTCAAGGCTGGGTGGGAATTTAGCTGGGACTTTTGGGCAAGTGCTGCTTGTTCAGAGAAGGGATAAAACCGCAGGAAAGTTCGGTGCTACCCAAAGTCCATAAATACTCTTTCTGCTAAAACAAGATTTACACTGCTGGATCTGTGGCACATGAAGTGCTGAACTCACTCCATAATATTCCCTGGAAGGCTTTGCCTTGCCTGCCCACCTTGAATTTGTGAGTGTGTGTGCCTGTGTTATTTTTTATTTAAGTTTTATTTTTATTTAGGTCTTATTTTTAAATGAGTTTTTATTTAAATCTTATTTTTGCAGCTACTCTTGCTAGTTTAGCTTTTTAATCTCATTTTATTTTGCTGTAAACGTTTTCCTCTCTTTTGGAAAGTCCTTTCACTTCCCTTTGTGTGAGAAACGTGGTAAAAAACCTGTGGCTATTAAATAAAAAAAAAAAATAGAGTTTTGTTTGCCCCCAGCTTGCTTTTGATTTTAGCTCTGGAAGCCTTGGGCAAGATCCATGGCCTGGGAAGCGATGCTCGTTTTGCAAAGGCAGCTTCTCAATTAATCTGCTTTTCTTCATCAAACTCMGCTCTCGAGGACTTTCAGGGTCTGCTGAGAGAGATTCTCGCTGAAAATTGTAATTTCAGAAGCACTTTCTAATCCCAGCGTGCAGGTTTTGAAAGGATATTTCAGAATTTCAGCCCAAACTCTGGCCTATGTTTCGAGGGAGAGTTAAGCTCGGTCTCAGCCCTAAAGCATCTGGGAAAGAAGGAGCAAACAGAAAGGACTTTCCCAAACTTCTGGCTGCTCTGGGATGCAAAAATGACTCTCTTAAAACGCTGGAAGTTGAAAAAGCCAAAAGAAGCCACAGAGGAATAGCGGGAAAATTGTCTTCTCCTCTGTTTCATGTTTATTTGATGTGTACTTTCTGTGGCTGAATAAATTATGGGGACTTTTCCACCCTAAATGGCAGTGCGTAGGTGACCAGCTTCTGACTGRTTTTAAGCTGTTCCAGTTTTTCCTACAGGTTCGGAGGCTCTAACTTTGGGAAGTACCACGAGAGAGCGGGGAAAAGAACGGATGAATTTGGTGAGTGGCACAAATCAAGCTCTGAAAAAATTCTGTTGGGTTTTATTTGGACCCCTGTGATGTTTTGAATGCTGTTATTATTATCATCATCATTATTATAATTATTCTCATTATTATTAATTCTAGTCGGAAAATCTGCTCCACTCAGAAGATCAGGATTAGACTCCTTGTACAATAATTTTTCCTGCAATTTTTCACTTTCAGCTGCAAGTTTTCAAGCTGGCTCCAGGTAAAACATGGAATATCCATCAGGAACATGGTGTCAGCCTAAAAGAACTGAGGTAGTGTCACACTTAAGTCGATTAAGRACTTGGCCTGGACAGGAAATTAATGTGTTTTTCGTTGACCATAGTGAAGGAAAGGTTAAAAAATACCTAAATATTGGAATACTTAAAAAACAAACCCAAAAAAAGGAATTAAGGAATAAAAATGSCACCACCAAATAAATCCAAGCAATTCTGGGTGATGTTTAGGGACTATTTGCAGTGTGAAATATAGAAAAGARCTCTGCATTTGGGAAAATTATTAAAATAATAGGAATGATAGTCCTGAGAATGGGACAAAGAAGAATTTTATGTCAGTGTTGAAAAACTGCAAAAGTAGGAAATGATGGCTTTCAAAAAATTAATTAAAAATTATCCAAAATAATGCAAAGTCTTATGAATTGGAAGCAAAATTTGACAGTGACTACTGGGTTTTATTTCGGATTTTAATGCCTGAATGCAGATGCCCCCTGTATTCAARTCCAATCCAAACTATATTTTTCCGTGGTAGCTGGTGGCTCTAACATGCTATGTTTAAAGAAACCTACCCTTTTTATCCTCAAAAACTTCCTTTGGGATACATCSCCAAATGGCAGAAGACCTCATTTATTGCATAGGAACACTAAAACGGTTATTTTTCTTCAAATATTTCATATTTTTCRTATTAAAAGCCGCTTATTTCAAATTACTCACAGAAAATATTAATATGTGATTTAACTCTCCTTAAATACCCATTTTAAYTGATGATGGAAAACAAACCCCAGGTTATTTTGGAGTGGTTTTTGTGTGAGAAAAGAGCGTTTGGAAGTGCCGAACGATGGGAGCAAACTCCTGTCCGTGGCGAGGCGACACACCTGGCAGAAAGCTGAATTTTATTGTTCCACGTTGTTGCTTCCGGATGCTCCTAAATAACCTCTGCTGCTGCAGCTGCCAGGACTCACCTGATAAAATGTGTTTGGATTCAGTTCATCATCCCTTCCCCGGAGCCAGAAAAGTGAGGCAACGCTTCGGCTTTCCTGAAGGGTGGAAAATAGAATTTAAAGCCTCAAAATCTGGTGGGGTTTAGTTGTTGGGGAGCTCTCCCATGCCCCATCTGTATAAAATCTGAAATCAGGGAGTAAGGGACAGATATTCTGGAATATTTGCTAAACTGGGCAGTGCTGGGTCTCTTCTGGAATTAAATGAGATATTCAGCCTAGAAAATAAGGGATATAATCTCCTCTGGAATTAAACGAGACATTCAGTCTGGAAAATAAGGGATATAATCTCCTCTGGAATTAAATGAAACATTTAGCCTAGCAAATAAAGGGTATAATCTCCTCTGGACAAGTAGATTTGAGATTTTTGAAGATTAAGGTGTTCTTCTTGCCTTCCATGGCAGAACTGTCCTGGAGCCCTAACAGAATAGAAGTCCTTTGGATACAATTAGGGTTTAGGCAAAAAACCCCATAAGAAATGGATTAAAATGATGGATAAAAATTATTTTCCCCCTCATTTCCATCAAGGCTCCCTTTTGRCAGTTGGCTCTCTGATTATTTTCTGAAATTTAAAATGTCCTGGTCTGCACAASTGTTTGTCCTTGGTGGGTTTGATGTCCAGGGCAGGAACTGGACTTTTCTGAGTGTTAGAACACATCATGTGAATTAAATAAAAGGTTTATTAATCCACTCAGGCAGCTTTYAGGAGCTCCTTCACTTGACAGCAGAGATCAGCATGGACAAGCTTTGCCTGGAGGTGCAATTCCTGGAATGGGGATGGAGGAGGGAAYAAATGCCAAGCCCTGGCTGGCCCCTGGCAACACCAACATGGAGCCTTTGCATTCCCTCCATACAAGACTCAGGAAGGTTTTATCCCATGAAACCTTTTCTTTTTCTTGAGAAGCTTCTTTAAACTCAGTTTCTCTGTGAATTGGGTTATGTCTGCTGCTGGGGTGGGGTTGTTTTGCCTAGGAAGTACAAATAATATTTATTATTGATTTTAAATTGCGTATTTTGTTGTTTCCACAGACTTCTCTCATGGTCGCTTCCCTTTTTGATTACACCTATCTCTTCAAAAAACATCCCCAAAGCAAAAATTCTGTAGGTAAGTGAGGACAGTCATAAAAAAATTATTCTTTAGGGCCAACTTCTGCTTTATTTCCTGTAAATCCATGAATTTTCCTGAACACACTGGATGGTGGCCACCATGACTCCTCCAAACCGATTTCTCTCCTGGTGATTCCCAGTGATTTAAAACACAACCCATTTATGGTTTAGTCTCCTATGATCAAGACCTGAACTGATAAACCCTTCAAATCCCAAATTAAATCCGATATTATTGCTGAAAGCTGCTTCCATTCTTTAAAACCTKCCCCCAAAAATAGAATCAAATCCTAAAAGTGGCCTAAGCAAGAGACAGGACTGTGCTGGAATAAAAATGAGAGGCAAAATCCTGGGCCAAGCACAAATCAGAGCCTCGGGGGCTCGTCTTGGACTCGCTGTCACTGCCAATGACGTTTCCCTGGGAAGTATTTTAATCCTTTCCCTCCTGATCCCAGGGCACACAGGATTCCCCCRATCCTTTAAAGAGTGTTTTCCCTTGCACTGAGACGTGTTCCCTGAACGCTGCCCTGTGAAAATCTACTCTGAGCAGGGATCAGGGACTCCACAGCTCCTTCCTTCCTTTCACTGGGCTGAGTCAGCTGCTCTGAACAGCTCGTGCTTGGATCTGCCCTGCAGATGAGGGAGGGATAAACCAGCATTTCCCAGCATTTTTCCTCTGTTCTTACAGCCAGGATCAGGCATGGTCTGTAAACAGTGGAGCTCTTGCTTGTCCCGGTGTATTTGCATAAATAACACATAAAAAAAATGAGTGTTTATCTGTTTGCCYTCTTCCCTCCTTGATTCACGACACCAAACTTCATTTTAATTCATGCCTGAATTGGAAAAAAAAAAAAAAAAAACGTGGATAAGTTAGATTTATTATTTTGAGTAGCTGGAGAAACACTTGTGACTGTGGCAGAGGTATTAATAAATAATAAAATGAAACGAACAGCAGCCTCTTTCCATGTCTAACGTTCTGTTTGTTGTTCCGTGCCTGCTGTTATAAATCATGCAGGATGCTCCTCCAGCTCCTCAGACACCCAGAACAGGCTTTGCCTGGGTCATGAGCTTAGGAATTTGCTTTTTTTTTTTGCTGAAAACATCTGGTTTACATGCTCACCTTCACCCCAGGTGAGGAACAGCAGCGGGAAGACATCGTTATCTTTGGAAGTGTGCTTGGTTATTTGTGCGGGAGCCGTGCCCTTGTTGAAAAACATGGATATTGTGGAGTGCAGGAGGAGCACGGGGAGCTGGGAGAGCGGGAATGACACGCTCAGCACGGGGAAAAGGGTTTGTGGGGACGAAAATGTAAAGGTTGGATTGTAACTGCTTCCCTGGGCACAGCAGGCAGAGGGAAGGTGAGGGATGGAGGGAAGAGGGGGAGACYCTTGCAGGGGAATAATCGGAGGAGTTTGTTTAAAATGAGGGCTATAAAGCAGAGTCTGAACAGGCTCGTGGAAATCAGGATTCCTCGGGCAGAAACTGGTGGGAAATGGGGTATTTCGTATTAAATATAAAACGCAGCAGCCTGTTGGCACAGGGAGAGGGTGGAGCTGAAATGTGGGGGTGTCACTGGCAGGGACACGAGGCTGCTGCACCCATGGTGGCAGCTTTGTAGGTCAGTGATTATGGTCTGAGTTAGGCCAGTGGTTTGGAACTCYGAGAAACTTGCATCAAAATGAATAAATTTTTCTTTTCAGGGCATTTGTTGCATATATTTTGCTCTCTTTGGAGCCGTTTTTTGGAAAGAGGTAAGAAATTGTTGCATTGCAACAGAGCAAGGCCTGCCATGTATCAAAAAAGGTCCTTTAGTTTCCTTTTGTGTTTGTAGGTTTATGTTTGGAAGTTGATGTGGTCCCCTACATGCACCAAACAAAATTCCTTGGAAGCTTTCTCTTCCCTGCATGTGTTGGATCAGCCACCACCACAACTTTCCCCACATTTATATTCCTTTGTCCTGGTCAGTCCTGGCACCACGAGGCCTCTGTCCCACAGCACCTGGCTCTGGGAATAACTGGATATCAAGGAAAAACTCTTTCATCCCTGACTTGGGAAGAAAAGCATGGAGGAGAGGATTGGGGCAGGAAGAAGCTTGGATTGAAAGCAAAGGTGAGAATGTGCATTTTAATGGCTCAAATAATTAATTGCCTTTATCTTTACAACCAGATCTTCAAATTTCATTTTGCATCCAGCAAAATAACCCAGGCTATCAGTTGATATTATCCTTTTAAATTGTATTTATTTATATCCTTGTRTTTATTCATTTCGTGCAATTTCAGGGCACAACATAATAATGGAAAAAGGTGCCCTTATTGGCAGCTTTTATTGAGCTTCGTGTCTTTGTCTTAAATTCAATTTAGGATTTACTACACTCTCAGCATTTTGCACTCAGCATCTCATATCATGGCAAACCTGTCAGTGTGGTAATACAGGCATTTCCCTTGTTAGCTCCAGCCTCTGGATTTTGTGTTTGGATGTGATGGATCAGTCCAGAGGCCCAAAATGCAGCTTTCAGCTCCCATTGCAGCTCCTGCCCAAGGAATAAATTTGCTGTGGCACAAAATGTGAGCCAACAGTGCAACGGGAAAGGTTTGAATTCTCGGGAGCTCGGGGAGATGTGGCAGGGCAGCCTCGTGCCTGATCTGGAGCAAACTCCAAGCAGGAATAACTCAGGGAATGAGCACTTGGATCCTTTCTAGTCCAAAATGGCCACGTTGTAAAATTCAACCTCTTTTTTTTTTTTGATACAAAATTGTTTGTGGCAGTCTCTAACCTGCAGCAGACAAGGAGTGGGAGGAAAGGTGATCACTGCTTGGTCCAAAATGGGAGATTTTCCTGAAATTCCCATTTATTAAATGGACACAAACATATGGAGGATGTCTTGAAGTCTGCAGTGTATCCCTTGCTGGTGCCATAGAATATTTCCTTCAGCTCTGCAGCTGTGCTTTTAATTCCAGCTGCACCTTTCAGGAGTTTAAGAGGACAATTCATCTCCAAAATTTAGGGAAAAAATTGGAAGAAACCAGGAGAATTTGGCAAAGATGAAAACATCAGGTGTAGCAAAACTAAATCTAAATTATCCCTCTCTGCCCCCCAAAACAGACAAAAACCAGACTAGGAAAACCTGTTTGCCTTGGGAATAATTTCAGTATTAATTAGAGTGTAATTGTACCTTTCGAATAATTTTTATTCCATGGTTGGAAAAGCCTCATGGATGTGAATTTTCTCCCAGTTCCAGCCTTTCCCTCAGCAGGATCTTTTCTAGGATTTCCCTCCCCCCTTCAGCACTCGGTTGGGATGAGTCAATGTGTTCGCWGTGGGATGGGAGTGGGCAGGGAGACCTGCAGGAAACGGGATGTGATGGAGCCAGGCTGGATGTGAAACATCCACAGGGAGAAACAAGGGCTGGGAAATGACTACAAATCCCAACAGTTGCTCCTCTCACACCAAAACACAGATTCCGCACTAAACTTGGGAATATCGCAGCTGCCACGAGCTGTGCAAACAAAGATTCCCACATGGAGAGGTTTAGATTAAATAGCAGGAAAAATTCCTGCACTGAAAAGGCTCTTGAGGTGGAGTTCCCATCCCTGCAGGGATTTAAAAGCCATGGAGATGTGGCACTTGGGGACGTGGGGCAGTGGTGGCCTTGGAGGTTCTGGTTGACTTGATGGTCTTAGAGGGCTTTTCTGACCTAAATAATTCCCATTTCCCAGTGTAAAACGGCACTGAACGGATGCCAGCCATGGGGAAAATCTCTTTTTGACTGTGCTGAGGATATGAAACGGGAACAGGAATTTAAACTCTTTAACAAAATGCTTTTCCAAAGGACCTGTTGAAAATTTCGTCCTCACTTTGGGCCCGGTGAGGCTTTGGGAGGAGGGAGCAGGAAGGGGCTGGAAGCAAACGGAGTTGTTTGAACARTTTATTCACATGGGAGTGATGAACAGCTCTGGAAATAATTTCTTCCTAAAACAAAGCAGTGCAGTGTGTGAATACAGAACACAGCAAAGATTGGTGGCTCTGCTTGGTTATTTGTTTAATTTTGGGTTTTTTCCCAGAARTTTCTATCCATCCATTTGAGGACAAAACTGTACCTCTGGGAGCTTCAGGTACAATGCACCAAAAAAATGAATTTTTAAATRGGAACTAATATGGGTAATGCATCATTCCTGACTACCCCAGTGAAAGTTTATAGCAGTTCCATTTCCAGCCATTAATAAACAGCCTAAATATTAACATTAATTCCCCTGGAAGGCATTGGATATTATATTACTGAGTTATTAATGCACTATATTATTGAGTTGTATTCTGAACACACAGCACGCTAAATGTGGTGTTTAACTGTAAATTACTGCCTCATTGCTCCATATTCTAAAAATGCAACACAATATTTCACAGTTTTAGTGACAATTTGGTTTATATCTTATACTTTGGTTTTTTTCACCACCTGTTTTTCAAACTTTCTTTTGTTAGAACCATGGAAGAAGCAAAAAATGAGAGGGTAAGAGTTTAATGCTTCTTGAAATGCCGTGTAATGCTTGGAAGAATCCCATCACTTGTCCCAGGAGCYTCCATGCATGTTTCCAGAATGGCTTTTTAAATGGGAAAGGTAAGGAATTTAACAGCTCTTTCATTCCAGGCACACTGGCTTTTTTGTGGGATGGCAAACTGATTACCTCTGACTGCTGAGAGCAGGATTTTAACTCGCTGAACGAATTTGCTTTTAATATTTCCCTATTTATACGAATGTATATCACCTTAAAATAYGGTATTTCCATTTAGGATTATGTTAATGGAGAAGTTCAGCTTCACAGGGAACAGGATGGAAAAAAGTCTTCGGGTTTCAGACTTTGACTCAATTTGGGGATGTGTGAAACTCATAAAACTGGGTCACGAGATGAGCACCTGGAACATGAGCTGCAGGTTTGATCCTGGCAGTCTGGGAAAACAGGGAATTTAGTGCCGRGAGATGTTCAGTTTCCCAGCTTAAAGATGGGCTCTGTATCTGCAAGAGGGAATGTGAAATTCAGCRGATCACTGGAGGCTCTCGGGAGCTGTGGTGTGGTTGGGATGTGATCCCGGGTCAAGTGGGAATGCGGGATGGGATTGTGGGCTTGGAGCAGCTCTGAGCTCCTGGCAGGGGTCACCAAACCACACAGCAGCTCCAGGCCTTTTATCCTCTCATTTCAGCAGGGAACAAAGTGTGTGGAAAGGGAATGGAGGGAATTAATGGGAAGCTGGTGAGAGATTGATCTCAGCCCCACACATGCTGCCTCATAAAGCATGGAATGGGTTGGGTTGGAAGGGACATTAAAGCTCATTTCATTCCAGGAACACCTTCCACTAGCCCAGGTTGCTCCAAGCCTCTTCCAGCCTGGCCTTGGACACTTCCAGGGATGGGGCAGCCACAGCTTCTCTGGGCAACCTGTGCCAGGGCCTCACCACCCTCCCAGCCAAGAATTCCTTCCCAATATCCCATCTAAACCTGCTCTCTTTTGGTTTAAAAGTTCTAAGAGGTTGACACAGTTAAAACACTTCAACTTCATCCAAAGAATCTTCTCAGGAGTGCAGATCCCAGGAGGAGGAATACTTGGGGGAGCAGGGAGAAGTTTAGGGAGTTCAGACTTCAATTATCTTTATTTTTACCTTCTGCCTTCAGTGATCACAGAGCTGAGGTGGCTGGAGGAGCAGAAAGGAATAAAGAAGAAGGGAGAAAGGAGATGGTTGTAGTCATAAAAGTTGCAGGAGAGGCATGACTTGTTTTATTGATGTAAGAYTCCCTGGATACTCGGGGGGGAAGTGAAGAAGTGACTTCACTTCTTGGAGATTTTTCAGAAAGGGATGTTCCAAAAGAAATTATCTGTCTGGGAAGTACTAAAAATAGATTTCCTCTCTGCKGAGTCCTTTAACTTCTGGCTTTGGGAAATGATGGTTGAAGCTCCTGTCTTCTGCACCAGCACTGTGGGAGGTCTGTTTCTCAAAAACGTGGGATTGTGAGGGAAAAGAAATATTCTTCTTGGTTTCCCTGAGTTTGTTCCTGCTGTTCTGCCACTTCAGGGTCTGTTTCCCCAGGAACACAGACAGGGGAAAATTTATGCTGACACAGCTCTGCAAGGGAACCTGACTCTTGTTGCAAGGGTGTCAGCGTTGGGAGACTTTATTGGAAATCCGGGAAAATCCATGTCATCCCTGACGAAGGCCTGTCCCCAGGGTGGGTACAAGCTAAAACAGACAGAGAGAGGGAAAACAGAGCACCCCAAAGATGTTCAGAACATCATCTCAGTGATTTCCTGCATTTCACCAAACACCAGAACATTTCAGGATGTGCTTTAACGCTGCTTTTCCCCTCTGGAAAACCTGAGCTCCTTTTTTCCCTGGGTGAGCTCTGAAAAGTCTCCTTGTTTTGCTCTCCTGTACACAATAAATATCCCTATATTCTGCTGACAGCCCTTCCACAGGAGCTCCTYCTGCAGGAATGTTCTCCCTGGCAGTTCAGTGGCACTCACAGGGATCCTTCTCTTTCCAGAAGCCTCGATCCCCTTWCTGAAGGCACTGGGACATCCCTTTCTAGAAATCCCTCTCTCCAGGCTTCCCACTGATGGAAGCTGCTGCCAGAAGGTGGCAATTCATCCCTAAACAAAGATTTATGGCTTGTCATAGGTTCCTGCTGGCCCAGTCACACCAGAGCCACTTCTGGCCGCTAAAATCTGAATTTCTCGTGTTACTGTCTCCCCCTCTCTCACAAACATTGCCTTCCAAACAGGAATTTCTCTTTCATTTGGCCTTTGTGGCAGCTCGAGGAGGTGTTTTTCGTTTCRTAACAGCTTCCCTGAGGACAAAGAGCCAATAGTGAGCTTGAATTCCCTAAAGCAATTTGCTCTGATATCCATACCCTCTTCTCCTTCTATTGGTGCAATCTAAAGCTGGAGATGGATAAAAGCCACTCTCTGACAAGCTCATCTCCTGCCAGGGCACGAGTTGTTCTCTGTGGTTTATTTCTAGTGTTTTCACCAATTTGTTATTTCAAAGTTTATTGTGTCTGCCTGTTAGGAAATGGAAGTTTCTCCTGTTAGTCAGCCTAAATTTTGTTGTCCTTATTTCATTTTTTTTCCCCGCTGCTCCCATTTCTATTTTCTTGCAGCTCGAAAGGAGAGAGTGACACACCTTTAACACTCACAGGGAAGAAGTTTTTCTGGGAAAAWAACAAATTGGGGAAGTCTCACGTAAGGTTTTGCCTCTAAAGCTTTAGACAAGATAAATATGGGTATGAAACACCAAGATTGTCCGGGAAAAGAGCAGGTTTAGGGTCCTGGTGTCTTTTTAATTGCTCTGAGACACTGAGGAATGGGAGAGAAATTCATCTGACAGCTGCTGGCTTCTCTGTGGGTTTTGCAGGGTTCTGGCTGTGTGTGACAAACATTTGCTGTCCACTGCAGGTTCAGCCAATTCCATGACATGACATAAAAGCCACAAGTGGAGAAGCGTTCGGGGCAATTCTGTTTGCTCCTTTCGGTGTCACTCAYGGGGCTGGCAGCTGCCAAACCCACAGAGGCAGCTCCTGACCGTGCTGGAAGGAATCAGCATCGATCCTGCTGGAAAAAGGAGCTGTAGGAAAGGCCCCTGGCCACGAGCCTTCAGCTGAGCCTTCTGTGAAGGAGCAGAGCTGCCTCAGGAGGATGATGGACATGGGAAGCCACCAGAACTGKGGGAATGTGGCTGCGCTGGGAGGCAGGAAGAGGTTAAACAGCACTGAGAGAGAGAGAGGTGAAGAAATCAAATCACTAAAGAAATCTCTCAAACTTTCTCTTTCAGTCCTTTGGCTCCAGTTGAGAGCTCTGCTCGCCCTCCCCCTTTTCCCCAGCCTATTCCCAGCGCTGTGTTTAACACTGGAGTTTGTTTAAAAACCCAAAGTACAGCAAGGCTAAAGAGAAGCTTCTCTGCAGCTCTTTGTTCTCTCTGGCAGGGGCTGGAGCTGAGAGTCCTCACTCCCTGCACCTCGAGACTCTCCTTACACGTGGCAAACGAGGTGTGGGCGCTGCCACCAGCATCACAGGGGACTGTGCTTTGATGTCTCACACCTTGTCAGAGGTGCAAGACATCCTCATGCCTGCTTTATCTCAGGAAAAGCTTTCCAATTAAAATATGGGAGTGAAACAGTGCGCTGGTGATGCCCCCCCTTGCTTTTGATGTGCTGCTTGTATGAAGTTTATAAAGGCAGGTTGATTAACCATTGCTGTTCCACTTTACCTCTGATGAACACCCAGCATTTAYTTAAGGGAAAGACAAAAACTTTGATATTTAAGGTAAACTTCACGACTTTTTTCACTAATTAAAAGAAAAAAAATCCATGAAACCTCTGCACTCTCTGAAAGGAGGTTKTGATGAGGAAGGGCTCGGCCTCTTTTCCCAGTAAACCAGGGACTGGACAATGGGTAATGGCYTCAAGCTGTGCCAGGGGAAGCTCAGGTTGGATATCAGGAAGATTTTCTTCACTTCAGGAGTGGTTAAGCTTTGGAACTGGTTGCCCAGGGCAGTGGTGGAATCCTCATCCCTGAAAGTGTTCAAACAGTGAGTAGATTTGGCACTTTGCARTCTGGTTTAGGGCAGGGTGGTGATYGGTCAGGGTTGGACTTGATGATCTTGGAGGTCTTTCCCAGGTGTAATTTAATTTAATTCTATGATTCTGTGATCTGTTTCTTTTGAAAACTAAAGATCCTGGTATTGCTCCCCCTGACACAGTGTTCAGTGCTCCAGAGCACAATGAAATTCCCTCTCTGCTGTCCTTCCCTGCATTCTGGATCTCTCTTTAATGTGCAATCAGGACCCCATTTCCGTGGGGACTTCCTCATTGACATCTTTGTGGTGATTAAAGGTCAGCAAGTCCAGGAACCTTGAGATTCCTCTTATATTCCTCCAAGAGGGACCTTTCATTGAACCACTGGAATAATAAATAATAACAAAGATACTCATATAGAAAATATCTCTGCTTTAAATTTAACCTGCAGCCYTGCAGAAGCAGGGCTGTCAAATATAACTCTGCGTTTGGAAAAAGCTGTAAGTCTTGATAAAACACTGGGACCATCCATACGGGAYACGAGCACAAGCCTTCAGGAAATGTGTCTCGTAGTAAACAGGTTTCAAAGAGGCAGAACYGCCACAATTTCAACTTCGAGCAGCAAACACTGTAAATATAAATTGCCTTTATAAAATGCAGTAATTGTGATTTCCAGGAGTTTAACTTTCCTGTTTTATCCTGCTGTTTATACCCAACCAAGAGCTGGAGCAATATAAAAATACATAGATTCATTCAAATGCTCACTAATACACTGTTTAATTCATATTGTGCTTAAATAGCTTCCTAAAATCCATTTCATTTTGTTATTTTGGGATTTATTGCTGCTTTGGTTCATAAAGCTGCTGGATTCCGAAAGCTGAATTACAGCCCCTCCATGTTGTTTTTTTTTTTACTACAATAAGTTGTACACAAGTATTCTTGATTACTTTCCTTTAGTTCCTCGTGAAATAATAAAGTAACAGCTTTTTATGCTCTATTTAAATTTTGAGTGCCAGCCAAGATTCCTGTTTTAGCATCCGTTTCAAGCAAGTTTCCTCATCAGCTCTGCCCTCCCCACCACAAAGCCTGCCTTTCCCATCTTTGCTGATAACTCCGGAGATTTTCTGGCTGGGAAATGGTTGGTCGTGCTTCCCTGGCTCTGCTTCCCTGGCTCTGCTTCCCCCAAGAGCCCAGCCCTTAGGAAATCCATGAGCACCCATTCCGTAATCTCAAGATTCTGGGAGCAGATGGTGGAATGTCCAAGGTCAGCGTTCAAGGAGGTGGGAAAACTTTCCCTGAATATTTACGTCCTCTACAACCTCACTAACTTCTCTTTCTGATCAGTTTATCTGATTGATCTTAAGCTCATTTTCTCTCTGAGTGGTCTCTTACTTTTCACTGAAAGCCCTAAAAGGATAAGATTGAGTTTTAATTCCCAATCTTAGTTCAAAACAGGATTCCTGTTGATTTAAAAGACCCTTTCACCCTTCTTGGGGCTCCTCACGATGCCAATGTTTGTTCTTCCGGCAGCATCCAACCAAAACCTGCTGTGCAGCACCTCCAATTCGAGCCATGTGAGGTAAAAATAAAGCAGAGTGACTCTGGGCATCAAATTATGGTTGTGAGGAGTGACAAGATGGGGAGGAAATTGCAGAACTCGAAGTAACTCCCTTCAAAACCACTACACGACTGGAAAATCCTGTTGTCCCTCAGCCATCTTCTCCTCCCGACAAATTTCTGCAAAATTAAAAGCAAACAAATAGACTGAAAGCCAAAATGCACCTTCACACCTCCTATTTTTTTTTTTTTTGTTGTTATATTCCCTCATCAGCAACGGGCAAATGAAAAACTTGGATTATTGCTGTGAAATAATCTCTGCAGAGGAAGCATCCAGCTCGATTCAGCTCCAAGGAACGGTGCTTAACTGCTTAACGGTTCATGCTGTAAAATGAAAAGGCAGCAGCAGGGAGAGCACAGCGCTGGGAGCTGGGTTATGATGCTCATATTCGAACATTAGCAAGTAGTGAGATGCAAAATGTGATTTCTAAACCTCTCCATAAGCCTGTGCTCTTACAATGGGTTCAGTTTTAGGAGGCACTCCAATGTCTGTATCCCCCACAACCACTCAGGAGAGCTTAATCCTTTCTCCCCTACCCTCTTATTATGCTTGAAGGTAATTATTAAGACTTTTATCCCTAACACTTTTTTTCCCCTTGTGTCTTCTGAGATGCTTCTACCTTAAGGACGGTCTCAATTTTCATATCATAGCTGATATTTGTATTTTGTCTTTTTTTTTTTCCCAGCTCTGTCTTTTCCAGAACAGCTCAAAAAATTTGTCACCTGCCTGATGCAACAAAGCCAAAGGGATGTGGGAATACTCCTCCTGATCTCTCTCTCCAGCAATTTTCAAGGTCAGTCCCCTCCTTATTTAGAGACCCAAACTTCGCGAGGCTGCTCTGAACGTGGGATTTTGCCTGCTTTTCTCTTTGTTCCAGCACAGTTTTGCCTGGGCTTATCCACCTGAGGATAAGCAATCTACTCCAAGGCACGGCAAGGACAAACCCCCCTCTGGTTWGTGCTGCAGAGAGAGGGTAAAAATGCCTTTAGTGAAGGGAGTTTTGCCGGAATTCGCCATTCCCACCGAAACTCCGGTCGCTCGCTGCCTGCTCCGAGCCTTTCTCTTCCTTCCCTTGGTTTCATCCTTTCCTTTTTGTCTTTTTTTGTTTGAAGGGAAGGTCAGGGAGCCGAGGGTCTCCCGGCAGAGCAGGAGGGAGCCGACACGAGAGCCAGGCCGGAGCGACGGACGACGCCTGAAAGGGAAGTTCTAACGGGAATGAAGAAAGCTGGGAGGACCCAGAGGTTTCAGCCACAACCCTTTGGAAGCAAGAGGTCAGGGAAAGGTTGCAAATTGTGTATGGTTCTCTCCTGGCTTTGATGGGAAGTTCTTTTGGAGCCTGGCTGGAAGAAAGGGCTCAGAGCGAGGGGAGGGTTTGCAGGAGCGTGGATTTTTCTGCCTTCTCATCACTATTACAATATCCTGAGTCTTTTCCTTGGCTGTTCAGAAGTCTGTGGAGAGCAGAGTGAATGAACCCTTCAATGACAAATGGCCTGTGTGAGGGAAGTGTGCAGACAGAAAATTAATTATAGCAACTTCCCCTCTGGAGATTTCCTCCTTCCTTCCTCCTCCAGCCCGGGAAAGGCTGAGCTGGAGCTGCCTGGGACACTCCAGAGCATTCTTAGTTCTCRGTTTGTGGAGCTGCACACGGTGCTTTGGGATCATAAAATGTGGAGAGGTGGGGCTTTCTTTGGGCTGGGTACCTGGGGTGACTCCATGACACACAGGGAACCAGCAGCAYTTGGAATTTTTATAGTACAATGGACTCTGGTGAAACACATTAAATAGTCCCCCTTTTCATTTAAAAATTTAAATCACAGAAAGGTTTGGATTGGAAGGGACATTAAAGATCTYGTTCCCACCCCCTGCCATGGGCAGGGACATCTTCCACCATCCCAGGGCCTCCCCACCCTCCCGGGGAAAGATTCCTTCCCAATATCCYATCTAAACCTGCTCCCTTTTGGATGGAAGCCATTCCCACTTATCCTGTCATGTAAAAATAAAATCTATGGACCGTTTGCAATTTCCATCTCTTTACCTTTCCTGCTTTATTTTTTCTGGCAGCACGGTTGCAGAGGGGTGAGACTCTGACATTCTGCAAAGGACAGCAATTGGATKTTTTTCTGCTTCCAAATTGATTTTGGTTTCAAACATGACTCAACAGACACACAAATCTTACTTAAACTTGTCAGATGCAGGATAAAATATATCAGTTGATACAGGCTGACATTTTTAACTGAGATGTTTGATTTGCAAAAATGTTCTCAATTCCAGCTGGTTTTTTCCTCATGAACTGTAAAAGGAGTAGTTTTAGACAGGTCCTTACATATGTGAGTGACCAGAGATTGCTTTACTGGAGCGATATGTGACACAGTTAAATCATGGGGCTTTAAATGCTTACATTTTGTAAATGCAAGGACGAGGCTTTAATTGTTAAAGCCAATCAATAAAGCAGAGCATCTGCATTACAAAATTCTGAAGGCTGACAGTTTTTCCTGGAATCAGCTGAACAAATTCCAGCTGTTTAATAGAAAACCCAAACCTGTGAAAATTGTGCTTTCACTCTGTCCCTGTTTCTGACCACTTAAATAAGGAAGAAATCCTTCCTTCACGTGATCCCAAAATACCCAGGCAGCTCCATGGACTTCAGTGGATTAAGTAAAGGTTTGCACATTCTAGAGCTAAATTAGAGTATTTTGGGTCCAAATTTCTTTGTCTTTTTAAATCACCTCTAAAATACATCTTCTTTGCTGTTGGTGAGTCTCATTTAGAAAGCAGAGTAGTTTGCACATCCTGAAATTTCTAGAAAAGTTACTTTCATGTACCGATTTCAGAGTTTTACCCATTGTAAGGCCCTTTATTATCACCCCATCCAAAACCTGAAATATTTTGCTCATAAAACTTACCCAGCACTGTTTTTCCCATTGCTTTCGTGAGAACTGCCAAGTAGTAATTTATGCCCAAAAGCTTTTTGTTTTTGCTCTGAAGTGTAACTATTGGGGGGAAGAAAAGGAAAATAAGGTGAGAGAGATGCAGTTTTATTTTTTTGTCCTCCCCACGAAATGTTTTAAAATATCTCAATCAATTGCATGGAGGAAAAATCCAAATTTGAGCAGACAGCTTGGAGTGCTCTACAACAAATAATTCCAACCCACTGCAAATGTTTATAATGAAAATAAGAACTGACCCTTGGCCACGCTGGAGAATCCCGGAGGTGGGGGCATGGATAAATCTGGTGGGTGATATCTCCACTCAGGAAAACCATCTGAGTGCTGAACAACATCAGGAGGTTTTCAAGGATCCCATTTCACATCCACTGGCTGTGACATTGTTGGGATTGGAGAGTTTTTGTGTGGGAATCCGAGGGAGGCTGGGATGGGAATGGGGTTTGGGCACAAACATTTATGCACAGAGTCAGAGAGTTCAATTGGTTATTGATGGAGAGCTAATTTGCTGGTTTAGATCTGCTCAAATTGTGCTTGATAAATAAATTATTGGATGAATCGAGGCCTGAATTTGCATTTCATGTCTGATGCGAAGTTATGCATTCATTATTCACAAGTGTTTGATGAACAGATTCTGAAAAAAAACCCCAAACAAATATTAGCTATGTGTTTTGTAGGAAGATTGACTCCCATTAGTGACAAAATTGAGTATCTAACCATTAAAAAAAGGCAGCTTGATCGTGAAGTGTCGAACCCTGTTTTGCATAAGTGCGTTTGTTCAGACGGCTAAAAATATTTATCCTGAGGGAAAAGTTCTTGTCAATCACAGAGAAATGGTAAAATATCTTAAAAAAAGCATGTGGACCAAGAGCTGATTGCTTTTGAACCAGTGCAAGGTAACCTGGGTTATCCCAAGGCTCATCAGACTCCCAAATCCCGTCAGTTCTGCTGGCTCAGGATCATKGAATGGTTTGTGTTGGAAGGGAAATTTAAAACCCATCCAGTTCTCCATCAGCTTGGGGAAAGCAAAATGTAAATCCACACGACAGCACCGGAAATCTCGGGGAAAATTTTGTGTTATCAATGTCTAAAATGCCCCAAACCATGTGAAGGAGCAGCAGTGACCTGGTTCTGGGAAAAAAAAAAAACCTTCCAGAAACCCCCACTGGAGCTGCTTTAATTGATTGCTCAGTCACCTGCAAATGATGCCCCTGGCTATGAAATGCAAATTGGCCCCAAAATATTCTTGTTCCTGGAGTGAGAACGAGGCCTGGGGTACTTGGAATCTCAATCAGCTTGGCTTGAGGAGCCTCTCCTCTGCTCACTGCCGGTTAGAGATTCAGATTGGAATATATGTGGAATTATACAAATTATATGATTTAAATGTAGGTGTGTCATCTCTTTGTATCATCCCCTTTGGTCTCCATGCTAGGAAAACTGTGGAAGTGGAGGCAGGACTCTGCCACCATTTATCTTCCAGATTGTCCCCTCAAATYCTGGAATATTTGCTGTATGTTTGAGCTTTTTGGGTGTTTTCTCCAACCACATCTTAAGATATCTAAATTATAATGTTTCCATTTCTTCTCTYGAGGGACAATCTGATATTATAATCTAATTTCACAATTTCATATGTCACTGTCAAGGAGATTTTCCCTTTAAGCTGTGCTCCCTTACCTTACCTTACATCATTTTCCCTTACTTCAGCTCATCCATCAAACATTTATAAGTAGTTTATGTACCTATTTACTCATTACTTAGCCAAATTTTACACACTTAGCTCATCCTCCAGCCTTTACGTGTTTACCCTAAATGTTTATTTTAGCCCAGAATGTGATTTGATTGCTTGTGAAGAAGAAAGATGATTTTTTTCAGATTKATGTCACCTTAAATATATTAGAGCATGACCTAATATACTTATTTACACAGTGTCAGTGCATGGAGAATTATGAAAAAAAGTGCAGAAATTGGTCTGTTGGGTTTGTGTTGCACTTTGGGCAGAACTTGGTAATCTGAAGTGACATCCAGCTGAGAAAGAGTGAAGAGCAGTGAGCCGGAATTGCTGTGCCTTGGCAAAGGGARTATTTCCCTCTCTGGTGATTGGAGAGGCAGAGCAGCAACTTTGGTGTGTGGGGCAGAACCCACAAAGTTTGCAAATCTGAATTTCTGAGGAGAGGTATGGGTGGGCATATGGGTGGTGAAGAGRATGAGTCAAGCACCATCAGAAAATAGCAATAATCAGTGTTTTTCTCACCTTGGAGTTAATATCTCTGTGCTCTTTTTGCTTCAGTTAGGAAAATACACCCATTCTGTGTTGTTTTGTTAATTTATAGCTGCCCCAAGTCGGTGTGGATCCTCTGCTCTGAGCCTGGCATGGGGTCTGTGCTCCTGCCCTGCTCCAACCCTATCAGAGGAAATCATTTCTTGATGATATTCCCATTTTTGAACTGGGGGGACCCGTGTGGGACTGTCTGGTGGAGGAGCAGCACACAGCCCTCAGGTCTGGCGGGCTGGGGTGCGCTCGGGGAAGGTAAAATGYGATTTATTTGGAACTGTGTGAATCTTTATTCGTGGCTGTGAACAAGTGTTGGGGGGGAGTGGTGTGTGGGCCATCTGCCAGCGTTGGATGTGTTGCTGCAACCCCAGCCTGAGTCTCTGGGGGTGAAGGGAGGCAACTTCTGTCACTTATTTCTGATTTTAAATCACTTTTTTTTTTCCAGGCGTGAGGCAGTTTTAATATTTCTCCAAGAATATCTCATGGAAAGAGCTGGAAAGTTCATGTTGAGGCCATACAACATTTCATTTTCCAGGCAGAGGGAGACGTTTTCTGCCACAGATGTTGTCTCTTTGCTGGGTTTCCCTTCCCATGGGTGTTATTCCATATTTTTTAACCTCTGCCAGAATCCAGCAGGTCCCGGAGCCTTTCCYAGCCTCTGGCCCCTTCCAAATGCTGCAGCAGCCTGAGACTTCTCAGTTTGTCACCGTCCCCARTGTGCCAAACCCATCCACACTCCAGTGCCCACACCTCCGAGCAGAGGCACTGACCTTCTCCTCAAATATAATTATTTCCTTAAATAAACAACCAAGGGAAGGAATGGCTGGAATTCGTAGTCATAAAAAAAAAAAAAAATCACACAGAGTAAAATAAATTTAAAATGACAGTTCTCATTAGAACTCTAAAACTTGGGCAACTTTTTCAATCTTTTTTTTTTTTTTTTTCCTCCTTCAGAAATAGCTCAGAACTGTTGATAAGCTCCAGGAGGTTAATTTACAATACCTACCACAATGTGGTGTTTTTTAAATGATCTGCCCAGTCTTTGAAGAATATTTGATGGATATTTGATGGATATTTGGGGTCTATTTTCTCCTTACACAGCCACTCAGAGGAATGSGGGGAGACAATTGCAGAGGGAGGCTCTGAGGGGGTGAAAACCTCAGCTTTGCAGCCAGGAGAGTACAAAGGACAGCACGAAGGAATCCGGGGTCCTTTTTCATATTCAGGTTCATAAGACTCGTCCCATGTAAAGTTTATCACCGTATTTAAAGAAACAAATGAGAGAAATTGAGATCTTTATGTTAAAAAGTGTGAGTTTAATTCAATGTTTTTGGTTTTTCCCACAGAAAAAGGTGTTTAAGGAGAAAGAGCATGGTGGAGTTGAACGGAACATTCTTCAGGGATGGACAAGTAACATCAGATGAAATTACTTCCTCAATTTATTTAGAAAAGGGTGAGTTAAACCTACCATAAGATGTTGGCTACGAACATATTTCTGGGATATCTTTAAGAAAAAAAATTAATTTAAAAAGCAAGTGAGAACAAATTAGAGCTGTGGCTTAGTTCTATATTTTTAGGGGAGACTGCACCATAAATAAATATGTTTAAACAAAATCTAAGGTAGTCACGGTACAAGTTCAATGATTCAGAAACGGCTGAGCTACTTTTATATATTTGCACTTTTAGTTCAGATTTTTCATTTGTTTGAGTTAAAATAGCCCTAAAGTAGTTGCTTTAGTACAAAGCTTTTTATATATCTTTGGGTAAGGTCTTTATCTTCTCAATTCTGAGGTTTTGATCCCCTGTAAAACACTGGCTATAAATGAGAAAATACAGTCCTTTCAACTGTGGACTGGGAAGGTAACATTTAAAATGCTCCATTAAACCCCTGAGCCTGAAATTTCTAAAAAGAAAGATAAATAAGGAGAGCTGGGCAGTGCAAATAAAAGAGTGAGAGGTTTATATTGCTGGGTGCCAGGAATGCTGAATGGATTCGGGTTGGACAATAAAACAACAGGCTGCAAATCCATAAAGGGATTTTGTGGGAAGTGGAGGGACTAATTGCTCTTGTTAGGCTTCAAAGGTAAAAGGAATTGTTGTGGGGATGAATCCCAGAATCCCAGAATGGTTGGGGTTGGGAGGGATCTTAAAGATCATCCAGTCCCAACCCTTGCCATGGGCAGGGAACCTTCCACTGGATCATGAAACAAAATGAGAGGCCTTGATGCTTCCTGTTCTTCATTTATCCAAAGTTTTCCTGAATAGAGATGCCATTGGGTAATTGATTTTTTTGATGCAGTTGTATTGTTCACAGAGTGCAGGGAATGGCTTCCCACTGCCAGAGGGCAGGGATAGATGGGATATTRGGAAGGAATTCCTGCCTGTGAGGGTGGGGAGGCCCTGGCACAGGTTGCCCAGAGAAGCTGTGGCTGCCCCATCCCTGGAAGTGTCCAAGGCCAGGTTGGATGGGGCTTGGAGCACCCTGGGATAGTGGGAGGTGTCCCTGCCCATGGCAGGGGGTGGAACTGGATGGGCTCCAAGGTCCCTTCCAACCCAAACCTTTCCAGGATTTTAAGTTGCCCACTTGCAACRAAAAGATTGAGTCACAATTCAAGGTGTAGAAATTCTCTTTTAGAAGCAATGGTTGCAAATGTTAAAATGTTTTGGTTTTGTGCCTTTCCATTAATTTTTAATATTCCATCTCTTCAATTAGGAAGGGCAGAAAATTAGGAATTCTTCAGGGGRAAGCAAGAAGCTGTGGTTTGATATTTTGAAAGCGCTCAGAAGTTCAGAAAGCTGAATAAAGTAATGAAGCAGAAAAATGTGTTCCCTCTGCCCCCTTTCTCTTCTTTACCCTTCTCAATTTTGGGACCCTCCAAAGTTTCCAGGGAAGGTGCATGGACAGAAGCCACACATTCCTTGGCACCTTCCGTGCCTCATCAGTGCTCCGTGGCCCTGGGGCTCTGTAAATCACGGGCCGAGAGCAGGTATGGGGATAATAAAAGCTGCAGGATAACCCATTTAAAAGTTACTTTGTGGAAACGATGATTGCTGAGCCTGGCAGCAATATTSACACGAACTGTCTCTCGACTTCCATTGAGTCAATTAAAGCTACTTAATTAGAGCAATCATCGCTGAAATTATGGACGTTCTTTCGTGCCGCCGTTTGTCTCTTTTAATAACATTTTAAAACCGTTTTTAAAAAAAAATGACCCCGTGCAGATGAATTTGGGTAAGCATTTTCTTCAGGTTGCTTCTGCACTGAGGGACAGTTTTTAAACATTTTAATGTCTGAGACTTCTTACAGCAACATAACTTCTATTTTTCTACACGCTTGTGGTTCCTGCTTTGATTCCTTGTTATCACTCACTTAAATCTTCTAAACTCTGAGATTTGCATCCATTTTTCCTCATTTTTTTTTGTTTTGTTTTGTTTTCCCAATTAATTTTTTAATCATGAAAGGCCATCGACCTTCCTTACGGGAAATGAAATTTAATGCACCAGACTGAACTCTTAGGTTGCACTTTGATTTTGAAATAATCTGTTCCCTCCTGGAAGGAGTTATGGGACAAGGGAACCTGATCATTCCACATAAATATTGGGAAAAAGGCAGTGGAAGAAGCAGAGCCTGTAAATTCCCTCTGGAAGAGCCAAGCCAAAGAGACAACTGCCTGGAAAATTGGCCCTGCAAGGAGGGATGGGATGGACTTTGAATTATTCCAGGAAATGCAATCCTGTAACAAAATCTTTGGGATCTCAATTCCTCTTAACTCCTACAAACACCAAAAAATGTTTTCACCCGTAGCAGGGATTCTGTTATTGTTCCAATTGGAATGTTTATGGCCAAKGTGGCACCTGGAGCATCCCTAAATGGGAAGTTTTTCCCGGGTTAGGAGATGAKTCCCCAGCACACAAAGCACTGGGATGGATTTGGCTCCTGTTTAGTTTCTGGAGTTGGTTCTGCCGTGACAAATCMCTCTAATTTCGACTCGCTCGTATTTGTCGAACAAGTGGGAATCCAAAATRTTGCGGGAATTATTTTCAAGCAGAGCATTTGTTTTGACAGTATTGAAAAAAAAACAGGGAAAAAAGGGGAGAGATATTATCCTGTGACAATAAATCCTTTGATACCTGAGAGGCATCGATTCACAGCAGAGCCATTTGCAGCTCTTCACACGCCTCAAAAATTGTTTACAAGAACGAGAAACCTCTGCCAGGCTGATCTGTGAAATCCTGAGGATCTTTTTTTCCCTATAAAAATCATTCCATATTCACGCAGCCATGGAAGGATGGGGTGGATGGAAGGTGGCTTGGAACAACCTCTGTTTTCCTGCTTTGCAGGTCCTGCCAGTAAAACCAGAGCAGATTTAGGGATTGACTGGACAGCCCAGGGAAGGACTGGCATGCTCCAGAGGGAATGGGATCACCACAAACGATGCAGCCCAGGAACATCCAGTGCTCACAGGAGAGGAGGCAGGAGGTGCTCCAAAGGGCATGGAATGATAGCACAAGGGGCAATGGCCTCAAGATGGAGGAGGGGAGGTTTTGATTAGAGATGGGGAAGGAATTCCTCCCTGGRAGGGTGGGSAGGCYYTGRMACARGKTGCCCAGAGAAGCTGTRGCTGCCCCATCCCTGGAAGTGTCCAAGGCCGGGTTGGACGGGGCTTGGAGCAGCCTGGGATAGTGGAAGGTGTCCCTGCCCATGGCAGAGGATTTTAATGTCCMKTCCAAGCCAAATTTTTCTGTGATTTTGTGATTCTTTTCTCCCTACAGAGGTAACAGAAGCATCTGTCCTTCTTGGAGGAGTTTTGGTTCCCAGAGCTCTCATCATATTTAGCATCAATTTCTTCAAAATGGAGACCCTTAAATCTTTCCCTGGGCATGGAATTGTCTTCAGCTGGGCAAACTCTCAGTTCTGTGAGTATATCCAGAGTAGTCAGACCAAAGTCAATAAGATATTTCAAATTCGTTTTGTTCTTAAAATCTACATCTGAGTTTAAGTTCAGATTCACTGCACAAACAGGACCCGAATGAAGTGTGATTTAAATGAATACATTTGCTTGATAAATCTATTTTTTTTTGTAGTTTAAATGCTGCAAACATAAATATTATGTGGTTTTAAATAATGCAGAATCATATARAATGTGCCCCTTACGTTTGATTTACTTTATCCACGGCCTTGACCGTGGAGAAAAGGTCAGTAAATGTTTATTAAATSCACGGGACAGCCTGAACTGTAAGAATTGTTCCAACACACGGATCAATAGCACACGTTGGAATGCTGTTATTAAGTAGAGAGCTGCCTCAGGAATGAAAAAAAAACCACATCAACTTTCTATGAAAAGCTGTTTTTCAGAGGCAGAGTGAGCCATAGATCAAGCTTTGACAAATTCTGCTGCTGTTGAATAGATTAATTTTTCGCTATCGGCCTCCGTTCCACCTGTAAGGGAGAAAAGAAAGGAATTTGTGCTCCAGAGACAAAGAGATTTAAAAGGAGGCGAGGGAAGGCACAGCTCCAAACAGCAACGTTTGGATTCGGCAGCTTAAACACTGGTGCATCATAAATTGTGAAATGTGTTCATTCCCACTTAGCGATAACTCCTGGTTTAGGGTGAAAAAGCCTTTCTTTTATATTTCTGACAATCTGGGGGAAAAAAAAGAGAAATCAAGTCTGCTCTGCAAGGTGCCTTCCTACCCACTTTGGGGGTTTGAGATGTAAACCCATTAAATGCTGCGTATTCCCAAACCTGCTGAAAATGGTCTCACATCGTTGGACAATAAATTCCAAATGATACCTGAGATGAAATGATTCCTCCCCTCCCGGATGATCCCATTGTCAGTGACCTCGGCGTGACCTTGGCTGTCCTGCTCCTTTCTGCCTCCCTGCCCTGTCACTGGGACGCTTCCCACGTGTCCCTGGGAAGTGGGACAGCACCGAGCGTTCTCTGGACGAGGCAATTTCACTCTGCAGCTCAAATAATCAGCATTTTCCCAGTAGTTTCCTGACGTGTCCACCTCCACAGTGAGATCAGTTCAAAGTTCTCCTATCCTGCTGTCCATCGGCCGTGGAAAATGGAATTATCTTTGTGCCTCTCGTTTGAAAGTTTCCCAATCAGTCAAAGCTGTTTCCACGGCAAATCCAACCTGTGAAGTTCCCCAAACGGCACCAGCCGAAGCACACGGAGTCAAAATATCTTCCAAAATGTGAAATACGATGCTGAGATTATGTCAACAAATCCAGGAGAGAAGATCACTCTTCCTATAGAGTAACTGTGTTATATAAGCAGCCGTGAAAAACTTGGAAACACGAGATATTTGAAATCTCATTTGATAGAGGTGATTTGTGCTAAGGCAATTTCTCCCAAAGAAATGYGGATCTCATTTGCCAACTGCGATTTGAAAGGAGAAATTTATATATATATAGATTTTTTTCTGTATTTTTTTTTTTCCTCACAGGGTGGATTTTACTCCAGAGCAGGGAAGGGGGACAGGGAACAAAATACTCAGTTCTTTTCCCACAGTTCACTGAAATTCCCTGTGAGCAGAGATGTTCCATTCCACGGATCTAACAACCCTACACATCCCCAAATGGTTTATTTTTAAGCTGTGTATAATATTGTAAGTCATSAACTGTCTTTTAATAGACATTAAATTGGAGGGGATTTTAGCAAATTTTAGCAAAGTGYCCTCAATGCTGACTCCTCCCTTCAGGACCCTTGAGGCTTCATTTGGATTAATCAAGATCTTAATTGGCAGCACAACAGAAATATTTGACAAAAAATCCCCAAACATTGAATAATGCTTTTCCTTAATATCTTTCTCCTGTATTTTCCAGTTGCTGGAGGTGGGAACACTTCTGGAGTGGTGATTCCCAAACTTTGCTGTGCGAAGCCACTRAAACTAAAAACTCCAAGCGTTTGTCACAGGTTTTGTGATTCCCTCTGGAGTCAAAAGAGGTCACATAACAAAAAGTGAGGATTTTCTTCCATGGAACTTGGGACTGCACTTTCCAAGGCTGAATTTTTTGCTCTTGTGATCTGATGTCGTTCAGGGCACGGTGATGCCGAGCTCTGTCCTTGTAATTCGTTATTTACTTTGGAGCCTCCCGAGCTTCCCGTTGTCACCCAGCCCAAGGAAGATATGAAAAAGCTGGATAGGCATGACAGGGAGATTAATGGAGCAAGAGGCCCATGGGAAATCTCTGCCTGTTTTATTTCAAGGGCTTAGTGCTCGTTTTGTACCTCCTCACAAAGGGAGGTGTCCACCTTCAACTGTGGCATTTTCTTTGTAATTAGGTATTAATGAGAAGGAATTAATATTTATTACTTTTCTTGACAGTAACTTATGATGTTGTTGTTTCTTCCCTTCCTCCTTCTACTGTTCTGTGTAGTCCAGTGCTAAAAACAAACAACATTTGCAGCTCTTCCTAGGAAATTCTCTTTAAAGTCTGAGTGCTCTTCCCCAGACCTTGACTGTTAATCCAGTGACACGAACACTCCATTGCTCTCCTTGGATAGTGAAGTTTAACCTTTGAARCATTGGCTTGGTTTGAAATGAGAGTCGAATATTTCTATTTGATATCTACCTCAAAATGTATTTTTCTGCCGTTCAAACTCTTCCATGCTGCTGAAGGAAAATCCTCTTAATGGAGTTTTTAAAGATGCCAGAATCACTCCCTAAGTTTGCAGTTGCAAACTCTCCACCTCTCTGTGTTCCAGGACAGACAAACACAGGCTGAGGGGCTCTTTCCCTGCCCCTTCATCGTGGTATTTTTCCCCTCTGTTTTGATTCCATAATATGATATATGAAGCCAAATCAATAATTCTCACTTKTCAGGTTAAGGGCACAGCTGAATAAATAATTCATAAGTCATTTGATCAATGTGATTTCGGAGAACGTCCACCAGCACAGACCAATTTTMTCAGCTATCCCCACSATCTGRAATTATCTRACAATTGTCTTGGGTAAATTTTTARGTCCTCGTATTGACCAGAACTAATTTGAAAGAAGCCCTTGGTATTTGTGCTCTGCTACTTATCTGTGACCTGCCAGCTCTGAGTCCACCTTGTGCTGCCTGCCTGTTGGATCAGCAACAAATCCTGGATGAATAAGCCTTAAAAAATTGAATCCCAGACTGGTTTGGGTTGGAAGGGACCTTAAACCCCGTCCAGTTCCACCCTTGCCGTGGGCAGGGACACCTTCAGCTAGCCCAGGTTGCTCCAAGCCTCATCCAACCTGGCCTTGGACACTTCCAGGGATGGGGCAGCCACAGCTTCTCTGGGYAACCTGTGCCAGGGCCTCCCCACCCTCACAGGGAGGAACTCYTTCCCAATCTGTTGAAATCAATGGAAGAATTCTCCGTGTTTTCAGGGAAAATGGAAATGTGTGAAAAGGAYGTTGGGACACATTCGAGTTGGGGAGATTTCTTGCAAGGTAAAGTTCAGCAGAATCCACTAGCAAAAGGTTTTAATCTAGAAATTGAATGCAAAGAGGGAAGAAGAGTAAAAAGAGACATTAATAAAAGTTTTRTGGTATTCACTTGCACAGTTTCCATACTAGGTTTATAATATATGTTTCCACACGTAACTCTTGTCCCTATCACATCTTTTGTGATAAGGGCTGTCTTACCCACTGAAAAACTTGCTGATAATGCCTTTCCCAGTCCAATTTTTGGAGCATGGAATTTATTCCTACGAATTTCTTAGCCAGGTTTTCTATTTGAAATTGTTTCAGCACTAAGTGGATTTGTTTCTAGCRTTATTAACAGCTCATAAATCTCTGAAATCTTATTTCCCTCTTCTTTTATTCCAGGTCTGACTCCTGCCAGGATCACACTGGGACAACCACCCCCATCTACAGCTAAAAAATATTCAGTCATAAAATCCGTCTTTGCTTATACACAAATCTACTTTTTTATCTTCTCCCAAAACTCTAAAAAGCTGTTTTTACTACAATATTTAGATGTAAAAGAGGAGCCAGCGTGCTGATGAGGCACTTGCTTCTCCTTCTGGCCTTTATTTTCKTGTTTTGGTGTACTCCTATCTTGTGTTTTGTCCTCAATTTTGGAGGCAAATTCCTGGCTGGGGAGTTTCCCTAGGAACAGATGCAATTCCTCGTGTCCCTGCTCCATGAACAAAGCTGCAGGCACTGTATTCATGCAGATTAAAGCTGATTTTATATGTCCTTATATAATGCATTCTAATAGACTTATACTGGGAGAGCATTTTCTAAGTTCTGTATGGGAGCTTCATCATCAAATCCTATTTGTTTTTCGGATTKGGGTTCTAATTCCCACGAATCTCCTCAGAAATGTCCTTTTCTTCACAGGGTAATGTCAAACAACTTTTCTGATTGCTGGGGATTGTTTCTCCCGGAACATGATGGATTCCTCTGAGGTAGGATTTGTCAGGTTTTTACATCTCCTTTTCTTGTCATGGCTGAGAGTCTCAGAAGTGCTTGGATTTTTAGATACTTTGTCCTGTGTTTCCTAAAAATCCTTGCTTCTRAATAAACTCAGGGATGTTTTGTTGAGTGGGCTGGGATAGAAGATGACTAATTTTGAACTCTTGAGTGCACTGAAATCTTGTGTGTCTCAGGCTTGTCCTAACCACAAGTAGTTTTGTCAGTTGTTTCAAGAGGAAAAYTAGCTTTTTAAGCAAAGCTATGATGGTCAAGCTTTAAGCCATCCCAATRCAACAGCAAAAAGCTATTTTTGACAGAATATTAGCCTCCCTGTTTAAAATAATTGATGATTCCTTGGATAACTATTGGTATAATCAGTTTGCAGCTACTCTTGGATGACTGCGCTGGTCTGACTGCCCAGGGAGGGATCTGCTCTGTAAATAAGATTTTACCATTCCTCCATCTCCATTTCCACTCTGTAAAACCGAGACTGCCCGTGGAGGAACGGCCCAGTTATCCACGGCCTCRTTTTGCATAATTGGCTTCTCTGGTGCTGCACTAAGGACTGGCATTAAATCCTAACCAGGCTGGCGAAGCACAGGAGTGAGGGCGGAGAGCAGAAGGGAATCCTGGAGCCCCGACATTCCCAAAAGCGCCTCTGTGGAGCTGGGCAGCACCAGGACAGTGTGAAATGCTATAATGCAATGATGATCCAGATGTCCCGTGGTTGGAACTGTTCCCACTGCGTTGCTTTGTGGGTAGATTTTGTTCCTAAACTGATGCAAASCCACTAAAAGTGGGGAAGTTCTCCATGTGGGATGTGGGAATTAGACCCTTGGCAGAGCAATATCCATAACCAGTGAGTTAAACCAACTGGTTGGACAGCCATGGTTGAATTCTGAACTCAAAAAATGAACTGTTTTTTGGTCTGCATTTTCTTACCGGTTCAGGACTATATATTAAACCAGTATAATCCCAATAATCTGAGTTAAACTGGGTTTACTCGCTCTGTTGCCTGGTATGTCCTATAATTATAGGACACATCCAAACAATTATATCGTCCTTTCTTCCCTAGACCCTGCTGTGCTTCTTACAAACCTTCAGTTTCTCTGGCACTTTGAATATTTTAAACTTTTTCTTCAAATGCCCGAATACTTTTCAGATCATTCTATCTGCTCACTCTGCAACCGCAGTGATATTTCAGGGAGCAGTAATAACCTACATTTGAGAGTTTATCCTTTTCCTCTTGGAAAACACGMTTAAAACTTCTGCTCTCTCAGTTCTGAAGGCTTAATTTATTTGTCTTTCACAGGCAGATTATTCAAAGTCTCTRATATTCAAATGTAAATAATCAAATCTGAGGCCTATTTGCTGTAGATCTTAAAACAAAATCTTTGTTCTTTAAATCTTTGTTTCCAAGAGAGGAAAGGACCTTATGCCAAACAAAAAAAACAAGAAAAAAAAAAGAAAAAGCATTTGCAGTTCATCTTTTGGATAAGACTATTACAAAGCTATTTGAAGCAAAAAGCCAACCTACAAAAATGCACATTGTATTGCCTCAGGTATGGAAGAACGAATTACAGGATTTCAGTCTTATTTATTTTCCATAAGTGCTTAAGAACGTTCAAGAACACGTTAAAAAGCAGTCGCTCGTTCCTTTGTTCGTGGGTTTGTTGTTGAGGCACTCGGGGCTTTGGTCTGGGTGGTTTTTTTACTTAAACTTGAGCAAAACAGAATAGGAAAGTAGGGCACTGCAGCAGAGTGAGGGCCTTGGAGAGCAGAAAACAATCCCAAACCGACAGGGATGGAGC
>JACAXG010000014.1:2269330-2473977 GCA_018881555.1 Amblyornis subalaris
CCCGCTGGGATCTTGGAGCTGGCTCTGCACGAGCACTGCAATTCCACAGCTCTGGAAAAAGGTCACTCATACCTGGGACCTGCTATCCAAGGCACTTCCTCACCCATTGGGAAATCAGCCTCATCCAGAGCCAGGGTGAGCAGGGAAGRTGAAGCTGGTCTCAGGCAGGACATTGGTATCACTTTGTGTTTGTAGATGGTTGAAACCTGGTCCTTCTTCCCTACAAAATGTTCTCCTCCACCTTACATAGACTGGAGATTTTTAGGGTCTGATTGTTTGAAATTCCATCTGGATCCACGGCAGGTCTGTGCTTTGGCCACCATAATAYTTGGGAGAAGGCATTGAAGAATGGACCTGAATATTCCTTTCYCATCCTGTTATTCCTTCCTTTTTAGGTGTCTGCTTTCTTCAGAGTGAAGGAAAACTCCTGGAGGAGTTTGTTAACACAATTTAACCCTGTGAAAACACCTCCACTCTGAACAAAGCTACCTTGCCTTTGATGTCTGTGGGATTCTGGGGRAAACAGGAGCAGGTGAGACACCAGAGCAGAGCTGCTCCCTTTGGAAGTGTGAATCCATCAAACAAAACCTTGGGAYATTGTTTTACATGCTGAAAACAAAGCAGAGCCCTGATGGGGCACATTGCTTTGTAGAGTTCATTTGGGGAGTTTTCAGATCCTCGGTGGGTGAACAGAAATCCTTCCTTGGAATATTTCTGTGGAGATGCTTCACTTTTATACCCCTCACAATGGAGGATTCTTGTCCCAAAATTCCACATCCCAGAGGTTTGATAAAGGCAGGGAAGCTGTGGGTGCCCAAAAGGAGGCAGGTCCAAAATGCCTTTTTTTCATGCACATGAATAAAGTCCATTGTGGTAAGAAGAAGCAAGAAAAGGATGAGTTTTTTTCAAATATTGTAGCTCYGAATCATGATTAAATTATAGTCTGATCACAGACTGAACAAGAGGGTGTTGGTGAAATAACCTATGGATAAAGCAAGGATACTCCTCCAGGTGCCTTGCATAGGTCTGGGTATGTTATCTGTGGAATTTAATTGGAAATCTTAACTTTACCTAGAATTTTTAACAATGATGTTAATGGTAACCATAAACACAAACTAATTTCACCGAGAGCAAGAAGTTTCGCTTCTCTATTTATTTCCTTTTATCTAATGCAAAGTATTTTTTGAAATATTCTTAGAAATTCCTTGTGTGAAGTAGCTCCTGGCAAAGATAAAATAAAGGTGCAGTTCTGTCACATTTAACAAGCGGAGAAATGCTTTATGAGTACAAAAAAAAGATCAATGAATTCTTGTGTTTTATTTTAAAAGTGTCTAATTATTAGGAGAAATAAGAGAACAGACTGACACCTTCTTCTTTATAATAAGTCAAAACTTATATTAAGTTTTAGAGATTCATTTCCATGGGGAACTGGCTTTAAAATGATGTTTTCATTCCTRGAATTTAATTGATGCTCTATGAATATTTGAATTTAATCTCCTCTGGAGGGGCCAAGGTCCGAGACAACGGTGATACAGCAGAGGTGACTCTGGAAGAGGGGGAAAAACCAGCACAGCAGCTTTAACTCCTTTCACAAGATCAGACACGTTTGCAAATAATTATTTTCAGCGTTTTCCTGCTGCATTCAAATCTGTCGGATCAGCCTGTTCTCAGTTTGTGCAGAATCAGATCATTGCTGCTCGGAGGAGAAGCCTCATTAGCCTTCACAAAACAATATCAACAGGAAATGTCTGCGATGATGTGACTGGAGAGGTGTAAAAGTGCTGGTGGAAACACAGATACCTGACAAGCCATTAATGAGATCATTAAAAACAGTCAAAAATTCAATTTCGTCTGAAAATACGAGACTTGTAAAACGCTGAAAAATACATCAAAAAGCTGTTACGTGCTTGGAAATGCTCAGGGAGGTTTTGCATCCTAATGTAGGGCATTGACTGACACGCAAATGGAGGAAAAATATCAATATTATAGCAAATTGAATGGCAGGCTGCAGCTTCTCCYATCCCCGGGAAGGTTTCATGTGGAAATTGTACAAGTATTCCAGYGGAGGTGCACAAAAATCCCCTCGGGGAGACAGAGGTGCAGAGGCTGCGGGGCTGCTCGTGCCCAGAGGTACAGCAAGTGTGAARATGCAGCCTTGGCAAATGTGTTCCTCAATGGATTTTGTCAGGGAATTATATTTTTGGAAGTGTTGGAGTCCAGGTTGGATGTGGCTTGGAGCAACCTTSGTCTGTGGAAGGTGTCCCTGCCCATGGCAGGGGGTGCAGCTGGATGGGGGTTAAGGTCTGTCCAACCCAAACCATTCTGGGATTTATAAGAAAATTTGATGGAATTCTTAGCAAATTCCTGAGGTKTAGATGATCTGGAGTGTGACAAAGGGATTCTAATGCAAAAGCTTTAGATGAATGAATTTCTCTTATGGAATCGTGGAATRGTTTGGGTTGGAAGGGACCTCSAAGCTGATCTCATTCCAASCCTCTGCCKTGGGTGATTGRCAGTTCTCAGTGTGGAATTCCAGCGGAGTGGAAGGCGGGAATCAGCTCCTGGGCAGCTCATTTCCATCCCRAGGGACAGGCTCAGTCTCTGCATCCATCAGCTCCGTTCGATGGCCGTCCTGTCTGTAATCCCTCGGCCGACTCCCGCAGCTCATCTTCCTATTGATTTTGGCTTAGGAACACCTGGAGCTGCTCAATCCCTCATAAAATCTGAGGAGTTCAGTTTTTAGGATGTTTAACTCATTTGGAGGCAGAGCTTGTTCCTTTTCTGAGGAGCAGTCGAACAGTTCTGCTCGTTCCTGAGTAAAGGCAGGAAAACCAAGCCCAAATCCATCCAAGCACACCCAGCTCCAGCCCTGCCACTGGAATCAGAGTGGGATATCGGTGTCCACTCATCTGCCTGGTTTTCTTCCTCCTTTTCCCTCTCTTCTGGTCTATTTTCCCAGTTTAAGTGGAGGGAAAATAGTCCATCCATCTTCCTGAACCTCAGGAAGCACAGACACTGCTATGATCAATACTGCACCACAAATCCCAACAGATCCATTTGGGRAGGAGTGCCAAACTTACTGATTGCCTTTCCATTTGTTTTCCTGGTTTTCCCTTCTGTTATTTTCTCCACCCTGCTCCGGATCCAGRTGCTGTTTTGTCCACAACTCCTGGCAGATTTGCTGAGGAGGAGCCAAGGTGGGACAAAGCGGTGGGTGCAAGTTTTGGGGGATCAGATGCCCATTGGTGTTGCCTTCCCATATTCCCTGCCAGATGCCCTGGAATCCTGCTCAATTCTTCAGGAAAGGCAGAAAATKCCAAACAACAAGGGCAGTTCAACAGGAAAAAACAATCAAGGCACCTCTGTCTGGGTAGGAATCCTTACTGGGATAGGGAGAAGGCTGAGGTATGGAAATGGAAAGGACATGGGAAGAGTTCACATTTCCAGATATTTATTTACCTTTAAATAATGCCAAGTTTTTGATAAAAATAATGTTTTATTTAATTGGGAGTCCCTCAAGACACTTGGAAAAAGTCTGTAATATTTCATTGCAKAACTGATAAGCCCAAATCTATAGCAGATAATGTCTCACCCTTCTGTTTATTTGAATGATGAAAGATGGATGTTTTATGACTAAGATGATTTAACGACTTTTTCTTTTACGTTTTCTTAAGCAGGATGACATTTAGACAAGGGAAAGGGGAAAAAAAAAAGTCAGACCAGCCATCAATAACTGCTTTTATTGGTTAAATTTTAATGTTATTTTTAAGCAAATAATGAATTACTTTGACTAATAACTGCAGAGCCAGACATGATTCATTCCATAATTAGCTTGACAGTCACCATCAATCCTGTAGTTTTGTTCAGCTGATTATAAAATCTTCTCTCCTTTTCCCATRTAACATCTCACCAACTTGCACCCCATGCAACGTCAGGTTCCTGAGGACTCTCYAAGCAAATCCTTGGCAATTATGGAGCTGCAGCCACGGTGGGTGAGCACCCAGCCCTGAGATTGAGCCTGGAGCCAAAGCCTGGGGAATATTGACAGTCCGGGATAGATTTCAGCCTGGATCGGGGCTGTTTTTGTAGGAGAGTTAAACCTGGAAGGTTTGGATGGAAATCAATCCCTCCCAAGGCACCTGCCCTGGTTGAGCTCGGTCCAGCAGCTCTCGGGGGACTGAGGTGACATCACATTTTAATCACAGCACACAGGGCTCAGGAGGAGAAACTGCCTCGGATGAGAGGCTTTGACATGTTCTAGGCCAGAGAGGTGGGAGAATCCACAAATGCTGGATCCAAACAAAGAAGCTTTCCCCCTCTTTTTCAGGAAAAGAACTCAGTAGCAACAGRGTAAGAGGAAATGGCCTCAAGATGTGCCAAGGARGGTTAAGGCTGGACATAAGGAGGAATTTTTTCATGGAAAKGGTGGTCAGGCATTAGAAGGGAGGTTGGAGTCCCCRTCCCTGGAGGTGTCCAAGGAATTCCTGGACRTGGCACTCAGTGCTCTGGGTTGGGGACAAAGTGGAGATTGGTCACAGGTTGGACTCCATGATCCTGGAGGGCTTTTCCAACTTAAATAATTCCATAATTCTATAACCAGCAAAAATGTYGAATATTTGAGGAAGATACAGGTATTGGTGTATTAGGGAAATTTATTRCAACTCTTTCATATATTTCTTTTATTTACTTTTATTTTATGAAAATACATCCACACCCATTGAGATGCTGCTACTCCTGTAGATAAAAATCTGTTATCTCCCTTCGCTCCCAGCCCCAGAAGTGAGAGAAATTCTTGGAACCTTCCTGGAATTCCCACGGTAGCTTGCAAAGCGTTCGCCCCGTGGATGTGCTGGAGAATAGACATCCATTTTCCAATTGAAAAAAAAAAAAAAAGCTACAAACATTTTGGCGTGTGTGGATAGTATTTAACACCTGAATTTGGCAGTGGAGCAGCTGTTGGGAAGCCAACTCTCCCTGCTCCCCGCGCGAGGAGAAACTCCTCTTGTAACAAGTGGTTCGCAATCCTCGCCGTGTTTTTATTCTGTGCTTCACACTTTTGCTTGCTGACAGATTTAGAGCGCTTGGTGGAAGCAATAATTGGCCTGGGAATACACCTGGCACGCTTCCCCGGGAAGGAGCAGGAGCTGGATTGCCTGAGGTCTTTCATTAAGTGGTGAAGCGAGTGGAATGTGGTACCAGGGCTGCCGTGTCCTTCCAGGAACGCCGGGATCCTGTCCCCCTCTCCAGCCCTCCCTGCAGCTTTGTGGGAGCTGCTGCAAACGTTTTACGATGCCTGGAGKGCCACGACACAGGGAATGGCCTCACACTGACAGAGGGGAGGTTTAGATGGGATATTGGGAAGGAATTCCTCCCTGGGAGGGCGGGGAGGCCCTGGCACAGGTTGCCCAGAGAAGCTGTGGCTGCCCCATCCCTGGGAGTGTCCAAGGCCGGGTTGGACGGGGCTTGGARCAACCTGGGATGGTGGAAGSTGATTCCATGATGGCCTGAGAACCCTGGGATGTCCTTTGGTGCAGAGCAGAGCCCAGAGAAGCTGAGCTGATCCGTGTCCCCGGAGGGATGCCCAGGATGGGCAGGGAGGTCTCCTCTCCYGCCGCACTTCCCATTCTTTTTCAGGAAAGAAGACAGAGTTGTCCAGTGGGAAAGACATTCAGCTGCGTTTTGGAGTTGTTTTATTTTGATTTTGGGGGGTTTTTTGGTCGGGTTATGGTCGCCACTGTGTTGCTTTTTATAAATTTCAAACTGGCTCTTTTCTCTCAAACCCATAAAAATCTCTTTTCCTGCCTTCGTAGAAAGATGCTTCGGGAATTTAATGCAACATGGTCATCTTCTGGCTCTTAACATTAATGCTTAATCCTGGATTTGGAGATGCCTCCTAGRATAAAACCACACAACTGAGCACTTCTGGGAGAGTTGTGAATAATCCAGAAGGAGTCGAATGTATCCCGCTGGAGTTATTTATGTTGCAGGCTCCCATCMGAAGAAATATTTCTGAGGAGATTCAAAGATCCTGGAAGAAATCATGGATAGGTAATCTTTAGACTTATTGTTGGTTGTATGGAATCGATACCTGAGGAGCTAAAAATCTTTATTTGTGCAATCATCAGATCTTTTCAACGTGAAGAGAGATTGGATAGAAGTCAGTGGGAGAGTAAAAATAGAATTATTATGTAAAATTGTTTTGGAAGGAAAATGAAGTGCTTTTCCATCCGAGACACCCCAGTTTGTTCCGTTCACTGTGGTTCTCTTTCCTCTGGAAAAAAAAAAAAAAGAATCTGATTATATTCCCTCTGCCTGTTTTCATTCACGGAAGGCAATTTGAGGGAATTAATTCCCCTCATTAGGTTGTATAACTCAATACCAATTTGCTGAAATGATCTGAGGAAGGAGAGGTAGGCTCATCTTTAGATATTAAGGTATCTCCGTGAGAAACCCTGGCACTTTTATTATTTCTGTCAGCTCGGGGAATTTTGCGAAGGTCTRATGTGAAGGATGGGCTGTGAAATCCCTGATAAACATCCCTGCCCTGGAACACTTCAATGTTTTAAGGCTGCTCTAAAATGACTCTCGCAGATGTGCCACTGAATGAATCAAAAGCGAGCTCAGACCCTCAGGTCAAACTCAGACAAAAAGTCCCTACTCASGGAAATCCTATATATGAAATATAATTTGCCCTGAAGTGCTCCTGAGAACCTCTAGCCCTGAAATTAAACAACTAAATAATAAAAAACCCCAGGATTAATCCAGAAGGTCTTTTTGGCTATTTGATGTTTTTCAGAAGGAAATCAAACCAAGAGAAATRACACTTGGACTCTTCACCTTTGGGAGTGGATCTTGCTTAGAAAAGGCATCTGTGTTGAGTTATAATGGAATTAATTGGGTGTGGGAAATAGAGATGTTCCTAGAGGTGGTTCAAGCAGTAAAACTAAAGCAGTAAATGAAAACAAAAATATTAATTTATATTTTATGAGTAAAGCTAAATGTTCAACCAAAAGATTCCRTTAATTGCTATTACTCAGTCCATCAGAAATTTAATATAAAAAATTATGGAGGTATTTCAGAAATATTGAGTGTTGGAGCACTGGAAATCTTGGAAGAGCCAGCAACAGCTGAGAGTGAAAAGATCAAGGTGAGATGCTCAAGATGAAACAAATCAAGGAGATTTGCTTAATTTACATCTTCCAGTAAATAATTGATGATTTGCTAAGGATAAATTAGCTGCTATTTACACTTTTAATGATACCTTTAGAATTTTATTAATATTTAAGCTGACAATCTCAGTTGTTTGACAATCCAAATTGTCCAGCACACAATTTACAACAGGAAAAATGCCTGTAGATTAAAAAAGTAAATATAATAATAGCAGAAACCTTTGCTGGAATTTTGGAGACCCAAAGTTTAACTGGGGCACAGGGTGGCACCTGGTGTCTGAATCTGAATCCATCCTCAGCTCTGCAGAAATAAGAATCAGCATTTTCCAGGCATTTTTCACCCTCTGGCATTGGGTTAGAGGCTGATTTCTTCCAAAAGGAGGAAAAAAAAAAATCATTCTTTGGATTGCATTTGCCTGTGACAGGGATTCTTCTCATTTTCCATGATGGATTTGTTGCAGGAAATGAGTGAGGGGGCCATGAGTGGCTGTAGCAAGGAAAATCTTTTATTCTGGGATGTATTCCTCGAAGAGGAGTGTAGATTTTGGCTGGCACATTTTCARTCAATTAATAACCAATATAGGCTGTGACAGAAAGAACATTGATATTTTTGGTCAACTTCTGTATTCAAATATTTCATATTTTTCTTTGCTTTCACATTTGGAGGTAACTGTGTCAACTCTCCGAGTATAAAATTGTCTGGGAAACCTGAACCTGGTGTTTTAAACTTGGATYGCAGCCAAGCCTTGCCTGGCAGGATCTTATTTCCATTTAAAACCTTGCCACTGGCTCAGGGAGGAGATGGGATCCATTTGGATTTCCATGCTCCTGAATGCGGATAAGTCCCTCAGTGAACTCCTTTCTGCTGGGGTGACTTCTCCGTGGGACTCAAAGAGGTTGTGGGGTTTTTTTGGGAAGAACAGGCTGCTCTCTCCAGGRTATTCACCCCTCATCCCAGCTCCAAGGATCATGAGTCAGGCACAACATGCACAGGCTAAAATTTCCATAGCTGGATACTGAAAGGTAACTACTGACGTCCTAAGCATCCCAAAAACCCTGAAACCAAGCCCTAAACATCCAATTATTTCAGTATAAAAACCCTGCTAGYGAAATTCTGGTCTTTGGTGCGCATCATCAAGATTTTGCAGCAGGTTGCAGACACACCCTGGAGGAAAAAAAAGCCATTCCCTCCTTAAATCTCAGTAGAAAACCAGGTTTTTCCATGACAACATAGCAAAAAAACCCCCATAAATCCAGATACTCTCACCACTGTAAGGTAGGGGAGTGACAGGTTAAAACTTGGGGTCTAAAAATCTATGTATTAAAGTGGAGAAGTTGATTAATGATCTTAAATTTCAGTTAATAARGACAAAACTTGGAGAAGAGCAGGTTCTGCTGAATGTGATTTTCAGTGTGAGAAGCGAAGCCACAAGTTGAGAGCAGAACATTAAATAAATATAAGTGAGGAGAGCTGGGAATAGAAAAAAAAGTGCAAGACAAGTTGGTGTGTTACATAAAACATGACCAACTGCTTAGCAACATTTTACGGTTAAAAAGAGGGATTTTGTTGGGCATGTCYAGGTCGTGGATGTCTGTCCCTGTGCATTTTGAAAGCTGCAGCACAGGTGGGCACTAAATTTGTGCATTTATTACATCCATGCAYATATACATTTGTATATGGACAAAAAAACCCCCAAATCCAACATATCAGACAGAAAAAAAGAAATAAACACTGAATTCTTTTTGTTTTTAAAGGCTTTAGTTGGACTGTGCTTTTAACCAAAGATTTTTTTCCTCCATACCTTGAAGGATTCTGTTGCTGCCTCGTTGTCAATCTTCAATCTGGGCTGAAAAACCCAAGTAAAAATATTCCCTTGCATCTTTGCTGCTCTAAGTCACACATCCAGGTCCCTCCTAACCTATTGCCTGGCTTTTGACTGCTGCATAAAGACAGCAAATCTTGCCTTTAACATTTGAGCAGTTGTTCAAGCRGCGAGAGAGATGAAAGGAAGTTAAAGGACATGCAAAGATCGAATTAAAGCGTTTCCTGGCATTTTGATGACAAAGTTGGGCCATTATGAGGAATAAATCAATTTGCAGTGGCTGCGGCCAGCGAGCTGAGGCTGGAGCTGAAACTGCTCCACTGGGGAATGTGCTCAGAGATAAAAGGAGTCATATTTCTTATTTTGAGTGAAGAAACATGGGAGGGATGTTTAGAGTCGTGGAGATATGCAAAAATTTACCAGGAGAAGGGAGAAGGGAATGTACACTCTATTCCTAAAATTTCCCAATTAACATCCTAAATGTATTTCACATTATTTAGAATATAAAGTGAAATATTTATGTCAATTACAACAACTCAGTTATTTAGAAATTAGGACAAGGTTTCATATATATTGGTGTTCTGTATTTACTCTTAAAGGAATTCAGGGTTCCTAGCAAGAGTCCCGTGGTTATTGATTGGAATTGATGAACTTGGAGTTAATGATTGTGTGAGATGAGCAGCACCATGGGATGCTGAAGAACATCCCTTCGAATTCCTGCTTCAGTTCTTGGCCCTTCAGTGCCAGCTCTTGGTTGCAGCTGATGGTTTGCAGGAAGATCCCAAGGTGTCACCCACAGGATGTCATGGAGCAGGCTTGTAAATCTGCCGAGTGGTTCATAACACGATGGGAAATTTTCCTTTTTTTCCTCTCCTGTTTTCTCATTCCCTTTTTATTCACCAAGAATCCCTAAACAATTGCGGATATTCCTCATTCTCCTCAGAGTGATTTCCTGCCCTTACCAAGATTTTGCCACATAAATGAAGAGTTTAATCCCTCATCATCACATCTCCAATGGCAACCCCTCCATCTCCTCAACCTTTGATGGGACAACTGGAGATTCTCCCCTCTGGAAGGAGGGGAATGGAGCTGGAAATCCAGCATTTARCAGTTCGGGGTGGTTACTCAAGCTTGAACCTGCCTCAGCCAGCAGAGGAATCCTTCCATAGGAGGCTGGGCTGGGTGTCCCTGCCTCCATCCCAAGGAAGGATGGATGGAAGGAGGGAAGGGAGGAAAGGAGCCGTCACTCTCCTCCCAACAGCAGCTCAGCTTTGCTTCTCTTCTGTGCATATATCCCTGTACTCCTCTGGGAATAACATTTGGTGATTCCAATAAACTTCCAAGCGCACTTGCACACTTACAAGCCAGTGAGGAAGGGCTCCTTTAATTAGTGTGCGTGGAACAAATTAATTAGCTTTATATAAATGTGTATGTATATTTTTACATCTGTGATATATATCCTGACTGTTTCTCTCTGGYATCACAGAATCCCAGACTGGTTTGGGTTGGAAGAGATCTTAAAGTTCATCAAATCCCACCCYTTGCCATGGGCAGGGACACCTCCCGCTATCGCAGGCTGCTCCAAGCCCCCTCCARCCTGCCCTGGGACACTTCCAGGGATGGGGCAGCCACAGCTTCTCTGGGCAACTTGAATTGTTTGAACCCTGCTGCAGGGAGAGTTTTCAGGGAAAATCGTGGTGCTCAGCGTGAGGGCTTTGTACACATTCCGAAACCGATGTCAATTGGCCTGAAATTTGGCCTGAAATCAGAGTTCTACCCCCAAAAAACTGTCTGGCCACTGTCTCTAAAAACACACTGAAACATCCTGACTCCAGTTCCACAAACATTTCCCTCCTGATCTGTACAYGGAGTTCATTAGTGACTGTCTGGGAGTAAAACCCTGAATATTTATCCATAGCCTGGAGCCCAGCAGTCACATCCAGTGAAATCATCTCTCCGCTGTGCGCTGGTTGTGGCTGCCCATGTAATTGGGAGAGATGGTAAAATACTTAAGTGCTTCTAGTGAGCTCTGTGTCAGAGTTATTTCGTATTTCACGATGAATTTGTCTTTGGTGTTGTTACAGACCTTCTGGAGCCCCTTTTTTAGAGCACAGCCCCAATTTCAGCCGAGATGAGGAAATCTCTCTGATGAATACCCCTCTGAGAGGAGATATTTTTCGGGGTTAATTGGACAAACAATGACATTTCGAAAAATTAGAGGGTTTGACCATTCCGAAAATATTCCGAGTTTATTTTTGCTTCCTCCAAACTCACCCTCAGCTTGACCTAAAAAGTGCTTGACTTGCTGTGTTGCAATGTCATTTCTTTGGGATATTTTAGTGCAGTTTGGAGTGGTTTGGATGTCTGGTTCCAGCATGGCCTATCAGTGTTCCAGGAGAGGGTCTTTTTTTATTTTCCCAGACCCATTTTGGTTTAATTAAAAAAAAACAACAACTTACATTTCCAGCATGAAAACTCAAAATCGTTGCAATTCCTCTTCATGCACCACTTAAGACTTTGAGTCCTAATGGGAGCTGCACTGGTACAAAATAACTTTTCCATTTATTCTGGATGATTTCAGAAATAATCCAGTCAGCATATTTCCCCAAACATCCTTTAAAACAAGGTGATTTCAGAMGCTGAGCTCCCTCTTAACAAAATGTGCAAAATGGCAAAGGGTGGAGCCTTGTGGGTGTCTGGGAAATGTTCCCASCCCGAGATGTTTACAATTTTTTTATCAGGTGGTTTGAATGTCTGGAGGAGGCGCGTGACACTTATTTTTAGGTTCTGTCCTTTCCTTCCCCTCCTTTCGGCTCCCCCAATATCGGTGTTTCCTTAGAAACCCCGGCTGGCAGCTGGCATCACGAAAATCCGGGATGACACCGAGCTGGCATCAGGGGGAGGTGGTTATTGTGCAAACAACGTGCTTGCTACTGCTGGCAAAAGTCTGGGCTTTAATCCTYGCCCTGAAAACAGCAATTCCAGTCAGGATTGAGGAGAGGGAGGAGACCTTCTCCTCTTCCCTTTGCATTCCCGGCTGGGAACGAGGATTACTCCGAGGAAGAGCTCATTGCTATGCAGAGATGGAACCTTTTTAAGTCCCGGGCTGTGCTGGAGAGAGATTTGTTGTGAGGAGAGCTGCACGCTGGGCTTGCAGAACTCTTTAGAGGTGTTTATGTACGAGCCCTCCCGAGGGGGATGTTTTATCAAACCTTATCACCAAAGTGCTCCTCTCCGCGAGCCAGCGCGTTCCGGGGGAGCATTAAAATGCAGCCTTGTGTCTGGTCAAGGAGAAGCAGAGGCTGCTTTCCATATTCATGGCAGGGAGAACACCTAGAAAATTCCAGAAGGGTTTATAGGAGCTGCAGATGTCCTGTGCCGTGGTCACYTATAGGGACCTGCATCAGAATCCCAGAATTCCAGGGTGGTTTGGGTTGGAAGGGACAATAAAGYCCATCCAGTGCCACCCCCTGCCATGGGCAGGGACACCTCCCAGTATCCCAGGTTGCTCCAAACCCTGTCCAACCTGGCCTTGGACACTTTCAGGGATGGGGCAGCCTCAGTTTCTCTGGGCAGAACCCTTAGGATGGGTTGGAAGGTTGTTTTCTGTTGTGTTCAGATTTTTTGTTTCATCTCTGCACTGCTTGCTTACAAGTGCCCTGATTTTTCCCTCTTCCCGTCTCCCGTGCCCTCTGTGTCCCACTAAACCCCTCTTCTGCATTATGCCAGAACTCCTGAACTCCTTCCCTAAGCAGACTGGGAGTGTGAATTGGGGTTTGTTGCTGAATTGGGGTTTGTTGCTGATTGCACCAAAGGGAAGGAATTCCAGCTGGGATTTGTGGTTGTTATAAATTAAGAAGTGATCCCTGCMTGTACTCGGCACTGATGAGGCCTCACTTGCTGATCTTAGAGCTCTTTTCCAACCTAAATGATTCCACAATCCAAAGCTGGTTTCCTCACTGTGTTGGAGGTGAGGGATGACAGTGAGGAGAGGAGGATCCTGGAAAAGAACTTTCCAGCAGGGACAGAACAGGTGAATTCCCAACACTGAGAACCTTTCACTTCTGAGCAGCAGGGAGAGAGCTGGGAGCTGGAGCAAATCCTGGATGAATTCCTCACGGAGGGAAGTGTCCCAGTCCCCTGGGCTCCCTGGGGATTTCCCTCTGGATTTGGAGGTGGGAARGTGGATTTGGTGTTGTGGAATTGCTACCATCCTTGGTGTTGGAGGATTCCAGGTTCAATCCCTGGGGGCGGCAGCGAGGAGGGGTTCTTTTGGGATGTGCCCAGGGAATGCGGGATGAGTGTTGAGTTTAACCCCAGCCAGAGCTAATTTGGAGGATCCAGGATRTGATTTACGGGGTGACAGCTGTCTYGGTGCTCAGGATGGATTTGCACATCCCGGGAGTTTCTGTTCTGGGCTGTCTGTGGCTTCCCAGGCATCAATCCGGGTGACGGGGCAAAACCGGCACGGATTTTGGGATGCAGCAGGGATTTCGRGATGCAGCAAGGATTTCTGGATGCAGCCAGGTGTGTGGGCTTGTCCTCCWCCAGCGTGAATGTGCAAAGAGCTGTGACGAGGAGGAGGGAGCCCCTCTCCCTCTTTATTTCCTGGGATCCTCGGAGCACTGGTGTGTGAACACTTTATCCAGTGGTGCCTGGCAGCATCCTGGAAGGATGTTCTGCAGGCTCTGACAGCATTCCCAGGCAACCTTGAGAGGAGAGAGGTGGTTTCTGGGATTCTTGCATTGGTTTTTTATGGATTTGTTTGCTCAGGTAACATTTCATATGTTCCTTACGGAAATCATTATCAAATTCCTGGGTTTTGGTGCAGGCATTTCCTATTCTTGCTCTGTGAATGTCACTTAGGATTTTAAATATACATCAGAAACTTCCTCCCTCTATTTTTCTGCASTTTATACTTAATTTTTAATAGGTTTTAATCCATATCTGTGAGAACCTTTCTCTCCTTCTAGAAACATATGTGCCATTGACAGTGTCTGTGTTATAATTTTTATCCATTTCTGTATTATAGTAGCCCATAAAGTGCTGAGTTAATAAGTTCTTTTTCCTATTTAAAATCTAAATGAACCCTCCATGCCATCAAGCTGATACTTGAATGAATAAAATCTCACTGAAAATCACAGTAATGGATAAACCTGGAAATTCCAGTGCTCTACAGCTGGATCTGGACAGTGCTCAGGGAAAAAAAACCACTTTATCAGAGGCTGTAGGAGCTGCAAACAGGAACATGGGCAGGAAAACCTTCCACTAGATGAAGAAATATATATATAAATCCATATAAATAACTCCTTAAGTGCTGAAAGGAATAAAAAACCCATTCTGCCTTTGAAAYGGAGGAATCTCCATGCTGGATCAGGCTGGGAATGCCCTTATTTTAACCTCTTTTCCTTAGGAAGGTGTGAGGAACTCAGCACACACAACTGGAGAAGGATTTTCTCACCAGGGAAAGTTTTTTTCCTTATTCCCTCAGTTACCAACTGACCTCTGACCCCAAGCACAAGACTTTATATCTTTGTTGCCATTATTTTTATCCCAGATAAGGCAAAAATCTCAGAGCTTCCGAAAACCCTCACAAAACAGATCCACCTTGCAACATTCCCACAGTGCAGAAAGGAGAGGAAAGCACGTTCCTTTCTCTTTTAGTCCTTGCTCTGCAAAAAAATCCGGATCAGAAGGAATCGGAGAGAAACACTTGAGGAAAGGTCACTCTGCTGGGCTGCTTTGAAACTGGGATAACAGAAGAGTGATAATCCCRTTAGAGAGGAGCCAGAGATGCTTGAATTCCATCCTACAAAACAGGGGAGCCTCTCCAGGGGAATTCCCAGGCCACACAGGGACTTCCCTGCCCGTGGGAGATTTTGGTGCTGGAGGAGAAGGTGCTGGTGGCACCTTGAGCTGCCTCCTTGGGCACAGGGATGGGATGGGATGGGATGGGATGGGATGGGATGGGATGGGATGGGATGGGATGGGATGGGATGGGATGGGATGGGATGGGATGGGATGGGATGGGATGGGATGGGATGGGATGGGATGGGATGGGATGGGATGGGATGGGATGGGATGGGATGGGATGGGGGGAATTGTGTGGGCATGGAGATGCTGGGGAAGAACATCCCATCCCAGCGTGATCCAAAACCTTGCCCAAAGGGAATTGCAGCTTTAGCAGACTTGAGGTGTTCCATTTTTTTGGCTGATTTGGGCACTGATGCTGTGCCAGCCCCTGGGAAGGGGCACTTGGTGCCTTCTCCTGGTTGAACCCCATGAAAAGATTTTTATTTTCTCTTTGCTTCATTGAATCCCTCCCTCTCCCAAATCCCAAACCTTTTRTGAACCACGGCTTCAGGGCCCGGAGCACGAAATCCCTGCCAGTGTTCCCAGGTCARATCTGCTGTCCTTATTTATGTTTATTTAATAACTGAGCAATAAGGGCCAGCTTGGGTCTGCGGCAAAGGTCATTTTTCCGTGAGCAGACATCGATGGACTAAGATCCACAGGGTGATAAAGCCATCACTTTGAAAACATCTCTTGTTAGAGCACAAATGTTATGAATTCATTCTTTCTGGTTTTTTTTTTGCCTCRAATTAAAACCCACCGAGCGCAGCTCTCCTTGCTCCCCTTGCCTGCCACGGCTTTGCCAGTCTGTAAATTTTCTCTCAAACGAGCGGGCCCAGCTTCCTTATCAACCCTCAGCCAGTTGCAATTACTGTCACTCTTTTCAGCGCAGTTAATAGGTTTGTGCCAGCTAAAGTGAAACTTTTGTCAGAAATTGCGATTCCGCCGAGTGCCCCCGAAGTCGCTGATATTGTTTTAAACATAAGAGGTGWTTTTTTTTTTTTTTTTCAGAYGTGAAGGGTGACAGGCAGAGCTAAACTTTGTGCTCCAACTTCCCAAATTGCACTGGACAACTCGACAAAAGCTGAGGGCGTAAAGGATTAGCTTTCCCCTCGTTTTTGTGAGGGATTATGATTTTTTTTTTGTTGGAAGAAAACAATTTAAAGTAGAATAAACAGAACAGGCGCAAAACAGCTTTTGAAAAATGTGTGGTGCAAAATAGGCTCTCTTGGGAATCGATGTGGTGCACCTAAAGTGCCATTGGAAGCGTTAATTAGTCACATATATCCAGTACAACACAGAAAGTTTTCATAATTAAGGAATATGTAGAACTGAGAAGGAAAGAGRTTCAGATTCCTGGACTTCCCCTGCCATGTTTTCTCGCTAATGTTTTTGGGAAAGGATCTTATGTGGGAGAGAATCCTATAGAGAGGTAGGTGCAGGTATTTCTCCTGAAAGGAAAGGTGGATTCAGCTCTTCTCTGGTGGAGGTATCACTGGGGAGACTTCACATCTCTTCCTGGTGCTTCCTGCCCGTGAATCTTTAGACATTTTCCAGTTTGGAGGCTTTGGAGATCATAGAAAAGGGATACATAAAATCCGTGGGGAGCTCAGCTGCTGTGGAACCCACGAAAGTTTGGGATGGTGACCCTTGTCCRYAGGGCTGAGCCAGGCCTTGCCCTTTGCACGGGAATTAAAGCCCTTTCTATAACAAGTGAGGGGTTTGCAAGGTGTTTTTTGGGAAAAAGAGCAAGTTTGCCTTATTTCGGAAGAGCATCYTTGCTCTGGGACAGTGAGGCTGAGGAAAGAAGGGAAGGCTCCTCTTCCTCCTTGGCTTTCTGTGTTCAGCTGTGGGAGGAGGGAGTTGTCACAGGACATTTTTTATTGAGCATATATTTATATTGAACACAGGGGTGATGCTGCAGGTTTTTCCCAGGTTTTTCCAAGCTTTTTGCTCCAAATGAGCTAAAGCAGCATTCAGACCTCTGGGGCCCAGTYGCAGCACTCAGAGCAGAGAGGCAGAACAGCCCTAAAACCATCTGCCCCTCGTGTCCTGCTTCTGGCTGTGGCCAAGAGCAGATGTCCAGGGCCGGAATATAAAAACTGAGCCAACACTCAGAGAGAATTCCTCTCCCAGCTTCCACTAATCTGCTTTTTAAGGATGACTGGGAAGTGGCAGCTACATCCCAGCCTCTAACAGCCCTCRGTGGACCCCTCTGCTGCCAGGTTTGCCTCGTTATCCCCTTGCACGACGGGATGGAACGACTGGAGCAAGCAGTCCTAAAGCAGGAAYGTCTCCTTTTTTCCGTGCTGGGTTATGCCACCCCCAAAGCATTGTTCCAATGTGATTTGTCCTGATTCCACAAAGCTGAGGCAGCGTTGCAGCCAGCCCTCCCAGCTCCTCATTACTGGTGTGCCTCTAWATAGGTGTTTGCTACCAGGACTCAGCGTCCAAAGGAGAAAGGACAAGAGCTGCTGTAAAAAAAGACGTCCCAAACTGCTAAAAATACCTCGTTCTGGGGTTTGAAGTCACATTCGTGCTTCCAACAGAGAAATTAATTTGGTTGTCACTGACAGAGCCTTTGCTCCCCGTGGGTTTATCTACAGAGCTGTTTCTTCAGGGGACAATTAAAACCTACAGTGCTGAGAGGGAGGGAGAAGGGGATGGACGCGGTGCCGTAACAGCAGTGCCCCAAATGTGCCTTTCGTTACTTCCTTCTCTTCACATCTCCTTCCTGGCCTGTCTCTTTGTTTGTATTTGTTTTCCATCAGCAGGATCCAGTCTCTCCCTGAATATATTTCCCCGAGTAACTCACTGGGAATAACCCACATGTGATCCTGCAGGACGTGTTTTCGTGGGAAGCAAAATCCAGCTGAGTGRAGAACCTGGGATCCGAAATATATGTCGGTGAAAACCACATAAACTGGAAAACAACCTCCCCCCAGCAAACCCAACCCTCAGGAATAAAAGTTCTTGCTGATACTTTGGTTTTCCCTCTTTTCCTTCCCCTCACTCTTAGTTGTTTCTAAATGCAAATTAAACAGGAATAAATTCAGGATCAGGCTCCCACTATTTCTGGACAACCATCCAGGATATTTTTCCCAAAAATTTTATGGAGTGGTTGTAGCTTTCTAGCAAGGAAACCTTGTTTGTACCTTTGTGTGTTCCTTTACTCCTTTCCCACTTCACACCTGCATGATTTCCCTTCCTGTGGTCCCAAGCACCACTTTCTGTACCGGTCTGCCTCTACCACCTCAGGAAAATGAATTCCCGGGATTTTTTCCGTGCAAACATCAGCCCTGGGTTATTCAGGCTGTTCTCCAGCACTCAGTGGTTCCTCAGGTTGGTTGTCCATGGAATGGTCTGGTGGCTGGAGGGGCTTGTAATTCATTATTTTTCTGTGTTTGCATGTATCGATAGAAACACTTTGGTTTTTTTTTTCCTTGTGTTTTCTTGGGTTTTTGTTGCCAAAATCCGGCGTCAGTGGCTACATAAAATMAAGCTGATTGAGGCTAGTAAAGTGTGCTTGGCTTGCCTTTTAACGGGAATATTCAGCATGCAGATGGGCTTGGAGGGAGGTCACCTAAGTTCAAGTGAGAATTTCCATGCAGATTCATAGATTTTTGGGGCCAGATGGCACCGCTCTGATCGTCTTGTCTGATCCCCTGGCTGACACAGCCCATGGAATTGCTCCCGTGGAATTGCATCCATTCATTCCCACGTCAGGCACAGGGTTTCTCCTGCAGGTGTTTCACTYCTCCTCCGTCAGGCCAAAATGTGAGCTGACCTCACATCGAAATCAGGGCTGTTAATAACCCAGGTTATTGTGATATTAAAGAGAAAAGCTTTCGAGGTCTCCACTGGAATCTTGAGGGCTTGGCTGTAATTCCTCTTTTTTTTTTTTTTTTTAATTGTTTTTTTTGGTAAGATCGATAGAGCTGTACGGTTGTTTTCAGGAGTGTTTAGTAAGAACTCCGGAGGGAGGATCTGACAGCCCAGCTCCGTGATGGATTGGAATGTCAGATCAGCATATGGTGGAAGGAGGAAAAAGGCAAGAGGGAAAGCCAAACCAGAGCTTTTTTTTAAGGAAAAGTGGAAATTGGGTTGGTGACTAAATAAAGGTTTCTCACCACCAAAAGTACAGCAAGAACAGCAAAAAAATTTGATCTGAAAATAAATCCCTTCTTTTTTCTGCAGCAAATCATCATCTTTTCCTTGTTCGCTTTAGGTGATTGTTATTTTTCCCAGCAGGATTTCTCGCTTTCCTGGAGAAACAATGAACGTGTGAAACTTTTCCAAGAAAACAAACCCATTTTTGATGCGGCCCAGCCAAATCCTGGCGTTGCTGTGTCAGCCAGCCGGGACAAATGTTGCACGAGGTGCTGTGAGCCCAGTTCCCTGCTCTCTGTTCGCCCAAAAAAGCCATTTGTTCTTTGGAATAGTTTGATTGGGCCTGACAGGAGCTCGGCGTGTGAATAAAACATTACGAGACATGAATAATGATTGCAGAATCAGATGTTCTGCATGTAGCTGGTTTGAAGTAGGAATAAATAAAAAAATAAGAGTGCAAGTGTTGTTCATGTTCGTTTTGCAGCTTCAGCTGCAGTGAGTTCTATTGGAGCTGGCTCGGAGCTGGGAATTCCAACCTTTCCAGTGTTCCGGCTCGAGATCGGGGAGTTTCAGCAGGAGGTGAAATGAGCAATGATAGGGTGGTAAATGGGAACAGGGATTGGGAAGGGAGGACGAATATTAGCAGGAAAAAGGATGAGATGGATCTTGAAAGCTGTTTTGGAGCTCAGTCACCAACATCTCTCCTCATTTCTCCTCCCCACAGGGAGAGCGTGGGACTGTGTGGGAAAGGAAGGCGTGGAGGGAGGTAGCAAAACCCCATCCCTGAAGTTTCAGCTGGAGAGGGTGTCAGCCAAATCCTGCTGTAGACCTGCATCCTATCCCAGTGTCCTTCATCCAGAATCAAAGAATTATTTTGATTGGAAAAACCCTCCAAGGTCATCGAGTCCAACCTATGACCAATCCCCACGTTGTTCCCAGCCCAGGGCACTCAGTGCCACGTCCAGCCCTTCCTTGGACACCTCCAGGGRTGGGGAATCCAAACCTCCCTGAGCAGCCCCTTCCAATGCCTGACCYCCCTTTCCMTGGRGAAATTCCTGCTGAGGTGTGTATGGATGTGTAGACTGTGGGCTGCCTTTGTTTTCGCGTAACTCAGGGAATAAGCGCTAAGAGCAATAAATAAATAAACACACAGAACTCCACAATACAAAACAAATCCTCAAACATAGAACATGYGGAAAACATAATTTGGGATGGTGTGGGAAGGGCTAGACTCTCGGTGGAGATCTTCAGAGACAAACAACAAACCTTTTCTGACTGTGACCGGAAACACCTCGGCATTCCTCACTTTCTGCCGGGTCAAAAGGATTTTATTYTGCAATTCACTGGATGATCTGCAGGGTCTCTGAGCACTCTGCGTGCAGRAAGAACGTGCCACGGGAGGGAGGAAGACAATCCTCGGTGTTATCCCGCCGTGTTTACAGCTCCTGACAGGATGCCTTTTAGGAATGAAGGTTTGGACGTGGCTCAGCACACGCAGGCTGTAATTTGTCTGTCATCTCTCCGAAAGTTCATTGGCATTGTCAAGTYGTGTTTAACTCACCAGGGAAATATGGATTTCATCTCTGCTGATTTCACGGAGCACTTTGATGGCCTTAAGGTTAGAACCACAACCTTGCATCCCCTCCCCACCTCCTCTGGAATTACTGCACCTCTTCTTAGGGCTTCAGCGTGCAAAGGACCCAGAATGGATCGGGGACAGTTCTTTCCAATTGTGAGTGCTGTTTGAAAGGATTAAATGTCTCATTGTGCTGGAATACCTGCAGATCTGGAATAGCTGCAGATCTGGAACCTCTCTGAATATGTGTGTGAGTTGGTGTCCCTGTTGATAGAGCCAAAAGGAGGCCACGGACAAAAATCCGAGTTTTCCATGGAGAAGATGGCACATGCCGAGTATGACGGAGAACTCCACTTGCTGCACTGGGACATGTCCAGAGAAGTGTGCCAGGAGTATTTTGGTACCATTTTCATTTTTATGAAGTGTWGGAAACTCTCTCTGCCGCACTGTACCTGTTGGGCTTGGACCAAATACCCAACAGAACATCTCCACATCCATCGAGGAGCCCAGGCCAGAGGTGCCTCTGCCTTTCCACAGCTGTTGCAGACCTCAGATGGAGAACATTCAGTTTTCCACGCTCAACCATTTAGTTGAAGGTGTTTGCACACCACATTAACAGAAATAAAAGCTGACAGATTAAAAGGAACTTCATTCATTTAGGAGGTGTGCTCCGAGCTAAAATAATGCTCCGTGCTGGTCCTGCACTGTTGAAACCTGAGCTGTGCAAAGCACTCTTTGTGTGGTTTTGGATGAGTAAATATTCCATGTAAAAATAAGAGTGTTTATATCAAAACATTCTTTGTTATTTCTTTTTCTCTCTTCTGCCACGCTGTGTTTTTAAAATTTACTTCCGTGTGCACCGTTTTTATGGAGAAGTTCAACATCGTGTCATTTCACCCGGTGAGCGAAAAGGCAATTTTTACAAACAAAAGTTGGTGCTGAGAGGAAAACACACATTTCTTCGTGGCACAAATGAGCATAATTGCAGYAAAACACTGCTTTTAAGAACCTTCAGCTGCTGTCAGTGTGCCTGACAAAGAACAGAACGGGATACACGTTCTGTTCCCGGAAAAAAAGACACGAGACGTGGGTTCTGTTGGGTACAACTGGAAGACAACTTTTAATCATCACAAGACAACTTTTAATAGTCAGAAGCCAAATTTTAATCATCAGAAGCCAAAGGGCACCGTGCTGGCATTGACTTTCAAYCTGAAGTTTGGTTATCAGGTTGGAGGAGGGAGAGAACGGAGATGATTTTTCTGCTGACTGCACGGAAGCGACTGCTGGATTCCGGGAGGAGATCATTCCCGCGTGGTTTTGTCTCGGGGTTTGGAGTCGGCAGAGCTGGCTGTGGAATATGGGATGTGCCAGACCGGCTCACTGTCAACGTTSAGCCCCCGGTGCTGCTTCATGTGAAACACCAAGTGCTCTTCAGTAGCACCGAAATGTCCCCACTCCTGCTCCTGGGAGAGGATCCCACCCTGACAAGCTGTCAAAGCATCCCTGAAGCGGGAAAGGGACGGAGTGTGACGATGTGACAGATACGGGGACAGGCAGGGCCCCACATGAAACCCCCGCAGGGCAGGACCAGGTGCCGTAGGTGGAATGCCGGAATTGGATATTTCCTCCAAGGCTCCTCCGGCACCTCAGCAAAGCTTTGCAGGGATGTGAAGAGCGTTTGTTCTTCACATTTCCACTTTGTCCTGCTCTCAGTACAATCCCTTTCCGGAATTCAGGAGTGGAAAGGCATCCAAGCGACTCGTAATGATAATAATTCCGTAGCTGTCTCGTTAATGCCTCTGTAATTAGCATTTGTCCTTACAGATACAGTGACTCCCTGTAATGCAGACGCAAGAATTCAATTTTAAATAGGGACCTGAATTCCAGGGATGAGTGGTGTAAACTTTAATTACATTTCACAAGTGCATTTCCCTCATAATCCCGTATTTTTCATTAGACACAAAATAACATTTCTGCTCGTTTCGGATAGGTTTTTTTTTCTTTGCTTTTTTCTGTTTAAACACAAAAAGTGTGAACAAGCAGGGGAAATCCTGTTGACTTAGACAAATTAAATATGTACAGAGTAATTCATACAGAAAGTTCAATTTTTTCCCTACYTCTCTGTAAAGATATGATAATTTTCTGAATCAAAATCTTGAGCTTCATATTGCTGCCATCTATTCAGGAAAACAAATGCAAGATTCATTTGAAAATTATTATTTAACGCATTACAAAGATTAATCTCTGAGTTGTTGTTTAAAGCTCACGTTATTGAGTTTAAATAACTCAAGGAAATATCAGTATAATTTAATTTGATGAAGGTCTCCACTGATGGAATGCATAGGCTTTGCTTTCCAACCAGGATTTGCTTACTGATCTCATTTTTCCATGTAGGAAACCACAGCTGAGTTTGTGCAGAAATGGAACTTCACCTCTTTATTCTGAAGGTGCATCACTGYGAGAAGAAACATCTCCTTAAACTGGCCCATGGAATTTATATGAGGACCTGGAGTGATGGGACAAGGGGGAATGGCTTCCCACTGCCTGAGGGCAGGGATAGGTGGGAAACTGGGAAGGAATTCCTCCCTGTGAGGGTGGGGAGACCCTGGCACAGGTTGCCCAGAGAAGCTGTGGCTGCCCCATCCCTGGAAGTGTCCAAGGCCAGGTTGGACGGAGCTTGGAGCACCCTGGGATAGTGGAAGGTGTCCCTGCCCATGGCACGGGGTGGAATTTGATGAGTTTTAAGGTCCCTTCCAACCCCATTCCAAATTCCATGATTTGCTGAGATAGAAGTTCAGCTGTGCCTAAAATGATAAATCAGAAGTTCAGATTTAAAGCAGAAATTTCTGCCATTTCTGAAAATAGACTCAATAGCTTTAACAAGTTGCATTCCTTGCTGTTTCCAATTGACTGATCCCTTTTCTCTCCATCTATTTATTGGATATTATCTCTCCATTCTGCCTGTCATGGCAATACCTGGAGTTCTGTGATACACAGGCTTTGGCAGCATTATTGGCTGAAAAACTTCCTGTGTCCTTCACATTCCATTGTGCTCAACTCCCAGGATAAATTCATGGTTATATCACGTAGATCTGATCCAATTTATTCCCAGAACGAGATATTGCTTGGAAGGAAATATATCCTGCTCCCTATCTTCAGGAATTACCTGAACGTGTTAAAACTCCAAGCCTAACCATTTTTCACAATTAGGCTGATGGGGCTTGATGCCTTTCTGAGGGGAAAACCTGACAAATATGCCTGGAATAACAAATCATTGGATGTGATAAGCCAGGAGGTCCAGTTTTCTTGATAATTTTTCTTAATTATATTTTGAGGGGTTTTTACTCCAGGCTACGTGTTTGTATTGGAAGTAAAAATAATCCCTCCGCCATCCTTGGATATCCCCAGCAGCCAGGAAAGTCTTTTCCATCTCTTTCTCCTCATCTCCCCAGCCCTTGCAGCCAAGCTGCCTTCCGAGGTATAATTCATTTATATTTTGTGCCCCAAGGAGGAAGAGTCGARTGCTCATCAGTGTGGTGCTCTAACAATTTCATGCATTATTTTTGGGGGAATCTTATTGTATTTATTCCAATACCCGTGGTAAACAAACCTGGGTTCTTTGCCCTTCGTTTCCATCTTGAATGTGATAAATCAATCACACTTTTTTGGATGGTTTGGGAACCTGAACTTCAGCTCCTTGTCTGAGAGTCCCAACCTTTGTGGGCAGTGGCAGAGCAAAAAGCCCATTGCCAGGAGTTCCTGTTGTAATTGTCTGCACTATTTTAGCAATTTCAGGTAAGTTTTTAAGTAATTTTAATTTTACAGGAACCRAAAGGATGTCTTTTTCCAAAATAGTGAATATTGGTACCGTTTTCATCTGGACATTTTTATTCATTTTATTCCCTTTTAATTTGTGTCTCTGTTTTCTTTCCCAGTTCCAAAATGAGCTGTCAAAAACCAGGGTTGTGTCTGGGAAKTGTGCAGGGAAGAAAAAAAAAAAGTCACATTTCTGTGTTCTTTTATCTCCTTAATTTACCAAGAGACTCAGTCTGACCCAGGACTTCAACAGGGAGAAAACACACTTAGRGAACAGCACATGAAGAGAGAGAAAATAGGAAATAGCTATTAAATGTGGTGTTCTGATGGACTGGTATATGCATAAAACAAATAAGTCTGAAATTATAGATATATTCTTTACATTCAATCAGAAATACRAAGTTCAGTGCTGGTGAACAGGGACGAGGTCATGAAGGGGATACAGAATTTCTTAGCCCACAATGACAGAACTCTAAATCTTGGGAAAATTCTCCTTAAAGAGCACATCTGAAGTCTTCAGCATAGACCTGATGTTTATTTTCCACAATGAAATATGGTCTTGCYTTCTCTTCTGAAYAYCAGGSAACTTTGTTGYTGTTGTTGTTTGTAATTAATAGTGTTTGGCATCTTTTGCTGCTCATTTCACTGGCTGTATTTATAGAACTGAATTTAATTCAGCCTCACTATAGGAGCACATATATATTAAATCCCTAAGTCATGGCTCTTCTTTTTTTTCTTTTTCTTTTTTTTTTTTTAACTCCTCACATGCATTTAGTAAAAGAAACATTTCCAAAATTCCCATCTGTTCTGCATGTAAATCCAGCTAATTATACGCTGATTGACAAGGCTATAAAAGGACATTTTTGGGAGATGATAGGTTTGGGAGCAGCGCTAAAAATTCCCGTGCGTAGGCACTCTGCAGTTTTCCCATGGAAACTCTGTGTGGGAGTCAGGGAGATACAAACACACACAACAAAGTGTGCTCTGACTGTCACCCGGGTGCTGTCACGAAGGCTTTGGGGTTGTTTGCCTGTGTTTATCCACGCTGGAGTAAATGTGTGTGTGGGGAGGGATCAATAATCCACAAATAATCCACAAATAATGACGCAGCTCCAGGAGGAGCACACGCCAGCCGGGCCCACCCCGCACCTGAATCGTCAGATAATTCCTCAGGGCTCTGCTCCTGGCTTGAAGGAAAGCTGGAGGAATCCCAGAGAGCTGTGGATGGACCCACAGGCACTTATGGATCGCAGAATCCCGGAATCCCTGAGCTTGGAAAAGACCTCCAAGGCCATTGAGCTCAACCTGTGCCYGATCCCCACTTTGTCCCCAGCCCAGAGYACTGAGTGCCATGTCCAGGCATTCCTGGGACACCTCCAGAGGTGGGGACTCCAAACCTCCCTGGGCAGCCCCTTCCAACGTTTAACAACCYTTTCCATGGAGAAATTCCTGCTGATGTCCAACCTGACCCTCCCCTGGCCCAGCCTGAGGCCGTTCCCYCTCCTSCTGTCCCTGTTCCCTGGGAGCAGAGCYCGACCCCCTCTGGCTGTCCCCTCCTGTCAGGAGTTGTGCAGAGCCAGAAGGTCCCCCCGGAGCCTCCTTTTCTCCAGGCTGAGCCCCTTTCCAGCTCCCTCAGCTGCTCCTGGTGCTCCAGCCCCTTCCCTAGCTCCGTTCCCTTCCCTGGACACGCTCCAGCCCCTCCATGTCCTGCACTGTGGGACCCAAAACTGGACACAGCCCTAGAGGGGGAACAGGCCCTTCTGGCCATGTCATTTTGGATCCAGGTGCCATTGGCCTTTTGGGATACTTGGGCACACCTGGGCACACCTGGGCTCGTGGTCACTCAGCAGCCCCAGGGCCGTTCTCACTGAGGTGTTCAGAGAGGATGAGCTCCATTTCCAGCCTCGTTGAACTCCTGAAGCCCAACTAGGAACATGAAAACCGTAGGAATTTTGTCTTTCGAGACAAACGTGGAGTTCTCACCCCAAAACATCTCAGGTGCTTTGTTTTCTTAAAAAAATATGCAGGTAGTGCTGGTGGTGGCAAGAGAAAAAGCAAAGCAGGGAAATAACAATACCTAGGGAAATGTTGGCCTTTATTCCTGAATATATTCCCATGGATAGCATCRTATTAAAGGGATGATGGATTCAGCAGCTGAGCTGCAACAATAAATTCTGGGCATCAGCAAACACCTTGGATTTGAACCTTAAATGCTGGACCTTTGTCTAAAAATAGCCATGGTGCAAGATGAGCCGCTCATTTTCGTTTTAATAAATCACATAGTTTTTAAAAATAGTGTATTTTATGTTTCTTTGTCCTTTTGTTCTTTCTTTCTTTCTTTTTTTGTTGTTGGATTTCGTATTTGCACAGACCACTTTTACTCTAGGCAAGGGAGAGGAGAGCTTGTATTTTAAATAKATGTATATGAGCAGGGGTATTTATGGGAGACTGTGAGAAATATAATCAGAAAATTTTTGGCAGAAATGGAAGGAAAATTGAACACAGAAAAAGGTCAAACAGAAAGCAGACAATTTCTTGATTGTATTCTTAACAAGGGTAATTAAGCACTGGAACAGATTAATAATGGATGTGGTTCATGCAGCATCGATGAGGATCCTTAAAATAAGATTGAATCTCTTCCTAAAATGCCTGATCTAATTTCAGCATGAGTTATTGGGTTAGAGGAAGGCACCAAGAAATAAAATCCCAATCTGTGGCGCGGGAGAAATGTTCTCAATATTCCTGATGGCTCTGAAATGTCTGATTCTGGAAAAATCTGCTGGGAGAAAACTCAATTTTTCTACTGACGTGAAATGTGAGTATAATCAGGTTAAAAAATTAACACATTGCCTAGACCATAGAATAACACTGGCTTTGTGGGCTTCTCGTTATTTTTCTTTAATTCTTCCTTTTGAAGGTTATACATGAAAAGGATCAATCTGTATTTTATATTTTCTGATTTCACACAGTGTTAATGTGATGCTCGTTGATCACAACAAGGAATTCCTGGCCATAGTTCCCAGGTGCTTCTAGTGAGTTTTGGGTCATTTAAAGTGAATTTAAGTTAATTTAAACTCATCCCAGTAGTGCCTTGATAGCACCTGTGCAGGGAAGAGCTCCACTAACAACTTCTGGAAGTCAGTCCAAAGGCTTGTCTGGATTTGGGATAAACAGGACAGCTCAGAGTCCCTGCTCACCACAGGGGTTTGCACTAAATGACCTTTAAAAGGTCCTTTCTAACCCAAACCRTTCTGAGATCCTCCAGTGTTGGCTGTGTACAGACGTGGGCTACACCACATCTACAATTCCACATAATTTGGTGAGATGCACRCATGGAAAAGGGGGGGAATCGTGGAATATTTGCAAATATTTAAACCAATAGGAAATTTAAAATTGGTTTTAGAAACAGTCAATCGAAAAGACGAAATTAAAGATTGCTGTGGAGAGCTGAGAGGAGCAACCCAAACTGCTGCCTGATRAAGGTACTGCCCAATTTCTGTTTATAAACCCATTTTAAATTTAAACGTTTCCACGGTTGTGTTCAGGTAGCACCAAAAATAAACCTAATGAAGAAGGAGGTTCCAAACACCTCTCAGTAATGGAAATAACAWCTTTTTCAGGGTCGCAGCCCAGACAAACTCTGCACAGAGCAATGATTGGCGTGGGCAGTGGTTGTCTCTTTGGAACTGTCACTTGGATTTGCTGGGAGCAATTCCTCTTGGTTGGTGATAGTGATTTACAACAACTAACACATCCCTGAAATGATTCCCKGACAAAGACAGTGTGATGCTTATTTTTATGTATTTGTTTTGTATTTTTGACAGAAGGCTTGTTAGAATATTGGAGCAAGCTGCCATGGAGGGAACATCCGGAATACAGGGCACAGTCAAACCACACACCAGAGGGAAAGCACAAAATGTGGAACAGAAGTGTCAGAGGGAGTGTTGGACACTGGGGACTGAGAAATGACAGAGAAGGAGGGAAAAGAAAGGGATTTGCAAGTTATTTCACCRTATGATTGCTTTATTTAATTTTAGAATGGTATTTATTTTAATTTCATTTTAATCTTTATTAATTTCTCTGCTTATTTATTTATTTATATATTACTGTATTTATTTATRGTAGAGGTTCACCTCTGTGTTTTATTGAGTTTCTTGGCAAGTTTTCCCTCTGGAAAGACAGGATCCTTCCCAAGGAAAGTTCAGGACTTCAACCTGGATGTTTACAATCCCTGGCTCCATGTTATTTCCCTGCTGAATTCCAGGAGGGTCTCAGTGCAATGACAGGAGCTTGTTTCCAAATAACGCAACTTCTGCCTGAATGAAACTTTAATTTTTGCCTTTCTTAGAACCAGGCCTACAAAAATATTTGTTTGTTTTTTTTTTTCCTTGTAACCTTTAATTTACACAAGAACCCTTAATAACCACTGCTTAGCCACCAGGAGGCTCCATTTATTTAAATCGATATCTAATTAGGTTCCTCAATATATTACCTTTCACTTCAGAAATTTGAGGAATTTAAGCAATTAAGTTTGGGCACTGGTACCCTGCTGCTTTCTTGTGTTTCTGCTTGACTAAATTTTGCCTGTAATTGATCATTTCTAGGCCCCCYCAATCACATTGATTTCTTTAGGCAGTTGGTCTACTTGGGTATTTTTAAGGAATGAAATAATTCTATTTTTGGGTGGAAGAATCTTTCATCTTCATTTTCTTCTTTTTTTCCAGCAAGAGGAAGATGAAATTAATGGATGTGAAGCATGATTTTATTAAGCCACAACACAATGCAAAGGTTTTCCTCTTATTTCTACCTCGAAATTGCTTTGATTAAGAGAAAAAAAAATGCTTCCACGGAAARGAATATTTGTAGAGTGTAGAAATTCCTATCCATAGGCAAAGCAGGATATTTGAGSAAATTTTTATTGTGGTGGAGACAGGGAAATCCATCCTATGATACTTTATGTATTTGAGACAAGTAATTTTTAAACCATCTAACAAATTAAAGTTGAGGGGTTTTTTACAAGAAGGATCTTAAAAGTAAATATGAGAAAAATGGGTTTCTGCTTTTCAATACAAATATTAAATGCATGAAAAATCAGAGCTGGGGCAAAACATTTCTCCTGTTTTCTTTGTAAAGCACCTGAAAGGCTTCACAGTAGAGGCCCATTAGAAAGGGTGATTCCCTGCATGGGGATATGTGGGAATCACAACTTTCCAGGAAAAATGGAAGTGCTGGGTTTTTTTTTTTAATATCCACGAAAAAATGAGCAACCATTTTGGGCGGAACAGAACAGCYGATACGCTCCTGCCAACCTCGTTTCTTTATATAAGTGATTTATTTATATATGGATATGTATGCAAATCCTCGACACCGAAAACACCCTGTGAGCCTCATAATTCACAGTAAATCAGGGAATTCCTGTGGCTGCCAAAGGAACTCTGCAGAACCCGAGATTTCCACYGCACGAGGCCCCTGGTTTGGAGTGCTGAGGTTGTTTTGAGAGATTTTTTTAACTTTTGAAATTAAAGGTTAATGGTTGGGTTTCCAACCTGAATGTGATTCCATGATTTTTGGGTGGCATGTATACAATATTCAGCAGATTTATTTTCTGCCACTTTTCAGGAACTTTTCCTAAGCAAACTCACAATGGAAATGGTGCATTATGGAGGATGAATATCACTGGATTTAATTTGCAGCCTTGACAGGAAAAGTGGCTCCCTGTTGAATTCCAGGACAGGGAATGGTTCGGAGCAAACATCCCAGAAGGTATTTCTCGTTACTACAGCACTGCCAACCTGAAATTGGACTTTCTAGGGCTTGGAAATCCCATTCACACAGAGATATCAATTGTAACAAATAATCTCTTGGCTCATTTTATTCCTATTCACCTTATTTAGCCTTATTGAATTAAAGAAAAATAAAAATAACCCACTTGCTGAAYGTTACTGGATACATATTTATCATTTATGTCAGTATAAAAATAGCTAGATTTTTCTGATGGGTTTTTTTTTCCCCCCAAGGACTTGGAAACAGATTTTTGAGCTGCCTTGAAAAAAAAGTTGCATCAGAGATGACATTTCAAAGATCCAACCCAATAAATAAAGATATTGTGCCCATTTCCCTGTATTTCTAAGCTCATTGTGAGAAACAACAACTCCATAATTGTGGCTGCTCATGATATTAGAGAAGCAATGCCACGAGAAGCTTGGATTTTGGAATCTTTTCTGCATATGAATGGTCTGAAGTTCAATGTAATCCCATGATTAAGACCCACTCGAAGCCTTGGATGCCGCGAGATGTTGTTCGGGGCCGCGGCTTTGACTTCCAAGYGGCTGGAACGTGGTGAATCGCGAGTGGGAGAGCAGCTAAACGGGGAGAGAGAAGTAAATAGATAAAATATGAAAGACTTGGCCTCTGCCTCCTGCTCTCCCAACTCTGGGCACGCAATGGRAGCGCTTGAGGAAAGGGAGGGAAAAGCGTTGGGGTTTCCAAGGCGCCGCTGGCGTTTCCGACTTTGGGCGTTTTTGGGATAATTCAGACTTGCCGAGTGCTGCTGCCGTGGGGTTTGGATGCTCCATGCTCGGGGTTTTTGGGTGTTTGGTGCACAGTCTGACCCTGGCACCTGCATGCACAGATGCACCCTCTGCTTCCATCCCGAATTTTGTGGTTTGTCCAAGCGCAGGGATGCCGAGCTGTGCGGGGTGGGATGGGATGACCTTGAGGGCAGCASGAGCGCACACAGGTCCTTGCTCGTTGCTGATAATAAATTTTAAAAAAGAMAAATCTGCTCCTGRTCAATCCCACACAGCACAATTTCATATTTTTTCTCACTTTTCTGTCTAGACAGGGAGGTTTGGAGTCGTGGTTTGATGGCAACAGAAACTTATCCCGGGAAGGTATTTTTAATAAGGGCATGCAGGAATGAGCYAAATCAAATGTAAACAACTTTTTTTTTTTWATTCTAATCTGCCTCAAGAGAAATGGCAGATTCACCTCCAGCACTAATGAATGGACCTATTCCATCCTCACTTTATTTTCTAACAAAAATACAGGAAAAATACACAGAATATCTTATATACAAATATATGGAACTTGATGATTCCACGTGTCAAACTTGAGATATTCTCTGATTTATGAAATAAAGGCTGCAGGTAAATACTTAATTTTAAAAATAATTAATAGTACCACTAGATAGGACTTTTAAACAACACTGAAGGTGTTTTCTGTCTTGTTTTGGACTGGAACAAGATTGGTCCAACTGCATCCATAGTTTATCTGTTCCTGGTGGCTTTTAATGATTCCTGGTTTTCAGCTGTATTTATCCACACACCTTCCATGCCACATTGAGAAATGGGTGGTGGGGACATGAAGAGCCTCAGGTTGTTGTTCTTTCATGTGGGAAATGTTTGAACATCCCCTTTGATTGAAAAAAAACCCCATTCTTTCCTAGTCAGGCTCCTCCCTGACTCCGTGTTCCCCAAAATACTTCCGAAGGGTTCCTTTCATCACGAGTTTGAGGTGAAAGTAAATATTAGAGCTTTGGAGTTGGCCAACAGGCTGGAAAATCTGTTTCTGAGCCAGCTTTGCGTACAGCCTGCTCAAAATAAGAGGGAAAGCAGGGCGGAGGTTTTGTTCCTRCCTGGAAGATATAGCCCAGCTGTTCCAGAGCCTTGCAGAATATAATTATTAAAAACCACTAATGAGGCATCTCAGGTGGCACAACAAACTCACCTGTATCTTCATGCTTAGAAAAGAGATTTTTTTTAATGGAAAGAACGGTTAAAATTAATGATAAGACAGGAAAAAAAGGATATATGTGCTGCACCAATTCTCCCCTTCCAGCTTTATTTTCGTTCTCAGCTGAGCCGTGTGTAAAAYGCAGCTACTTTGACTTTGTAGTATTTTATGTCTCGTTTGAACAGTTTTAAAAATTGATTGAAGGCTGCCAAGAGCTGGACCTTTTCTGTGTTCCTCTCRTTCTGTGGTGCCTGGTTTTATGCGGCGCCTTTTCCACTAAAAAGGCGCAGGGGAGGCTAAACAGCAAAATAAAAGCCTGCCATGCTCTACTCAATCTTATTCCCCAAACCAGAATCATTTTAATGTCTTAAAAGTTTTATMCCTGGGGTCCCCGTGGGAGGGGAATGTTGGGGTCGTGGCGGATTTATTTTCCCTAAATTCCTGAATTTCAATCAGGTTTGCTCTAGTAGCCGTCAGCTGACCTGATTAAAGCCTACCTCTCCTCCAGTTGATTTAAATCGACTTGGCTGCCACACAGCACGCTGAAATGCACGCTGGCCATCTGCTACACGAAATTAATTTATTTTGGAGAATTTTAATTCAATTACCAGGCCTGTGTTCCATGGCAGGTGGAGGAGACGGTATTTCAGGTTCCTGTGTGGGATCTGGTGTAGGCAACTGAGGAGTGAGAGGAGGGCTTGGGTGATACAAAAGGGAGGAAGAAAGGATTTCCCTGAAAGCTTTAATTACAGTTGTRAAGCAGAAGATTTAAACAGGCTTCAGAAGGAGAAATATTTAAAAGAATCATATTGTGACCTTGCAAATTTCTGCTGGTGTTGCAGCACACTAGAAATTATATAAATACTGCGACTTGGTTAACGTTTCCAATCTCTGACTCACAAATTACCATGAAAATGGGGAATATTTCAGGATCCAACGAGGTCTTTACCCATTCCTTGGCTTGGGGTTGTAGATCCGGGAGACAAAGCACCAGAGCCAGCTCATGTGTGGCTTTTGTGTGGGGTTGGGAGCCCTCTTGTCACATCTGTCAGCTGGTGGGAGGAGCTGGCATCCAAACCCTCCAAGGGCGTGGATGCCCTCATCCAACGGGAAGACTCGGAGTTGTGGTTTAAAAGTTCAAACAAGCTCCTGCTCTTGGTCTCAGCATAACAGTTGTGGCTATTTATATATAAATAACATAAAGGTCAATTTTGACCAACGCTCAGGTTAAGGAAAARAAGTAACATTGGTCTTAATGATGCCAGGGGAGGGTCAGGTTGGACATCAGGAGGAATTTCTCCGTGGAAAGGGTGGTCAGGCATTGGAACTGCCCAGGGAGGTTTGGAGAGCCCATCCCTGGAGGTGTCCAAGGAAGGSCTGGAKGTGKCASTCAGTGCTCTGGGCTGGGGACAAGGTGGRGATCGTGCACAGCTTGGAATCGATGGTCTTGGAGGGCTTTTCCAGCCTCAAGGATTCTGGGATTYTTTCAATATGTCTTAAAGGAAAACATAGGTTTCTCCTTCAAACTTTAATTTCCTTCAAACTTTAGTTTTTCCTTCAAACAGCTCAACACTGAATCAGTTTTGAAGAGAAAGGAAGAAAATATTTTACCGAACTGCTGTAAGTCTCTTTATTGATAATCACCTTCTGAGAAATTGATAGATTTTTACTTTCAAGCCCAATTTGGGAAGGAAAACATGCAAGGTCTCAAATATCACTACAATAAATCCATTTCCTGCCCTGCTCTACTCAATCTGCAGATTCATTTCTCTACAAACAAGGTTACCTTYTCCTGAAAGCAGCAGGAGCGAGAAGTCACTACTCTGAGTAGCATCAGGAGTGAGGAGTTACTGCACCCACCCCGAGCATGAACATCACCTCACTGTGGTGACCTCTGTTTTCAGCCACCTTTGCTTCATTTAGGCAGTTCCATCAGAATTAAAGTAAGAGTTAGTGCCTGCTTTGAGGACTTGTAATCAAAACTAATGGTTTTCATCTCTCAAAACCATTCAATTTTAATCAGGACATGCGTGGTTCAATAAATGTGGTCGACAAAGATTTATGGTGTTACCAGAAGAGAAAAGAAGAGGAAGAAGAGAGGCAAAGAAAGAAAAGGGAAAAAAAAGGAAGAATATTGGTGGGGTTTCATGTTTGCCACCCCTTTAGGGAAGAAAACCCCCATAAATTCATCACTGCCCTACAGGCAGAGTAGGATTCGTTTCAGTTGGTTTCATGTTTCTGATGAACTTGTTCATATTCTGGTGAACTGAAATACATTCGGTTTTTTATCCCTTATTTAGATTTACTGATTTACTCAAGTTTTAAATAGGTTCATAGTGGCTGGATTTTGACCCTTTTTCAGGCCCTGTTTTCCTCATCCTTTTGTGCTCAGTTGAAGCTGATGGAGCTTTTGTGAAGAAGCAAATATAGAAGCTGTTGAAATTYAAAAAAATAATTAATTTTATATTTTGTCCAGAAAAACCCATAATCTGAATAAAATTTTGGGTTGGAAGGCCATTTAGTTCCACCCTCTACCATGGRGACACCTTCCACCATCCCAGGTTACTCCAAACTCCATCCAACCTGGCCTTGGAMRCTTCCAGGGATGGGGCAGCCACARCTTCTCTGGAAAATCCCTTCCTTGCTGCCACACTCCAGCATCTTCAAACCCTTCTTGGGCCAGTCCATCCTTACTTTACAGTGTTCACTTTACATGCAATACGAGGACTGTGCAAATTCTAATAAAAGGGGAATTTTCGAAAGGCTGAAAGCAATTTTGCCATTGAAAAGTATTCACCAGCTTCCATTAAATATTTTCTCTTTTTAATTGCAAATGACAGCTCGGAATGGCTCTGTTTTTACTGCACTTAAGAACATATTAGTTTTTTCCCTTCAGGGGAAGAAATGAATTTTCCCCCTCCAATCAAATGTAATATAGAGCATTTAAATAATTTCTTTCCCAAACACAATTTTCAGCCCTGCCTATGAATGAAAACATGAGATTTATTCTTTGTGCTCAATTTTTAGGGTGTTTTTTTTTTCCCTTCTTCAATTTCGAGCTTCTATTTTTTCCGATGGAAATGAAGTGATTTTTCRATGCAATTATGAAATTCCAGTTTTCCCAGCACATTTCCGCCTGATGTCTCTACATTTATCCAGGAGGAGGGAATACGGGACTGACTGAGGACATGAGCAGTGAGATGTATTCATCTTATTTCTGATTGATACAATCACAGCTCTCCAGGCCCTATTGTGATGGCAGGACTGGATGGATATATTTTTATTTCAGTTTAGTGTTTTGGAGCAATGCCTTCTGAGGAAGAAAGTAATCATTTCTTGCCACCATTGAGCTGTAATTATATGTATTTATATTTAACCTTTCCAGATCTCACTCATTAACATTTACTTGGCACAGGCACAGTTTATATTTTGATATACTCCTTTTGTGGAAAGGTTATAACAACTCCGGTAATCTTTGACTTGCTGATGTTTCCTCTTCTGAAAATGCTTGGGAGAACAAAGCCTGGACTCTGGAATTTGCTTTATTCAGCTAAACAATCTCTTGACATTACTCATAGCAATACTGATTTAACACAATAAAATCAACAAAAGCTATGACCAGTTCTGTAACTGCTGCCTGATGCTCAGAACCTCTTCTGTTGGAGGCACATCTGGGGAACATCTGGCCAAACCTTCTGCTCAAGCCAGGACTGGCAGCAAAATCAGATTTAACTTCAACTTGGACCAGGCTGCTCAGGGCCTTGGTCACACAAGTTCTGAACATTTTCCAAGGGAAGAATTAAAACTCTCAACCACATTTCTCTTCYATCCTGAGCTCTCCAGGGACGTCACTTTTCTCTCATTCGCAAAGATGAGAAGGTGCAGCTGGAAATACTGTCCTGGGCTGAGTTCTCCACCTTTCCCATCTTCCTGAGGGGCATCCACTGAAAATAAAATTGCCACACAAAACTTTGGGTAGCAATAAAAAGAAATCTATTGCCATGACAGTGACTATTCTAATTACGGGCTAATTAGAAGGAAAGCAAGGGAGATACTTTGAAAGCCACTTTTTCTCAGAGAGAGGAATTTTATTTGCTTGATTTTTCCTTCTTCCCCAACTCCTCCCTCTGTTGTTTGAAGCTGAAAAGAAAAGCAAAGCAATTTAGGAAAAGAAGAGTGGTTTAAGTGCATGCTGGCATTTAATTCTGATCACTGTAAGGTTATTTTATTCTTATTAAAGTGGATTTCTTCAGTGAGGTCCATTAGTGGAACGGGGTTTAATTAATGGTTCTCCAAATATCCTACATATCCCATGGCTCCCTTGTTCAGCTTTCCTTTTATTTGAAAAGTAAGGAATCTCCTGGCTCTAAAAATAGCTGGTGAAACTTCCTTCCGAAGATTCCAGCCTCACAGATGGATCTTTGCTTCTGGCAAAGAGCAGAACTTTTCTTCCCATTTCTTCCAACGTCTCCTGGGCCATTGATGGATGATATTTCTAATTTTTGGTAGGTTTTACCACGAGCTAATTGCCTGCTCAAAGCCCAGAGTTGTGTAAAGTAGGAGGAGTAATGGCCCGTGAGACATTAGAGGTGATTAGGAAAAATAAAGTTCCTTGGAAGACTGAGACGTTGAGTCACTGAAAGTTATTTCTTCCTTAAAATTCCAGCAGCTCGGGTGGACAGGAGGATACACCAAGAAAATGAGAGGTGAAGTGGTGAAGCTGCTCCTCAGCGTCTAAAATTGGCAAGTTAAAAACAAGGCAAACAAATAAACAAACAAAACCTCTCTGGATTATATTTGAGCAAATAAACTGAAAAAAAAAAAAGGCAGGTGAATACCTGATACCAAATGAGAGAGATGCGGAGGGAATTTTTCTCTGCTTCAAACAGAGTGAATTGCTGGAAAACTGGAGCAGGGAACGTGTGTTTGGTGGTGTTACCACCCTGGGATTTTTCACACGGGATCTCAGCAGCTTGGGGATATCCTGGGAGTCAACAGGTCAAATAAAACAGTGGTTATTGGGGGAAGAGAAGAAAAAAAAAAAGAAAGATGATCACATTAAATCCGAACTGACTTTCCTTCTGGCCAGAGAACAGCGACATGATCACACATTAATGTTTCATGGGGAAATTTGCTTAAAAGCRGAGGAACATATGAAGAGTAAGTGGAGCATCTGAGGCTGAAGAGGCTGTAAAAATGTTACAGTAAAAAAGTGTCCTTGAGTGAATTATTAAAAGCACATAGAAATTATAGAAATGCAGTGTTTTAATAACCATTTTGAGCCTCAGACCTCTTAAGATTTGGGCTGGAATCTGTGTCCAGTGAGAAATTAAAAGGGCCCCAAACCTCGTGCATAACTGGGGTGATGGGCAGTGCCCAGAACACCCCTGCTGCTCTGGGAAGCTCCTCCCCAGGGATTTATTAAACAGAGATGATCTGTTCTTTCTTTTGAGAGTTCTTCATCTATCCCACAATAAAATCTAATAGTACATTTTCATTTTAAATGACAGATAGTCATGATCCTGTCAGATCTTTCCATTGGGAAACCTAATTTTTAGTTCTGAAATAACTTAATAAAAGTGGAGACAAGTCTTAGAAGAACGAATTTGCACGTCAGCATCCCCATATCTGCCAGGCTGTAACTTTAGGGGAACTTTGGGTCAGGCTTTGGATTGAAAAGTCAGGAGGTTTTTCTGAGCAAAATTATCGTGTGATATAAACCAGAAATGTTCCAGCCTAGTCTTTTAAATTCTGGAGGGTTCATGTTTAAAGAAATGCTTTTCTGTCAGCAGACAAATACTGAAATAATTGTTCTCTAGGGGATGGAAAAACACCCGTTCAAATGCAGACACACATCCAGTTCTTCATTTTTAGAGCACACTGAAAGTTTGATACTCTGGGGACTGGCAGATTGATTGGGGAATCTGTAGGTTGTGCAACAAACAATTGCTCCTTGCTCTGTCTACACCAGCTGAATCCTAGTTTTTAGGTGATAACTATTCCATGGGAGAAAATGTTCTGATTCACCCCAATTTTACAGCATCATCTTATGGTGAAAAGATTATGATGGAGGAAAAGAGTGTGGCCAGTTCATGGGGGGTCCCTGCCGGCAGTGGCTGGAGGGCTGAATTTTAATGTCCTGAAGTTTTCCCTCTGGAGTTTCCCTCGATGGACAGGGCAGATGATGTCCTGGGATCTGAATTACCTCAAGTCTGGGATAGTCGGATCATCTTTGAGTAGGAGTAAGGACACAAAATATTKACACACAATTGTCTGTGCAGATCTCGGAGCACAACCCTCCCAAAATGTCTCAGAGTCCCCACGACCACAGCAAACAACAAAATTGAGGTGTCATCCAAATTGTTTGATTCTGAAATTCACGGAGCCAGATCCTGGAGGAACGATGGGGGATGTTTTATGACATTTCTTTCTGCTGGAATATTCTTTTATCTGGTCTCCCTCTTAAAAGTGCTGAACWAAAATCACCTGGCAACCAGGAACAGCTTCAGAACATTCCTAGGAACGAGCACGATGTTCTCCCAGAGAATATCACACAAGTTTTGCTGCAACAGGGAATTGTGCTGTGATCCAAACACTGAGGGAAATCACTTTGGGTTTCATGTAACATCGGGATTTATGGGTTTGAAATCAGGGTTGCTTTGAAGACTGCAAGAACTCAACCAKTTTGCAACCAGCAGGATGTACCATGAGATTGCACCTCGGACAGAAAGATTTAATTCTATTTCCTCTAAAGTTATTGCTCATGAGTTCTTATCCTGGAAGGAATTCTGTGCTCCTCACCGGAGGCCAAACTTCCAGCGCTGTCTCGAGCTGGAGTGGCTGTGYCTGGGTGGGTGAGACCCTGCTGGGATCATCCTGGCAGGAATATAAATCCTGGGAGGGTTTGTGCCTGTGGTTTGGAAACCTCCATCGCTGAGTTTAGAGCTCTGGAATTGCTTTGTATGGAAATTCCTGCTGGGATTGTTGGAATGCTCGTGTTTTTGCACACTGGTCTCCCCTCACCTGCTCTACATGAGAATCTGGAAGACTCTTTTAGGGAAATCCCAGTGGGAATGACAAATTGATTTATCTTCTGGAATCTCTCAGTCCCAAACCTGCCTTTCCTTCACAGCCTTTTCCCAACTCTGGCCTGCGGCTGGTTTGGTGTGGAACAGGGATGGAGGCAGTTGGGAATGGGATGCTCCCTCACCCTGTGTACACCTTCTGGATCTGGGAATCTGGGTGTTGCTGTGGGAAAACTCACAGGTTCCTGAGGGCACCTGGCTCCATGCAGGGAGCTTTCTTGGAATACTCCAGCAGCTGCTAACGAAGGGGAGTGCAAGCCCCAGGGAATGTGCTGGGAAAGGAGGGATCTGCAGAGCCTGTGTGGGTATGAATGGGAAAGGGTCAGCAAGGGGTGGAGGTGCCCCATGTCCTGAGGTGGTGACAGGGACAAAAAAAGTGCAGGAGAACCATCACTTGCCCCATTATTGGACCACAAAGCAAGAGCCACCTCCAAAGCCCTGCCATGGTCCAAATCCAGCCCTTCCCAGACAGTTTTGGTGAACAAATGACTTCCTTAGCACAGCTGAGCTTCCCAAAAATGCAGTAAAAATGATGCCAATCTGCAGGAAAAGAGGTGAGATCAATTAGGGATTGCTGGGCTGAACCAGTCCTGGTGTGGCTGAGAGGGCCAGAGGGAGTGGTCCAGGCATTGGGCCCAGCTGGGTTTGGGGTGGGTTTAGGTTTAGGCTTAGGTTTAAGGTGAAGAGGTTTGGCTTTTGCTTTCACAGAATGATTAAGGCTGGAAAAGGTCTCTAAGATATTCCAGGCCAACAATTCTCCTGGTGCTGCCAAGCCTTCCACTCAGCCACGTCCCCAAGTGCCACATCTCCTGGAGAAGGTAGGGAAGGACATATCCTCATTTGTGATATTCATGATGATTAACATAATGCTTTTTATAGCTTTTTTTCCTTGTTTGTATTTGTGTTACTGAGCATTTGTTCCCTTCTGTGTCACTGGGACTGTGGGTAGAAGCCTCAGCTTTGGCAGCGYGTTCAGTGTCCTTTAAGGTGTTAAAAACAAGCAGAATTTATGTTTTCAACAGCATTTTGGCACAAGTCTTTTCAGAGGAGCTGTTTATTAGGTACTCTGGCTAATGAAGTGTCCTTTGATAATTAATTTGTCAGATTCAATTTATTGTTTCGTAGCAAAAAAAAAAAAACATTGGTTGTCTGGCTTTGGAATAAAATTCAGAGTGAGTGGGTTCAGACAAAGCTGCTAAGAATAGTGAAAATTGGTGTTGGGGGTTCAGCCTGAACCTGTTGGATTAAGGATTTTTGGCGCTGGATTTGGTGGAGCAGGAGGTGATTATGCGGTAAATATTTGGGATGTGTGAGCGAGAGACCAAATTCTCTCTGGGTAAATTTGGGGGTAATTCCACACCAGGGCTTGACCTCCCTCTCTGCACRGGAATTGATGGGGCTTCTTGTATGGACAAAAGATGGAGTTTGGTCTCAAATATGTTGGAAAATCAGCTGCTTTGCAGGGAAATGACTTTTAGTAAAAATGGGCATTAATGGGAGATGTTTGCTCAACAYTGGGGACGCTTCAAGGACTTGGTTTTCTGTACCCAGGCACCACGAGAAGTGAAACAAAAAATAAACCAGGTAGGTAAGCAGCATCTGATGGTTTCTGGAGCTGTCTCRGTGCTAAAATACTGATAAACATGGAATTCTGATATTTTTGAAGAAAAAAATTCCAAAATGCAGCCACTGCAATGGAGYGGTGAGAGCTTGAAGCCAACCAAAACTTGTTCCCCGTGCTCCCTGTTTTCAGGAATGTTAATTAGGTATTAACCGGTGTGGAAGGTTATATTTATCTATTTTTTTTGGTGGTTCTCTCTGGAGATGTGGGTATTAATAAGCCCCTGCCTGGGTGTTGGTTACTATGACACCATTAATAATGCCAGGCAGTTTCTATGGTAGACGTGCAGAATGTTTGAGGTGTAAAGATGGGTGAAAGACAAAAAAATCCCATATTTTCTCTTGATAACAACACCAATGAAAGCTGTGACTAGGGGCTTATTAAAGCTTTAAGGACAGATTCCCTTTGCTGCTTGGGGCTGGAGGTGTTTGGGTCCGTGTGGTTTAAGGAATGTTGCCTGAAAATTGTCAGCTTGGTTTGGAGTTCGTCCTCAGACTCATCCAGGATGTCATTCCAAGCCCCATGGAAGTGCTGATCCTTGTTCATAAACAAGAATAAAGAGCACTTTGGGCTGAAGACCAAGCTGGGCTGTTGGGTTTATCAGAGATGGGACGAGTTGCAATCCCACGTGTGCTCCCTTTGGAATACTGCATTTTTCTGCAAAAAAAAAAAGCCAAGTGCTGGCTGCTCTGTATGATTGCAGGGAACTGTCAATCCTTTGAGAATTAAAATGCGTTTCTGCATATATTCACATCATTTTGATGTCCTCTGGGAGACTTGTTTTCCTGCTTCCTCCATCTCCCAGCCTTCCTCAGGAGCRCCACCCTTGTGTGCAAAGGACAAAACCTGTGGTGGCCTCCAGTGGCTGTTTTGTCATTAAATTCCCAGAAAATCGTTGTCATGACTAAATTTTGGTTTGTTGCTTTATCCTCTGCCTGTATTTAATCCTCTGCCATCCGTTTTTAACAACCCCAGTGCTTCGCCTGGAGGAGACATCCTCGGAGGGCCCCTTCCATTTATAGGGTCGGGATGTGAGGCAGGGACTAAACACTRTCTTGGATGCTCGGGCGCTGCCTTTGCACTCTGCGTAGGGAGGGAAGCCGAGCCGAATCCAGGCAGATTCCAGCGGGACGCGGGCCCCTCTCGGTGCTGCCATSCATCCATCACTAGATGGCACGCGGGGAGTGGGAATGCGCTCCCGCTCGGCTGGAGCCGGGAGCGGGCTGAGCCCTGCCGGGAGCCGAGCTCAGTCGTGCAGACGCACAAGGGACTGAGCGGTGACACKGGCAGCACACCCGGGTGGAGGGGACAGGGGACCGGGAGTGGRCAATGGACCGGGAGTAGCCGATGGACCGGGAGCGGGCAATGGACCGGGAGCAGCCGCGTGTGGCACCCGCGGGATGCGCACGGAGCAGGGCGCCGGGGACAGCTCCTGGCTGGGTGGGTGACACGGCTGCCAGGGAATGTTTGCTATTAAAACATGAAAGGAATCTCTGGTTTCTTTTATATATATATATATATATATATATTATTTTTAATGTAGGTGCTACAGCTGTGAAACATCAGCAAAATTCAATTTTCGTTCTCTATCCCAAACGCGCTCCTTGAGCCGCAGCAGAGAGCCATAACTGGCAGTTGATGTTATTTATATTATAGTACTGAGAATTCCACTTGGAAGCAGGCACAAGAGTGGCACTTGGAGAGTTTGGAATGGCAGCAGCCACGCTCCTGCTCTCCATGTCCCCAGAGATCTGCTCTGCCTTGTGTCAAGGGGGAGTTCCTGCTTGGTCAATACTGGGAAAAAAATCCTGCCACAGTTTTAGGTCCTTAAATGCGATCTGATGGTTTCACTGACCCTTCTGAGGGTGCTGCTCACTGAACCCCACCTCCTGCGTGCCCAGACTTTGCTGCTGCCATGTGTGGGAGCAGCACTGGTGGTGCTTCCCGTGGGATTGTCCTGTGGCTGCTGCCTCTGGAAGCAGTGTTGTCCGCAGTGCCCCTGGATCAGATGTGTTTGCTGTCACTGGGAAGAAAGAAGAGAAAAAAAAAGTTGGGGGAAAAATAAACCCAAACTAAATAAATTAAACCCCATGCCCAACCCACACTCCTTCACACAATGTGATCCCATGATTGCACTGAGTTTGGGTTGGGAGGGACATTAAAGCCCATCCAGCCCCACCCCTGCCATGGGCAGGGACACCTTCCACCAKCCCAGGCTGCTYCAAGCCCTGTCCAACCTGGCCTTGGACACTTCCAGGGATGGGGCAGCCACAGCTTCTCTGGGCAGCCTGTGCCGGGGCCTCCCCACCTTCACRTTATGGAATTTTTTCCTGATATCTACTCTTGGTTTGAGCCATTCCCCTTTGTCCTRTCCAATATCCTGCTTAATCTTCTATTTACTCCCGAACATGATACAATTATGCTGGGATTTTTCTGCAGGGAGTCAGGATATAATAAGGAGAGTAATGGGAACTTTAGCAGGCTGAGACCTCATTGTTTAAGTCTGGTCTATCAAGGAGTGATCTCCAAGYGCTTCCATGTTTTCCACAGTGCTCTCCCCCCTGTATTGGATGAATTATTGTGCCCTCACTGTTACTGTTCTTGTGTTTTGGGTCCAAACCCCTCTGATAGCAACAGAGAGCTGCACTTGGTGTCCCAGCATCCCKTGGATGCTGCGGTGGGACAGCGAGGAAATCTTGGCTAATTCCCTTCAGGAGGAGCAAATTGGGTAACGAAAGGAGCATTGATCCGTGTGCCAGTGGATGTTCCTCCGTTGAGCTGAGGATATTTGTGACACTCAGGTTTCTTCAGCTTGAAGGGGATAAAGGAGTTGCTGTGTTTTTCTGAGGAATGTGGCAACTCCCAGTTTGGCCAAAAGCCTGCAATCCCTCTAAAGCGATTCAAAGGCACAAATAAACCTTTGATGGAGGCCCAATTTCATYGATATTTTATATCTTCCCTCTACTGGGTACATTTTAGGCAACTTAATGACAATCCTAAACTTAAATAGCGTGGGAAGATGAACGGAGCAGGGAGGACTTTGGAGTTTTGGCTGTTTCTGTGCACACTTGTCACGGGAACAGCAGGATGCACTCCACTGCAGATGCCATGGARAGCTCCAAAAAGACATCACATCTCGTCTCTGCTGTAGGCAGCTGGATCAACAAATCCTTTGAAAAAGATATCCACAGTATCCRTGGGACTTCTGACAGGCTTCGGGAGTTTGATCACCCTTGGATGTAAACCCCAGCTCTGGAGTTAATCAAGGAATAAGCAAAGCCCCAGATTAACTTAAATGCAACAAAATCCGGATTCTGATATAAAGGGTGAAAATCAAACTTATTTGTGTAAGCATGATGCTCCTCTGAAGTGTTGCTTCCTTTGAGAGAGTCAGTTGTTCAAAATTCCCTGAAAACTAAGGGAATACAGCTTTTGGAGGAGGGCAATGGGCACGAAAATGCCAGCTCACTCTTTTAGGAGAGTGCTGGATGAATGTCTTCAAATTCCAATGTGTTTTTAAGTAGCTTCACATCATTAGAAAAAACAGCAAAGTAATCAGAATATCATGGAATGGTTTGGGTTGGAAGGGGCCTCAGTGACCTCACCACCCTCACAGGGAACAGTGTTTTTTCCTAATATCTAATCTAAATTTACMTTTTTTGTTTGAAGCGATTCCATAGTCCATAACCCCTAATCCATTCCACGCACATGGACTGTCCACCTGAGGCCTATATAGCYTAGAAAAAATTAGGGGTTTTGTTACTTTTCCTGGTTCACCTCCAGTTTTATCATGCTTTGATCATCACAGAAGGTGTTTTAGAGCAGGTTTTGTGGTGAGCTGGATTTAAAAAAGGTGTAGAAATAGGGACTGGTTCTGGTTCTTCTGCCATTGGGCATCTTCATGTTCCTGCATTGGAATGCTGTCTCTCTGCCAGTGATCTGCCATTGGATCATCCTCTGACCATTAAGGAAATCCTGCCTTTTTAATTAAATGCTTAATTTTAACCAGAGATCAAGATCTATTCATATCCAGTAAGGGTTTTTTTTAATATTAAAAATAATAAAGGACGTGTGTTGGCACGGCAGCTCCTCCTTCCTCCTGCTGCTGCTCCAGGAGTGCTGACCTGCAGCAGCCAGGAGAGCATTCCTTAAACGAGAAACTTCATTAAATTCCTGGCAATTCCAGATTCCTGCTCAACTGGGTGTACTGGAAAGCTTCAGCTGTCATCAATCACTTTATTGCTTTCACTTTCCACTGCCTGTTTTTAAATGTTAACGTTTAATGTGGTTATCAAGTTATTGCTTCCCCTGGTTATGGAACCTCTCGAGTGAGGTCAGGTGCGTTTATTTGATCCTGGATTTTATAACCAGGCATTGGTGGGGCAGTGGGAGTGTGGCTGTTGGGATAACTGGGGATTTTCGGCTGGCATTCAGCTCCTGGTGTGCTCCAATCAGCTCTGGGCTGTCTTAGTTCCAGGTTCATCGTCCTGGGGGAGCTGGGAGGATGTGGGGAGGTGGAAATACTGAAAAAGAAKGTTAATTACAATTTTAATTTGTTGGGAAATGAAGGTTTTTCCTCCCRATATATTCAGTGGACGCAGTGCATGTCACTATAAATATGGTGCTGTGGCGGGGTGTGCTTTTATTAGTCAGTCATTACACATAAAAACCAGAATAATGCCAATTTATGTGTCTTTCCTATTCCAAACCTTTCTCCACAAGCTGTGCATCCCATCAGGAAGGAGCCTGTGTGCATCCCTCACAATACACAGAACAGGCCTTGGCTTTTCATCTGCAGCACTGCTGAAAAATAAGAATTGAGGGTTATTTTCATACGAATCCATCCTACACTGGGGTGAAATGTGGGGGAAAACCCATGTGGATGTCAGGGAAGACCTGGATACTTGACTCTGACAATAAGGATTTGATTAAATTAATGCATATCTCATGTCATATTTGCATATTTATACCACAGTGGCGTGGCTTTGGTGGTAGATCTTGTATGAAGCATAAAAGGCTGTTCTGGTGGTAAAAATACAGAGGGTACAACTTTTCCCCTACCAGCCTCTTCCAGATGGTTGCATATTCCAAAGTCAGGAGGTTCATCCCCTGAGCACTCATCATTCCTTGTTTTTAAAGCCTGAAATGYTATCTCCATAAAATGGGATACCTGCAGCTGTAAAATGTTTCAGTAGACTAAGTTTGAGTGGAATTTAAGATGGTAGGTCAGGCAGTGATTTTGGTTTAGGTCTGTAATGCAGACAAACTTTTTCCTTGCGAAGTGATGAATATATTTAAAAAGGAAAAAATAAGTGATTATTTTGACTTGGAGTCTGTTGTGATGGATGAAAACCAGCACAAAGATTTAGTGTGTGTGTGAAATCTAGAAGTGAGCAGATGCTTTGTCTGGGATGTCTGGAGTACGAAACTAAACAGGSTAAGTGGTGATGGCCTTGACAGTTACAGTGGTCCTGCCTCCATGTGTGGATAGTGGGAATTATTTCTCCATTTCCAGCTTAGGAACAGACCAAAAATCATCTAAATAGAGTCATAGGTTGGTTTGGGTTGGAAGGGACAATAAATCCCATCCAATCCCACCCCTGCCATGGGCAGGGACACCTTCCACTATCCCAGGCTGCTCCAAGCCCTGTCCAGCCTGGCCTTGGACACTTCCAGGGATGGGGCAGCCACAGCTTCTCTGGGCAACCCTTTCCAGGGCCTCCCCACCCTCCCAGGGATATTTTTTTCCCTAATATCCCATCTAAACCTACTCACTGCAATCCCACCCTGGAGCTGTGTGCGATGATGGGATGTGGGATATTGGTACTGCGGTAGTTTATAGTGAAATTCATTTATTTGAGGGAATATGCTGCAGTTTGCAATTAATAATTATTTCTCAATGGCAAAACCCAAATCTGTTCTTCGCTCGAAACTTAAATGCTCCCCACAGAATCAAATGAAATAATGTAAAGTAATTTATATCCTTATTTGAAGCTGTATCATCTCCTGTATAATTCCTAGGAGCAGCTCTTTTATGGAGAAGTATTGCTGCTATCAATGCCACTTTTATGTTRGAATCTCTTTATACAAGCACACAATGCAAAGCTGGGAAGAAAAATGCATTATTTCCTTCAGTCACTCAYCCCTGTAAACCCCAGAGACAAACAGCTGAAATTCCTGGGGGTGAGGCAGGAGCTTTTATCACTCCAAATGCTGGAACACAAAGCCTGGGAGATCAGGCTGGTGTCTGAATGCTGAGAGACAACTGACATTCCACTCCAGGATAAAAAAAAATAGGAGGGGAAGGGTGGAATTTACTCGGGAGCTTTCACAGGGGAAAAARCAGGGTGAAAACCATCGTGTTACAGAACTAGAGGAGAGATGAGATTTACCTGGGATTACTTCCTTTAAAATCCTAGGTGAGCTGAAATAATTCTTGAGCGATGGGTTAGGCCCTGTTACGTTTTATTTAATAACCCTCGGTACGATTCCCAGCTCTGATCCAGCAGCTCGTAGAGAAGGACCTCAAGGCAATGATATTTTCTGGCCCTTCTGTTACAGATAAGAGAATTAAGGGGAGGAAAGGTGAAGCTGGGTGTCAGCAAGAGGCAGAAGGGGAGCCCTRGGGGGGGGGTTGAGTGTAAATTCCCTGATTTTATGTAGTTAGGAGAGGTCGCTTTATTGCGTAAGTAATAATTTAGTTGCTTCTGGAATAATTGTTCAGAGTGCAGAGTGRTGAAAGCTGATCCTGGCACAGGTGTTTTCCCAGCCCCTCTGCCTGCGCTGGCTGGGAGGGAATGAAAGGTTCAGGAGATGGAGGTGGAAGGGGGCTGGAAGCAGCTGAACTTTAAGATCCTTCCCAACCAAACCTATCCTAATATTCCCTGAGGTTCAGCCCTTGTGGCTGTTGCTTCCCCAGCATCTCAGGACACGAGATGGTTTAAAGAGCCCCGTGCCCACAGCCTGCCCAAAGAACAAATCCCTAAATTTTAAACTGTGGGGGTTTTCCTGCTTGATCAGGTTTCTTTGAATGCCATGATTATTTTCCCTGCAGTCTCCACGCAGTCCCACTGCATCCTCGAAGATCTGTGACTTGGGATGCTGCTCCATTTCTGGCTTCAGCCGGAGAAAGATAAAGGGACCTGCTCAGGGGCTTTTGTCCTGTTAGAATATAATGGCATTTTTCCATACTTACATCTTTATGAGAAGTTATTTTAATTTTTTACTGTCAGTTTAAGATTATAATACAAATACAGTTAATTGTCATTTCTAAATGTATTGCRTGAGGGCACTGATCCCACCCCAAAGCAGATGTTACAGGGACCAGCATCATGTCTGTACCTGGTAATTCCTTAGTCTGATGTCAGTGTGGATTAAAGCCAAATATTCCAAGGTCTGGACCCTGAAGGGTCGGTGTCAGCGTTAGTGGTGACCCAAAATTGAAGTGTTGCTGAGTTACAGGATGATCCCATCTCTGCTCTGTGGCTGCAAGACCAGGAAGTACCACTGTGGTCAGGCACAATCAGAGGGATTAAATGGGATATTTATCCACTGGGACAAATGTTCATCTTAATTGTGAAATGATAGGAAACACCTGCTTCAGCCTAAACTATTTATTTTAACAGCCACAAAAAACTCTAAAAAATTGTGTGTTTGTCCTTGCTGAAGGGAGGGGTAAACCATGCTGAGATGCTGAACACGATAACTCAGGTCTTCACAGAGTAAAGTGAAGTGGAATAATTCAAGTGGAAAATATCGACTGCTTTTGATGGTGGGACAGTCTGGCTGCTCACAATGCTTGGCAGACTTGATCACTGCTGGGAATTTAACTAATTAATCTTTGAAATATGCACATAGGGGTCCAGGAAAGCTCCTTTTCAGATGGTTTTTGACCAGATCTTTTTTTGATAGTTTTGGTTCTTGAGCTGACATGGACTTTCCTGATTTTTTTTTTTCCTCTGCAAGTGCATCTCCCTGGCTGCAGAGCCACAAGCTCTCCCGAACTCACCTGTATTACCCCCAAACACAGCGTTGAGATCTTTAGTTCTGTCTTTGAGTTAGTTACAAGATCTCCCAGCTTATTTCATTTCAAAGCTGCTCTTTTCGCTCTCTGAGACGCAAGTGTTGCATTTGGGGAGGGTTTTTAGAACCTGCTTTGCTTTCCTGATGCAAGCCGGGAATTTTTTAAGTGGTTTGCCCTCCCTGCACCAGTGGCCCTTGCTTTGATCAGGGTAAACGCCTGAGAGGGGAGCCCTGGGGCTTCGCTCGCTGTGGGGTGGAAATGTGGATTATTTCTTGAGGTTGAAAAAAACCCCAAACCTCTGCCTTTGAAACGTGTTCAGCGAGGAAACTGTGCAAGGTCAGCGCAGCCCTGGGGCGACAGCGGTGTCTGCTCCACAGGCTGCACGGGTCTGACACTGTGGGGTTTTGCAACACAAAGCAGCTGCAAACAGAGCCCTGTGCAGCCCTTAGCAGCGGGCAGCTCTTCCCAAAATCTCTGGGATGCTGGGAGCTTCGTGAGTTAAGGCATCCAAGCGAACGCCTCGCTGAGGAGGCTGAAGGGCTGCTGTGGTTCGGGAGAGAATAATTTGATTTTCAATTGGGAAGGGCTTGGGGGAACATTTTGAAGGGGTGGGGTTGGCCCTTTCCTGCCCAGAGGTGACCCTGAAGGTGCAGGGTGGGCTGTGTTTATTTTTGGTGGGGTGAGTTGTGTTTATTTTTGGTGGAGTCCAGTGGAGTGATCCCGTTCAGAGGTCTGGTCCTTGTGTCCCTTTCCCATATGGGATCAGGTCAATGCCAAACAATGCTGTATTTTCCATAGGATCATGGAATCCCAGAGTGGCTTGGGATGGAAGGGACTGATTCGGTGTTATTTTTCCAGCTTTCATTCCATTTGTAATAAGAAATTATAAATTCTTGATGTATAGGGGAGCTCTCTGCATTACTAATAATTTTCTGGCTTTAATCTTAAACCTTCAGCCTCTGCCTGTCTCGGTGTCAGATGAGGTGTCCTTGAGACCTGTTCCTGAGAATCCAAATTACTCCAGTGTCTTGAGGGATGAGAGTTTGTCCTTGACCTGTATTCCAGGCATGCCTGTGGCTATTTCATCCCCCAGGCCAATATCTGAAGCGTGGTACAAGATCTGCCCTCACCTTCCTGTTGTGTGCAGATTTTTGATCCTGTGACAGTGGCTGGGACACCAAATCCCTTCTTGGAGCTCTCTGGACAAATCCACATCTTTCCAGGGAAGACTGTGGTGTTATAAATTCCACACTACTATAGAGTCTAAGTCCCTGAGCTGGTGGGGATCACCAGGAAGCCTTTGGAGAACCAATGTGGATGTGCAGGTAGATGTGGAGCCAGTTCCTGTTGATAAATGAAGTGCCAGATCCTAAATCCTAATCTTTAATCCCATGTCCAGTTTTGGGTTAATTATTCAGAGCTGCTGGAATCAACCTTGGAATGATACACACACTCAGGAAAGCACTTGAATGGAATCCAAGGCTATACATGTGTGCTTAAATACCTTATTAAGTGCTTTTGCTTCAGAAATCTTCTGTATTCTTGGGGTCATGTGCTTAATTGGATGGATGAATTGCTAGGAGAGAAACAAGAGGAAAATTTAAGGCATTTCTACAGAGGGAATATCTTTTCTTCAACCAGTAGTAGTGAGACTACACAGAATTCATCTAAAATTTTCAAACAAAACTGTTCAATTTACTTATTTTAGGTATTCTGGAGAGCATTCCTTGGTGATGATGGTGGATGGTTTGGTTTTGGGGCTTGTTTGTTTATTTGTGTGGGGTTGTAGTGTTTCTCTTAGTGGCAGTTCTGGGATTTTTTTGGAAAGAACGGGTTTTGAGTCGTTTGTAGCCATCAGCTGCCAGTCCCTGGAGCGTTTCTCCCACAGCCAATGGTAAATGGAAACTGCACTCCAGAAATGTGATTGAAAACCCCTGACACTGAGTGATTCCCCCCAGGAATGACCTGGAAAGCGAACAGCCAAAACCCCACTCCAGATGGATGATGGAGGGGTACAAACACACCTTCCACAGCCATGAAAACCCAAAATTATGTTGGAAAAATAAGGCCATTTAAGACTGATTATTTCAAGTGGTCCATCCTAGAGGCACATGGGTGCTTGTGGGCTCATTCCATATAATTCTAATCCCACAAACATCCAGAGCACTGGTGGTGGGATTCCATCAGAAGAAGACTCTGAATGTGGCTATAAATTTCAACAAATTGCGTCTCTTCTAGTTCTCCAGCAGAGCTATGATTTCTTTTTTATATATATTTGAATTTGGTAGCTTTTCTGCACATTTCTCTCCTTTTGTTTGCTGTTACCTCGGTGGCAAAATCCCGAGGGAATTCATTAACCTGAGTCAGGAGAGATGTCATCCCTTGCGGGATGTGTTTTGTTGTGTTGTCCCAAACCCAGGGTTATTTTGACAGAGGAATAATGGAGATAGCCGTGATTTAAAGAACGGGAGGAATTCCTGACAGGAGCGGGGATCTGTCCTTGTTGGGAGCCAGCCTGGGGTGCTCGATCATGGGTATTGATTGAGCCCTTCAAAACTTGTTGTAGGAAATGTGATTTATGCCCCGACCTTCAGACAGAGCTCAGCTGGAATGGAAAAACAAGGCGCAGATCCTTACGGATGGGTCTGCTTGTCCCTGGCTCCAAGGAAATGCGGGATGGATGGAGGGGTTCGAGCAGCCGTGCAAGAGGAAAGGAAGAAAAAGAGGAGGAAGGAAACATTAAACATGGAAATAAATTTTCCAGGGAAGCGTAGGACTGTTCCTTGCTGGAGATGTTCAAGGCTTGGCTGGACATGGGCCTGGATCATGGAACTGCCATAGGGGTGGGCAAAGTGATCTCCAGAGCTCCCTCCAGTTTAGTTTCTCTTACAGCCCCACAGTTCCCTGCTCTGGGGCCACCCAGGGAATGTTTTCCAGCACAGGAGGTTTTTTTCTCTCCTCCTCCCCCTCCTCCCAGGCAAATGTTGGTAAAAGCCTCGGGGTAAAAGCAGCTCAGAGCTGTTTTTCTGTGCATTAAAATGTTTAAGGAGTTTAAAAGTGCGCAGTTGTCTAAAAACAGACACCCTCAGGCTTCTGCTCGAGGAGCTGGAGACAAGAATCCTGTTTCAAAGCTGCTTCAGATGCCGAGTGGTTGGATCAGGAAACGATCCTGCTCCTGCAGGGCCGGTGCCCGCGGTGGGTCTGAGCAGCAGAGACCCTCCGGCCTTGGTGTCTGCTGGATTTGGAACAGGCAGCGTTACAAGTGTTATTTTGGGGGATTTATGTATGAGAATGCCGTGTCTGGAAAGTCAAGAATTGATATTATTCAAGATGTTTTCCTTCCCTTSCTTTTTGGTAGGGATATAGATGCCGTTTTCAGTTTTGCTGGRCTCAAAATCCCCTTGGTTTGTGCTTTTTTCCCCCCCAAAATGACCTGAGTAATCAGCCCCGTGCATTTGAATTGCTCTGGAATTAAGTTACAAGTGGAACAGCACAGTAGCTATTTCATTATCTCTGACTTTATTCCAGAATTAGGAACAAACGTTTTTAAATTTCATTTTCTCGCGCAGCTTCTTGAGCCAGCCCTTGTGTGTGACAGGCTGAGGTGCAGCAGGAGCTGGTTTAATTTATTAATTGGAGGCAGCAGGCGCCGAAAGGTTCTGCATTTGGGCATGAATACATCTCTATTTGCATACCTTAACTAGAACAAATGGATGTCAGTGCTCAGTCCTGGATTTTCAAAGGAGCTCGGGAAGTTACTTTTCTCTTTGACAACCCTACACTTCAGAGGAAATATTTTTTTTTTTTAAATTATTTTTGCAGTTGACTCTGTAGTTTCATAACCATCAAGAAGAAATATTGATTAACTCAAGTCCAGTGACTCTGTCCTTCCTTAACCCAGCTCTTTTCAGTTATCTCGAAGAGTTTGTTCTCTGCTGTTGTGTCCTAAGTTTGTCAATTTTTCTCCAGCAATATTTCTGAAGTTCTGTCCTTTCCAAACAAATGGCCAGCATCTTATCTGCTATCTGGGCTGTTGGGCCTTCACTCCATCTCCCATCCTTTATCTCTTATCCCTTTTACTCCTCCTGGAAGCTGCTGTGGTCGCTGCTGTTGGCTCTGGCTCTGGCAGCYCCATCAATCCTGCATCCCTTTCTTCCCACTGCATCAAGATAAACCTTGRTTTTTATTTCTGAAGGCTTTCTCTCTGTTTTCTCTCTGCTGTCAGCTCCTATCCCATTGTCCTCTCACTGTTGGCTCCGAGTGCTTTGTGCTCTGTTCACGTGGATGTTTCCAGACCCTCAGCACAGGCCCCTCTGTCCATCCCTCCTCGTTTCAGGCCCAGGGTTTCCTGTCRTGAGCCCTTTCCTGTGAATCTTGGTTATGTGAGCTTAACTTTGATCTTATCATTCATTTTCTGCTGGTTTTGTTGCAGCACTTCTGTGCACAGGTCTGAATCCTTTACTCCTCATGAATTTTCTGTTGTGATTTTTGTTAAAAGTTCCTTCAGCCTTTCATTTCACTTATCCCAAAAAAGCTGTTTACTCCAATACACCCAGCAGTTTCATCTCTGCTACCTGAGAATGATCCAGATCCTGTGATTGATGCAGAGTTGGAAAATTTAAGYCTGGCCAAGTGCTGACCCTTTTTGRGGGTGAGTGCTGCTGTCTTTGTGCCTCCCTCACTCTGGGCACAACACGAACCTCTCCAAGGGGAAAAATCCATCCTTTATTTTCACTGCTCACACTCAAGACACCTTTTGCTCTCTCCAGCACAACCTGGGGACCATGTTTATTGGACAAGTGCTGGCTTTGAACATTCCCAATTTCTTAACACCCTTCCAAGGGCAAACAATTTGCAATAGCTGAGCAACACCCGAGTGAGACTGCTTTGTCCAAAAACCCACACAACCTCTCAAAACCAGCATGGCATAAAATGAAATGGAGTCATTGCAAGATAATTAACATCCCTGGAATATCTGAGTGTGCAAAGGTGCATTTGATCCCATTCCTATAAAGACCTGATTACATTATGGTAATGAGAGCCGTCAGAGATGCATTGTTGTTACGGGAAAGCTTCTTTTGAATTCAGCACGGAAATAATTYGCTGCCTTTGATCAGAACAAATGTCAATTACATTCATATTTGAGCTGGAGATCATATAAACAAGGCCAGTCCTTTCAGGAGTGCATGGTTAACACAAAAAAAGTAATTAAAGTACTTCAATGGCGTTTATCATAAAGCATATGTAGGGACTAACAGCAAAGTACAGAATCTTACCCAACTTCTYGTTATTCTCTAGGTTAATAAAAGGTATTTTTACAATAGCTTGATGGTTGTACCCAAATTCAAAACACTTTCCTCCCTGGCAGYGTCAGGTATTCTTCCTTTTCCACCTTGCCCAAGAGGAGAAAGGCACCTCTGGGCWATTGAACTGCTACTAAACCAAACACCCAGGAATCTCCAGAGGCTCCATGTGATGTCACCTGTGAATTTTCTTGGTATTGAATAAGGAAACTGGGCAGGATTTTAYGATTCAATTATAAAATTGAGTAAAACAACAAATATATGTACATGCTRTAACAGGTAACTTCCTGAGAGAAGAGCCTGGTAGGAAGATGTGATGTTCTTGGCCTGTGTGCAGCAGGGGGRAACCTTTGGAATATGCTTTTAGGAGAACTGAATTGTCCCTGTTTCTAAAGTTTGTTCTGTTTTCAGCCAGTAATAAATGGGCTAACTCAAGAGTCAAGAGCTGATATCTGCCCAGACTGGTGTAAAACAGCGATCAAGAACTCGCTGCAGTTAAGGATGCAAAGATTTTACAGCTCCTTATTCTGCCCCACAGTGATGCTCATGTGTGGGTTAAGAGTTATGAGTGTTGTGTGTGAAGAGGAAGAACTTAATTAGGCAAGAGGGAGCASCCACTTTTTCCTCTGTTCCTCAGTCCCACCACAGGGAATGGGCTCAGGAGAGATGGGTTTGGATTYTTTTGGCTGTGATCTGGATGCACAAAGGTTCCCAGCATTATTTGTACAACCCTCTCAGGCACGGGATGTGGTTCTGGGGGTTGTCCTGAGCAGGGTCAGAAGTAGGACTTGGATCCACTCAGGATATTCCATGATTCCCTAAATCAGTGTCCATGTCATAGCAGGGAAAGTGGCTAAAGTGAGCTTCTGAGCTGGAGAAGTTGAGAAGTTCTTGCAGGAACAAAAGGGAGGAACTGCTGCTGAGTTGGGAGGTACGAAATGTGTGTGAGTTGATGTGTGATGTAGCAACTACACCGTGCAAATTACTAAGGAAAGTCCTTCCTAAAAAGAAGCAATTTCAAGGCTAATAGTTAATCACWTTCGGGAAAGGTTTGTAATTCAGAAGATGGACATACACTGACTAAAATATTCTCCCTGAGCAAAGCTGAGTGGCAAGAAAACAGGGAAAATATTCCCTCTTCTCCCCTGCAAAGCATCRGAGGTGTGTTCCATGGCAGTGCTGCACTTTGCTGAACAACTCCCCAAGGCACAACAATAAGTAAGATTTTTTTTTTTTTTTTTTTTATTAATGCTTGATATGCAAGTCCACGGACAGAACTGGTTGACTGGGCTCTGGTGGGAAGGATCCACGAGGAGAAAGCAGGGGAGTGTTGCTATTCCGAGGCAGTTGTTTCAGGGCTGYGCAGCACGGGGCTCGCACAGAGCGTCTATCTCGGCGAGCAGACGCCGCTTGGTGTCACCGGCCAGAATTTTCATGCTCTGCTTCCACAGCCACACTCGCAGAATAATAAACAAGATTTCTGTGCCTGTGACTGCAGCAAAGACTCGCCGATGGTGACTGCTGTATTTCCTCCCGAAGTCCTGCCAGCTTTAATTAACTCAGGTTTATTCCGAACCTCGCCGAGATTAGGAACTTGTTTGCAATCTATTCGCGTTGTAGTACACAAAGCAGGACACGGTTCTGCTCGTGTCYCCCTGCCTGCAAACCTGTCATCATCTGCCTTTCCACAGGTGCATTTGAGCCTTGGCCATCTTCTCTGCTCCATTTAGCTCCTGCTTTTTGAGCACAGGTTTGGGGACGCTCGCTGCTCTTGAACAGTTGGGGAGAGGGCGAGTGCCTGCCAGGCTGAGCTCGTCAGGCCCAGCAGCCATCGAGGTCTCAATATTTCCTTTCAGATGTGCTTGTATCGTGTTTTATGGCTTTTCCACACCACATTCCCTTCATTGCTTCTGTCAGTGAACACTTGAGGTCTCTGATTCAAGGACTGGGCTGGAATCTCCTCGAGGCTGGAGTTGCCTCTGACTGTTGGAGCAGGGGTTGGATCCTGGGGGTGTGTTGGGTGTGTGAATTCCGGTGTAATTACACAAAAGCTGTCCAAACACACATTTACATGCCTTTGGCAGCTCTTCCATGAAGCTCCAGAACAAATTCTCCCAGTGTTTCACTGTCCATCACTTCACCCTGCCAGAACTGGCAGCGAGGCTCTGCCAGGGATGCTGCTGCCCCTCCAACCCCTGCTCGCTCTGCTCTCAGCAGTCTCCTTAAAAGTTAAGTTTTGGGTTAATGAAACAGAGCAAAACCTGTTCTCCCTGGCCAAAATGACAGTTCCCACTCTGGCTGGGACAGAGATTGATGCTTTTGTGCTACAGAGGAGAAAAGCTGCAGCAGYGATGGGGAGAGAAGAGAAAGCACAGGGAGAATGGAAATGGAGGATAAATAAGTGCTGCTGCTAAGTTTATTAGATGGTTGTGTGGAATTGGACTTGATTTGTTTTCTTTTTCAGGGGAAGGGAAAAGCCGAGTTCTTCACATCAGAGCCATAAAATGCATTGTGTAGTTTATAGTGTCGGAAAATTGGTTTCTAATGTTTGATATATTTTAACTGATCCCCTCAGCTTTCAGTGCTGTATTGCTGAAACCCATAATTATCTGTAGGAAAATGTTTTCACAACAGCAGGCCAGGCTTTAACCATGAGGTGCTGTCACCACCTCTCCAGGGGCACTCAGAGCTGTGTTTACTTGTCCCTCTGTGCTCACATCATGGAAAAAAAGGAGTTTTACCTTGTGCCCTTTTAATAAAGCCTTTATCCCTCTGCTCACCTCCTGACCACGCTGCCTCCTCCCACCCCTGGGAAGAGAAATCTGCTCTCCAAAATGTGAGATGTGTTGGGAGGAGCCGAGCTGTGGCCAAAATAGTGCTGGAAAAGCGACCTTCAGCCCTGGGTTGAGTGCAGAGCTCTCCTTCCCTTCTGCTGCTGCTGCTCCAGGCTGGCCTGGGTCAAGTGTTCCACTTAACAGTGGAGAGCCTCGGCGCTGGGAGCAGCCCCAGGAATTGTCCTGCTGTGGGGATAAAAGCACTCAGAACACAGCTACTCAGAGTGGGTGGAAATGGAGATCTCCACGGTTTTAAAAACAAATATTTCTCGCTCAGGGAGCCGGAGCCGGATTGAAAAAGCAGCCACCTGCTCGTGCTCTTGTTTGAAGTGTAACTTGGGCCTCCTCTCGTGTCACAAGTGCTTTGAGTTAGYGCCAGCTATCAAAAACTAATATTATTTTGGATAACAGGGCGCTTCGTGCTCCTCTGAAGGACCAGCAGAACTATAATCCTTGCCTGGAGGGTTTGGAAAATGTCAAGTATTTTTGCTCCGTGGTTCTGGGAGGTTTTTCTTTGAAAGGAGTCCTGTCCCAGGGGAGCTGCTCTCCTCTCCACGAGCAGGAACACGGGAACTCCTCCTGACCCTGATGGGAGCTGTGCCTGAGTGAGGATCCACTAACAGATTCCAAGAACGTGAAATGCAATGGGGAAAAGATAAAATTGTCAAAGGCCTCCTTCTGATCTTGCCCAACGTCAATTTTAAAGTGATGGGAAGTCCGAGATTCCCATAGGTTCACTCTTTGTGTTAAAGTCTTTCTTGGATTGCTTTCCCTTTCCTGTGGTCACTCTCTTTTAAGGAATTAAGGAATACCAAGGCTTCGGTGCTGTGGAGGCACCACTCGGGAGTGTCTCATCCAAGATAAAATTTGGAGATCCTAATTTGTAGTTTATTTATGGCTGAGATGCAYAATGAAGGGAACACTGATTAATGTATTGATGAAAAGTAGTGAACAAAACCATGGAGAAATGAAAAACCACGCAAATTTCTCGGCAGTGCTTTTGCAGTTGTTGGACATCAGCAAGTCAATGGCACAAGACCTATAGAGTGCAAAGTAAGGATGATTTCCCTTCCCCCCAAAAAATGACAAAGGGAACAGAAAAAAGGCTTTTCTTTGAGTTTTGAAAATATGCTGTGTATGATGAATCACAAACAACCTCTYTTGAGTGGCTTCACTTGAAGGTACCAGTGCATTCCCAGTTTAATTCCTCTGCTTTGAACCCTCTCTCRAAGCTGCTTTGCTCCAAGGAGCACTCAGTGACTGTGGACAGGAYGGAATGAAATGATGGATAGTTCTGTAAACATCCCTGATTGCGCTGCACAAACATGCAAAACCCCATGGATTACCTCCATGGAGGGAAAACCACGAGCTCCTTGGAGCTGGGGCCTGGGAAATGCAGGGTGTGGATGTGTGAGCAAAGCTCCTGTCAACAAAAAGACCAAGTTAATTGTTTGTAATTTTTTTTTTTTCAAAACCATTTTGAGTTTTTAACCTTGAGTTCTAAATGTCTGACTTAAAGCAGGCTCGGTTTTGATCCTTTTTCCATGTTTTTATTTGTTTTGTAGGATTCGTGTCGCTCATTTTTGCTCCACTAAGAGGCAAACACACAGTTAACATAATTTCCTTTATATTCCTCCTTTTTCTAGCACACCTCGGGACGCCTCCTCTCTCCCCACCTTAATTTTAATCATGTTCTCCGAGCAGCCTTCCTATCACTCAAGCAATCTTGCYGGAATAAAACATGGAAATTGCCATTTGTCCTTGCTGGCTCCATTTCCCGCGGAGACGTAAACACGCCAGGCTCCGCTTCCCAATCTCCACAGCGACACTTCCCCGTGTGCCAGGATTACACACGGACCGTTAGGAGCTTTAAAATGCTTTTCCTGTCAGGATGGGAGTCCCAGCAATGCAGGAATTCGATGGAAAGCCCCATCCCATGCTCGCCCTAATAGGGGTCGTTATAATGCATATTTTGGGAGTGATGTTATCGATGAGCTGCTGCTCCCCACATCCCAGATTGCCTTTCCGGGCTGCTTTCTGCTCAGGAGTTGTTTTCTCGGTGGGAAATAAATTGTTTTCTCCGTGGGAAGTGTTGGTCGTTTACTAATAAGTTGTTTTCTCGCTGGGAATGGGTTTTGGATGTTGGGATAGAGGATGGGGTTTTGCTTCGCGCTGGTGAAGGAAATACAAAAAAAGCCTCAAGTCCTTGAGCTGTGGGGAGGTTTTAAACAGAAGATTTATGATGTGCTGTGTCAATCTTGCACCTTATAGGATTTTAAGAGGATGCAGGGAACTGTATCTTGACAGTCACTCAAAACTGAGGGAATTTTGTGGTCAAGGAAGCTGTGTGGATGGTAGGGGAGGATGGATTTCCCTGGAAYTTGTGCTCGTCTGCAGCTCTTCCAGGGGAAGATCTGGGTCCTTTCATGGAATCACAAAGGTTGGGAAAGACCTCCAAGGTCGAGTCCAACGTGTGCCTGATCCCCGCCTTGGCCCCAGGCAGAGCACAAATGCAGGTCTCTTGTGTTTTCCAACCTTAACAATTCCAGGATTCTGGGAAATATTAAAGAAATATACGTATTTTCTCGATTTTTCTCGATACACRTTTTCTGTAACCCTCCTGTTCAGGYRGAACACAAGATTTGTGCGTTTTCAGGAGTTTTTGAAGGTGTTACTCATTTTCTGTTGATCAAATGGGATAAATCTCCTGGAGAGGGGTTTTCTGAGGGAGAAGTTTTCCAGGAATGTTTTTCCATRTTCCAGAACTGGGATGTGTAAAGACACTCTGTCCTTGGACGTGGATGGCACAAAGATGTTTTAGGGAGAAAATGTCACATTATTTGATCTGGGGGGAACTCGTATGGGTAGAATATATATTCCCCAAAAAATGGGCTCCATGATCCCCATTTTCTTGCTCGAAGCACTCCCAGCGAACTAAAAGACGTCAAGAATTTAAAATTTTGCACATAATGGAGAATTTGCATATAATAACTGCAGCTCCTGCTGTAATTCACTGGGTGCCTTCTGTGAGCACAGATGTGAGCCCTTGGTGTTATCCATAAATTAAAAGAATGACTGAAAAAGGATAAATTTAAAAAAAATAAAATTAAAAAAAATCAGAGAAAAGTGAGAAAAAATCTGTGCAGAGGGTGAGGAGTTGTCAGATGTGCAGAAGAAAAATGACAGTAATGAAAGGAAGCAGCTGCTGGAAGGKGGGATCTTCCAGGCTGGGAAAGAGTTTTGGAGTCAGCTCAGGGATGGGATGGGCCACACCAAACGCTCCCTACTTGATTCCTTAAGCATGGAATCATTGAGGTTGGAAAAGCCCTCCAAGATCATCATGTWGGYCACCACTGACCCATRTCCCCCAGTGCCACATCCACACAGATGTTAAATCTTTCCAGGGATGTTGGGCAAGGAAGAATTTTTCTTTTTATTTTCTTCCWTAAAATTTTTTATTTTTAAAATATATTTTTAATGTTAAATAATTTTTAAAATTTTATGTTTATTTTTATTTTTGTTTTATTATTTTTCTTTTTGCTTTTATTTTTAATTTTTTTTTTGTTTTTAGTTGTCATTTAATTTTTATTATTTGATTTTTCTGAATTTTTTAAAATTATATTTCTAATTTTTTTAAAAAAATTATTTAATTTTGTCTCCATCCTTGCAATCCTTTGCCCTTTTGGAAATTGYTGTGTTTCCATCCAGTTGTCTGTTCTCTAAAGCCAAGAGCCATGGAATTATAGAACTCCTTAGGCTGGAAAAACCCTCTAAGACTAAGCCCAACCTTTATCCCATCACTGCCACCACTAACCAGTGTCCCCAAGTGCCACCACTCGTTTCCTACCCACTTTTGGTGGCTTTTCTTGGGAATCTCCATCCACTCCAGTCCTTAAATTGTGATGCCCAAAATGCAGCTCAGTGCTCCAGCTGCTTCCTCCTCCAGGACAGAGGGAACATCCTTATCCCTCATTCCATTTAATTTCTTTCCTTGATATCAGTTTAGATTTGTCTGACAAAAAGCCTAAAGTCACCAAACAGGGGCTGGAGAGAGGAGTTCACGTCGGCATTTGGGTGTCAGTAAATATTTAGCAAGGCAAAAGGCTGAAAATGGGAATTTTTAGAGGAACAGATGGATTCCTGCTGCGGTTTCATSTAGGTCAGGTTCAAGGGAAACCTCATTAACAGAAATTACAGCRGTTGAGCCTGGTATTAGTGCTGTATTCACAGAAATTATGGTTTTTACATTAAAAAAGGTCATTATCTGTTCCCGGGACCACTGGAGGACACATAAGAGCTGTCAGAGGGCATTTGGTGTATTTTACCATGGAATTTTATTGTTTAAATGTAATTATAAAAATGAATATTTTCAGGGATGGTGAGACTGAGGTGATTGCTCCTGAAATGAGGAGCAGTAATTCTTATTTAACAGTCTTCCAAAGGATTTATCAGGATTTCTYAGGCTTTACTTTGGTGGACATATCTGGAAAAAAAAGTAATCCAAGTGGATTTTTTAAAATGGGTTGAGTTTTAAATGGTGGACAACCAGAGACTTGGAATTCAAGTGGTCTTGAATTGGTCTTAGAAATGAATTAAGCAAAACTGAAATGAAGCTTTGTTAATTCTGGATGTGTGAGAGGCTCCATAGTTGTTCAGGCAGTTTTAATTAATCCCCTTTAACTTCCTATTTTCGGTTAATTTGGATTTATATCTCAGTGTCCCTGTGCTGACAAACCCTGACATAAAACCCGTGTTAAAATGAGCTTTTTGGTAAGGAAAAAGCAGAATATTGTCGTGTATTTCAATGGAACCACTTCACAGGGCTTTTGCTTTGCTGAACTCCACAGGGTTTTCCCTCTTGCTGGAATTGTGACAAGGCAAATATTTTTTTTTTGAATGTATAATTTTAATTGCTAACAAAATATTTCTAGGAGTTGATTTTGGGGAGCTGATCTTGAAAATTTTTCTTTTCTCTGGATCGAGCCTTACCTTTTTGAGGCAAAATCAAAATTTTTATTGGAGCATTGAAAAATTTTATTAATTTACAAATGAATGACTGGAGCCATTTATAGACCCGAACATAAACCTGAAACTGCTGTGCCAAAAGGAGTCACTGCTCATTTCCATTGGATGCAGATTAAAGAGAGTTAAAGAAGAGAGTTAAAGGATCTTTTCAGGGTTTTTTTTAATACACCTTAAAATATAGCTGCTAAAATTATAATTTTTTTTCCTGTTTYGTGTTCCATCTTCGAGCAATTTCTTGTAGTTCAAATAATTGTATTCCATGAGTGTATTCTGTGAAGATAAATGTTTAATCCTTACAAAATACAATGGAAGGAGAATTTAAAGAGATTGTTCCACAGGAAAAGAAATCTGCTGTGAAATTCAAAATATATTCCTAGAAATGATCTTATTTTCTTGTCAGGACAAGTGGTGCATTAAGTGACCAGTCTGGAAATGCCTTTTTTCTGGTTTTGTTACCTAAACAAAGACATAAAATGAAAATTTTAACTAAATTTGCATCAAGTTCACCACTAACCCATGTCCCCAGGTGCCACATCCGCAGGATTTTTGACCACTCCCAGGGATGGCGATTCCACCACTGCCCTGTGCAACCYTTTCCATGAAGAAAACTTTCCTAATATCCGACATAAACCTCCCCTGGTGCGACTTGGGGCCGTTTCCTGGGAATTCGTTGCGTTCCACGCGTAAATGCATTTCTTAATCCCATTCTCTTTATATAGAAATTTATAATTAACACACCTCGAGAAACACTAAAAACACATTTAAATCGGGCTCTGGTGGAGAGGAGTGGCCTGAAAATCCCGAGTAAAGCTCAGCTCGTGCTCGTGCTGGGTCYGAGCCTGCTCAGAAATATCCAAGTCACGTCCTGGGTGGCATTTGATGGATTTTGTCATTGCTGTGACATTGCTGCTGTCACAATTGTTGATTTATCCAACCCGCCCGAGGCGGAGGAGCTCGTGGGGAGCATCTTTGATGTGCCAAGGTCTCCCGGGAGCAGATCTGGAGCCAAGGAGGGATCGTGGGCTCTGGTGACGAGGTGTGATCCATGGGGATGAGCTTCCCTGTTTCTATCTCTGGAGATGGCCAAGGTGATGGAATTAGAAGGGAAATCTCCGGAACAGCTCATCGGGGAGCTAAAGACCTTTGCGCTTAAAGATTTCTCAGTTCATTAAGAAATCAAAGTAAGTGAAAGTGAACTGCTAAATAATCACTGAGTTCCGAAGACAATTTGCCATCAAATTAAGGCTGGTCTGGAGAGGGAGGGGCTCTCACACTTGGACTGCTCTAAAAGCACATTGGAGAGATGTTTTTCCACCCTGTGGAAGCAGCTGGGTGCCCCAGGGAATCTCGCCCGTCGTCTTCCCACTTATCTTTGGGGATAAATTGGGGAAGTGCTGTTTTCCCTGTGTTCAATGTGGAAGGGAGGCAGGGGAGTTCAAGGGCAGGGGATGGCCCCTATGGAAAATGAGTGGGTTAGGCTGGCTCTTGGTTATTCCTTTGAAATTCCARCATCTCTTCAGTGGAAGCCTTTGGGTGCTCTGTTTTCCAGCAGCGACCATGAGAAAAGAGGCCATTTAGGGTCACATATTTTTGTAGCTCATGATAAATTGGGAGCAAGTTCTGGATGAAGCTGTTTGACTTCAGCACAGCCCTGTGTGTTCTCTCAGGGAGTGGAAATTTTGGCAGTTTTCCTAAATTCAGGCTAACAGGGCTTCRATATCTTGGAGTAAATTTCGCTTGTACAATATTTACAATTGTTCTCAGCACCTGAGGAACTGAGCTGTGACTGCCTGAACAAAATTAAATGTCAGATAAAACAAGTGCCACTGCTTAATGGCGTGAAATAAACTCAACTATGGCTCGAGAATTTCTGGGTATTAATATTCTTCTTCTAGAAGATTTAATTGTTACCTCTTCATTAATTATTGCCACTCTACTCGATATAATTCTGGACTTTCCTTCTCAACCCAACTATATTTTTCTTCGATTCTTGGCATTTTTTTTTTTCACGTAATAGACTTCATTAGCGAGTGGGATTTAGCCTGAGTTTTATGGAGCTTATCCAAACTGAAGCACATCAACCACGAGCCTGTAAAAACGCCGGAATGGGAATGTTTACACACTTCTGACAAATACCGAGMGGTTGATTGCAGAGATATTTTTATGAGTGAGTAGAAAACGCTTCTGGAGAGATCATTTACAGTGAGGCTGCTCTGATTGAGTTATTTGCCGCGTTTTTTATGGCTTTTTTTTGTTTGTTTTCTCCAAGGGAAGTCATAATAAAGGATGAGGCTGAAAATAGGCCTCGTGTCTGGCGGTTATGGATGCACTGCTATAAATAGTGGGGCTTCTGGGGGCTTTTTGGATGTCACAATGAAATCAATCTTGGGATAATTATGCTGCTCTGAAGGAGCTGGAACATCAGCTTAGTGTTTTATATGTGTATATTTATATGAGTCAATTTATTGATGTGCAATAATTGGGCATTATAAAAATTGTTCAGCATCTTCCATAAGTAAGTGCCTACAAGTGAAGGGTGAATGACATTTTTTTTCCATTTACTTTGTCCCAGTTTACAAGTACAGTCAGAAATATTATCTCAGCAAGTGTTTTGAGGAGGGTGTTCTGCTTATCTGTGGTCTCCAGTTTTGTATGTCTCGTGGGGTTTTTTTATGCCAAACTAATTATTAAATTATAAAGTGTTTTTTGATAAAAAAAMCCCAAAACAAATAGCCCTAGATGAAGTCTAGGATCTGAATCTTCTAGGACTAAGAAAGGACTTGCACATAAAGACCGTTAATATTTGCTATTAAAGGGAAGATGGTTTTGAGAGCTCCAGGTAAATTCCTCCACTAAAAATACGGGAAGAAGTTTTGTTTTCCTGCTTGGCATTGCTCTGGAGTGTGGTGCTCATGGGGGGAAAAAAGGTGCCTTGTTAATATTCTGTATTTATTTCATAGTTCTGCTCCAGGGGTCTGGAGGTGTTTGGGTCTTCAGTTGTACATAAAAATCTGATGAGATAATGGACTGACTGGAAATAAAATAATCTTGTGGATGCTTTTAAGCACTTCCCACATTTTGAATTCTGGAGGTCCCTCCTTGGACCAGCCTGGCTGATGTCACTCCAATATTTGGGTAAAATCACTGATTTTACACCAGAGGAGCTGTTAATCCATTTACCTGTCTTATGTGCGTATGGATTTTATGTGCATATAGAATTAAGTAGAGTGAAGGCTTCAATATAAAGCTTAAAAATGACTTTTCCACCACCTTCATGGCTATTAAAATAAGAGCATTTGAGTCCAGCCCTATCTATAGACAAGCTATAAATAGGTTCAGGCCAGAAAATGATTTGTCACCGGCAATTATTAAAAAACTTTCCAGTCAAACCCGAGTTACAACCTTCTTCTTATAAACAGAGAGGGGTGAATTATGATTTCAGGTTTCATCTGGGTCATTTGGAAACATGAATAAAACATTTCCCCTCGCACAAATCGTTCATCTCCACGAAACCTCCTGGAAGGGTGGCAGGAACGAGCAAGAGAGGTGAAGATGCTCATGCAGATTTCCTGGTGATGGAAAGGCTTTTTTGGAAACAAGGGGAGAAAGCAAAATGTGAGAAGAAATCCATCTATGGGGGTTGAAATGAAGTGTTTTGCTCAAATGGCACCACRACTGAATTAAGTCAGGTTTTGCAGGCTTATTTCCAACAAAATATGTTCACCTGGCTATTAAGAGTGTCCTCATGAAGAATTCCTGCTGTGTGGGACATCAGTCACAGGCCAATCTCCTGGTTGTGTKGAAATTGCTAGGTGAAAAGGTGATTTAAAGTCCACAGTGATTGTTACTGGATTATACATCAGGCCAAATCTTTATTGTCTGGTGCTGCATTTCAAAATTGGTGTTAAGTTAAATCACGTTGGTTGGTCGTAAATCTTTTCAGAAGTCTCTCTCCAGCCTTCCTGTTGGCCCTTTAGGTTGTTCTGGCTATTTTTAAAATATTCTTATGCAAAAACAAACTAAGAAAAATAAGTTTATGAAGGAAGATTTCATTTTTTTTCCTCTTCCATTTTAGTTTCCTGAAATATCTGGTTAAAATGAAGGAGTGTCCTCCTCAGATGTTCATGTGCTTGCATTAAAAAGAGATTTTGCATATAAGAATGGGGTTCCACACCTGACTGCAATAATGAGAGAGAAAGTCCACAAAGAAATGATTAAAAAATCCCCCTGCTATTAATTGGAGTGATATTATTTCTCTGTGTGTTATTTCATTTGGGCTTTAGAGGATTAATTTACTGTAAAAGTGCCTGAATTGCAACAGAAATGCTGATTGTACTGAAATTATCTTAAGTGAGTCAGAAAAAAATGGGCTTCCAAAGTYCAGCTCCTCCTGCTCCTTTTCTATTTCTTTCCAAATTTTTTCCTGCTTTTCCACATGCTTTTTGTCCTTATAAAAATGTTCTAAATMTTTTCTGGACTTCCAGAAAGTCTTAATCCAGCTCGATTTGATTTTACACTTTTGGCAAAATTCTGGTTTTGCGATTGGTACCTAAATAGCTGTTAAAGGAAAGTTTGGGACTGGGAAGTGAAGTAAATTCCATGGGAATGAGCTGGTCTGGGAACCACCCGTGGGTACCAACCTCTGGTCTCGATTTTACGTGGGGTTTTTTTAGCCATTTTCCCAGAAACTTCAACTCTTAAACAATCTGTGGTGGCTGTTTGTGTCCAACAAATGAATTTTTGTTTGTATTTGTGACTTTTCTTACAAATATGTCAGTAGCGCTGACAGATTTACGGGATACAGGGATCTGCCGGCCATCCTTAGGTATTCCAGGATTTGTAGTGTGACAGGGAAGTGCTTCCCATCAGCTTGGCTCAGCAGTAGCCTGAAATTGTCGCTCAAGCCCCTCATTCCAGAGGGTGTTTGTGCCATTTCTGTTATTCCCGACGTCACCCTGTATGTTTTGGATAATTCCTGAGTGTTCGTGGAGCATTGCTCTGGGAAACCTGGGAAGCTGGATTCCATAGCAGCCGATTAACACCGCTCAGCGGCCGCTGGAAGGGATAATTGCCTGGTGTTAGCATCACCTAAYGCTATTTTTAATGCTAATTACCCCCAATTTACTCTCCCTAAACTCTCCTGGCTCCAGGTGCGTTTCCAAACGGGATAACAGGGATGTTTGTGCCCGTGCCACCTGCACAGTGGGGTTGGAGGGGTTTGTGGCTGTGGTGGTAAATCAGAGCTGGATATTCCACTGGCACGGATACTTCCCAAATGGAGAAGTTGTGGTGTCCCATTTATCTGCTCCCTGGGGATTTCTYTGTAGGATTGGGAAGCGAGAAGAAGACCATCCATAAAAACTCCCACRGCTCAGCAGACAGTTGAATTTTGGGTTAATGTTTTCCCAGAAAGTTGTTGCAATAGAGTAATTCTCACCCTTTTCAATGAACTTTATCCTGTATCCATGGTCCTGTTCGCTCAAACCTTCTTGGAGAATTACAAGATTACATCTACAAATTTTCTTTCAAATCCAGTCTCTCGATGATTTCTGTGCATTCCAGAACGTCATTTTTTTGTTTATTTTCGCTTTAAGAAACATTTTCGATTTATTCGCTCCATATCCTCCTGCTAACAGCAGCCCCGATTTTTCCGATTTATACAAATGACGCGTTCCTCAGCTCCTGTACAGGTTTATAAACCGAATAAAGCAGCAGAAATTACCCGTTTAGGAAAGGTCTTATTGAATGTTAACATTTTACGTCCAGTGTCCAATTGGAATAATTGGCTGAAAGGGAAAAAACGCCGAAAACAAGCAACGGGCGTTGAAAATAGAAACTGTGGCTCCAAATAAAAGCAGATAGAGAGCCCTTCAGAGGCCGTGGTGAATGAATGGCTGCTTTGGTTGGGAAGTGGGGATTTATTAGCTCGTGGAGATGATGATGAAAGATATCTGTGAAAATAATTGGTCTCATTTTGGTGAAATCAGGCAGTCCATTCAAACCGCCGCACGCGGCGATCGCGGGAATACTAATTCGGCTTGGAAATTCCTGTGGTTTTTAGCACTCCCCAAACCGGTGTAAATCCCAGGCAAGAGAAGAGAATTCGGGTCATCCAGAGTATTTTGTTTGCACATCTCTGCGTCCCTGGAAAGATCCTTGTGTGTGAATGGAAGTTGTGATCTCCACTCTGCCACCGATTTGAGCCCCTGGGAGGTTCCAAGTGCAGGCAGGGACATATCAGGGGTCGGTGTGGAGTGTTTACAACTGATTTTGGGGTGAAATAACATTGAAAAGGGAGTTTGCCTTCTAAAACAGTGCCTGACCAAAGCAGCTCCATGAACAGAGCAGGATGAGTTGTGGGARTTCTTTGAGGAGGGAAAGCAGAGCTGGAATCACCAGTTAGGGCACAGGGAAAGAAAGTTTTCCTTTGTGCCTTTAGAGATGTAAAAATAATTCAGAGAGATGTGAATAAAATATATGTGCTTTGTTTTTTAGGACAAAAATAAGTAAAACTAAGAATTGCTAACTAATGTTGAAAATAGAAGTTGGGGTGGAAATGTTTCATTGGCACCAATGTATTTTCTGTAGGTTTGATAGAGACAGGAAAATACTTTGAATCTTTTCAATCACGCAGTTGCACGATTGAAATCAATCATCTAAACATGCAATTAACCAGGTATACAATGAATCAAAACACTGAGAGATGAACAGAGTGTCATTATTTAATTTCACCAATAAGTGCCTTGACACAATCTGTTCTGGAAAGATTTTTTTCAACACTGGTTTCARAATCGGTTTCCAAATAAGAATGATCTGCCAAATGCAGTCATTCCTGAAAATGCTGCTGGTTTTAAGTGTGGGAATACTGAAACCTCTGGGTGTTGCAATAAAGGAACACGAACCTATGGAGCCTGACAGAAAAATGTCCATGGGGAAAGTTCAAGTGAAAAATACTGAGTGAAGTCCAAAATGTTGCACACTTTTCTAGATATTTTTGCACTGCTCTATAAACTGATTGAACACTGATTTATAAATCTTTGTGCCTTTTCATTCTGACCAAACAAAAGGGGGTTTGTTGCCTTTCTGGTTTCCAAGCTCTGCTGTGGTGGGACAGGTGAGTTCTGCCGTTATTGGTGCCAGGGAGAGAATCTTCTGTGGATAAAACCAAGAATGACTTYGGCAGATACAATTTTGTCAAGCAATTTGATGGCTTTTGAGGATTCTCTGTCACCCTTGAAGCATCAATTTATATGAGAGTATTTGATTGTGAGGTTCATATTTTCAGAGCCAGTTTTAGCTCATACTTTCCCCTCTGCTCCTCTCCCTTCCTAATCTGGAGCGCAGCTGGGATTTCCCAGCACCTTCTGTTTATGAAATGCAGGGCAAATCTGAATCTTTCATCAAAATTAAGATTGAGTTTTGCCTTGTCCTTCTTTCCCCTACATCTGGTGGATTTGCAGGTGAGCATATTTCTTTCCCAGGCAGGATAGAAATGGGAAGGTTTTTATTTTCAGTGAAAATCCAGATTAACTCCACTGTATGGCCGAGTCATATCTGTAATGTGAAAAGTGAACTAGGATGGAATTGATTTCTGGTTTTGCAGTAAACAGCACCATAAAATAGAGATGGAATGGAGAAGGGTGAAGTGCCTACATGAAAATATCTGTAAGTGTGTAATGGCTTCCAGTGGTGTGGGATAAATATATATAACTAAAGTGAAATATTCCCAAACTTGAGGAAAAAAAAATCACTGAGCAAGGTTACAAGTGGGACAACCCGAGGGACAATTCTGCAGCTGTGTCAGAAGGACTAAATTAAGAAAAAATTCCTTTGAAAAGCAGGAAGAGGAGTTGTGAGTGCAGCCTTGATCTCCTGTGGGTGGCATGGACATGTTCCAAACCTGCTTGGATAAAGTCCTGATCCCCCTGGCTCATCCCCAGTCCTGCTTGGAAAAGGTGAGCAGAGAACTCCCAAAGGTCCCATCCAACCCCAAGCATCTGGTGACTCTGGGCAAGACTGAGGAGACAATGGGTGAGGCAGTGTTGACTTCACTGGAAATTCCAGGATTGTGACAAAGGCAAAAACTGAGATAAATCACATCCATTTTCACCTGTCTGAATATAAACRCCACTGTTTTCTGGGCTGGCGTTTGTTGCAGTTGTATAACATTTTTAGTAATGATGTTTTCGAGAATGATTTATGAGCGAATAAAGGCTTCTTGGGTAATGAGAGTTGTTATCCACACGAGAACATCCTTTCAGCTCCAAATTTACTGTCCCGCTCCTGCCACTTCCTGCCCTTCTYGTGTTGCTTACTCGAAGGGTGACASCTCTGGCAGCAAACTAAAGGCTCTGTTACGCAGCAAGGGAAAAAAAACCCAGCTGAATTCAGCTGAGCACTCGACAATGCAGCTGCCTGAAAGGTCCTGCTCTCCTTGGAATCCCCAAAGAGCCCGTGGCAGCTCCATTTGTCACCGGAGCAAACGGGTGGAATGCTGGACTCGGTGACAGGCACAGGGGAAGGGAGGAGATGATGGATGGGGGATGGCCCTGGGCTCAACCAGCCCTGAGCAGGGCTGGATCCTGCCCACTCGGGGCTCTCCGGAGTCACATTCCCGGGAAAACCTGCAGATATTCTGGAAYGAGGTCGTCAGCTGAGCCAACGGAAGGCAAAGCTTTCCCGCAAGGATCAAAGCTAAATGTGGCAACTGCTGATGCTGGAGGTTTTTCTTAACTGATCTTCTCTGGRGGGAAAAGAGGGATGTTGGAAGAGCTGTGGCAGCTTAAAAACTGAACTGAGAGGTGGAAATCCTCGAATTTCTTCTCCGTCCCTGACAGTGTCACCGTGGGGAAGGTCACCTGATGGAGGCAGGGATGCTTCTCAGCCAATCTCTCACTTTAAAAAGTGATGATGTATGCAAATATAACATCCCAGGGTCATTTAATAAGGTCACAATAACAACTTATGTAACAGCAAGATTTTTACAGGAAAAGATGAGTTTTACAAGAAAAGATTTTTACAGAGAACGRTGTTTAAAGCAAATACTGGCCTGAGGATTAATATGTGTATAAACCAGACCATAAATTTCATTTATGCTTTGCCCCTCCGTGTGTATCAGAGGGAAGATGTGTTTCCTACCACGGACAGGAACACGGGGTTATCCCTTGCAGTACTGGCTGGGGAATAAATTGCTTTTGTCTGGCTTCTCCCCAGCTGCTTTCCCAAGTTTAATGCCAGGACATGGCCAAATGCACATTGGAGCTGGAAAAGCACAGGCTGGAGCGTGGAGGAACCACCTGCTCTGCTTCAGTCCAAACTAAATGTGTTTCTATTTAGCAGGAGCTCAGGAATAACAGATCTGACAGAGCTCCCCAGCTTCGGGGCTGGGACAGGTCACTGGAAGGCAGAAATCCAAGAATTCCAAGCATTGAGCTGGGAGATGATGCCCTTCAGGACAGTTGCAAGCRAATTGCTGTGGATTTTCAGCCTTGAAATTGGAGATGGAAGTCCAGCTCAAAATCCAGGAAAGTGGCCCTGCTTGTTCTTCAGAGGGCTGCCGGTGCTGGGGTTTGTTGGAATTGCTTAAAATTGGGGAAGTGATGGAAGGGAATTATTGCAGAGCCTGGAAATGCTGCAAAGCCACAGCATTTTGATTCTTTGTCAAAGAGCACTGCAAGTCTGAGTGTTACTGGTAAAAATAACAGAGGAAAATGATGGTTTAGGCTGTGGCCTGTTCTGTACACCAACGTATCAAACAAGGTATTTCCCTCTGGGTGAAAAAACACTGCTTTTAACGGAGTGGAGCAAAACCTCTGGAAGCTGTGCCTGACACAGACTTCATTAAATGCTCCGTGTAGACTGATAACCTCAGTAAAGCAACCTGTATTTTATATTTCTGATAATACTGGAATATGAATATTAAACRTGCTCTGTGCTCTGCCCTTTGCCTCGACAGATGTCTTGGCCGGGATTAAATTAATTGCTAGATGTCTTTTCTGCCCGACAGTTGGGACTTTGGGGCTTCAGAGGTAAATAGGTTTTGAAGCAATCCAATAATAGGCTTACAAGGCTGAGAGGCAACAGAGCTGAAAAGTGAAAAATCAAGAGGCTGGACCATTAATACCTCCTTGAAAAGTTAATCAGTCCACGACAAGAGGCTGGAGTCCAACGAGTGCCTGTGCTGAGGGGYTTGTGTCGGGTCAATATTTTGCACCAAGCAGTCAGGTATGGAATGTTTATGCAGTTATAGGATGTGTGGTAAATATTTGTGGTCATTAATTAATTTCGTAACGAAGCTGGGAGGTGATCTCAGCAGGCTCTCCAGAACTGCCTCAAGAGAAGGGGTGAATATCCTCAAAGAGCCCCTTCAAAGTTTATTATCTCTGCCTGGCAGATGTTGTCTTGTATATCCCAAATTTAGGGGGTTTTTCCTGTATTTTGGTTCACCCAAAGAGAATAATTCCAAAGGATTAGAAGGCTGAGCTTGGTTCTTCCCAGCCTTATCAAGGGAAATCTCAGTGTTGGTGGCCATGGTTTCACAGGGGACACGAGGGAAAGCAGAACATCAGAAGGTCTCTGGTGGCTCTGGGCACCAAAGGCTGCAGCAGTCGAGGTGGGCTCTGCAGAGAGGGCAGAGGTTTGGGGTTGTACCAGAGAAGGAAAGTTATGGGGAGGGYGAAAAAATTCGTGATGAATGGGGAAAGAAAGATTGGGAGTGAGAAAAGCTACGTGATGATGCTTTTATCGAAACAAAAGTAATATTGCTGAGAGCCTCCAAAGCACTTTGCACCGACTGGTGCCATCCCAGTGCCCATCTGCACGAGGGGCTGCTGGAGGTTTGTTTGCCTGGTGTCTGTCTCCATGGTAATTGAGTTTCCTGAGGGCTGGGATGCATTTGTTTAATTACAAGCTCTCATTTTAACAGGGTGGTGGCTCTGTGTACCTAATTACTGTGGCTGCTGTGCAGATGCTGAGACCTTTTTCCGTGGAATGTCTCAAGCGTTCTAGGGACGTTCCTAAATCAAACAACAACATCTGGAGCAGAGTAATAGTTTTGGGTATTAAAGCTTAAAATGAAATGTTTAGGTTTCTTTGTGCTTTAAAGCACGTACCTGACCATGAGGAATGTGGGAAGGAGGATGTCTGGGAGCCTGGCAGTTTAATAGTGCAAAATGAAGCCAATCTGGGCTTTTGGTACAAATGGAGTGGCATTTGTGCCATTGAGCTCCTTCCCTGTGGGAAGCAGCAGAGTGATTTTCCATGGAGAGGGGGAACTTCCAGCCCTGCTGGTGCTGGGAGCTCGTTGCCCCCCTTACCCACCCCTTTTGCCACATGCAAATCACCTGTAATGAACGTCCTGGTGAGGAAATGGGATGTGCAGGGATGGGCTGTGGGATGAACGGGAGCAGGGAGGGATGGATTCAGCTCCTGCCTTTAGGAGGGCTGGAGAAAGGTCTTGGCTAACACATCCCTGTTCCATCAYCAGCTCCTAAAGGGTTTTTCTGAGGACTCCTTTTTTCAGGAATTGCAGATGAATTCACTAAGAATGGGAATCAACCTCTGACTTGGACAGGGCAGTGTYGTGAGAGGGAATGGGGTAGGAATGGGCTCTGGGAGAGCTGGCCTTGAAGGAAGAGGTGATCAAATCCCTTATTATTATTATTATATAATTATTATATCCATTATTATTATTATTATATCAAATCCCTGTCATTTCCCAGCAGTTTGTAACCACAGCCTGGTGACTTCCTTTTTATTCAAATAACTTCCCAGGTGAATCTCTACTCCTACTATTCATCATTTCCTTCTATGGAAAATACTGGCAATTCTGGAAAACAGCCTTAAAAGGAAGGACTAGGTCTTAACTGGCTTGTAATTCGGTTAGTGTGGATTGGATGCTATTCCCAGAATAATTTGTCAGTTTTTAAAYGAGTTTTGAGACTCCTCTGTGTCTGTGTCAGTGGAACTAAGCACATTGTGCTGGTTAAATGCAATTTCCAGGCCTTGGTGTGTTTCCCCTTTACATCCCACTTTTCCCACTGTTTTTTTTCCTGTGTGCCTGCACTCCCTGACTCCTGCTCCAGGAGACTGATGACCTCTTCTGTCTTTGAATCAAACACCTCTCTTGGCCACGTGAACTGTGCAAGTCGTGCTTGTTACTCTGCCCCATTCCAGGGAGGGAAAAAAATGAGGAATAGAGACCAACCAGAGGTTGGGAAACTTTTGTCTTCCTTCTGACAGGAGCAGCTGCATCCCCAGCCCCAGAGGATGGCTCCTGGAAAGCTCCTTCTGCCTGGTGGGTGTTCCATGGTTTCCCATGGTCACGCTGAGAGCAGGAGATGGAGCCTCCTGTAATTAAACCCTTGGACATGGAGGAAGGGAAAAGCAACATCCATTTCCACACAGAGAGGTTGTTGATGCAGAATCCCAGAATTATTTAGGCTGGRAAAGACCTCCAAGATCACTGAGTCCAACCTGTGACTGATCAACCCCTTSTCACCAGCCCAGAGCACTGAGTGCCACGTCCAGCCCTTCCTTGGACACCTCCAGGGACGGGCACTCCAAACCTCCCTGGGCAGCCCCTTCCAAGGCCTGACCACCCTTTCCATGGAGAAATTCCTCCTGATGTCCAACCTGACCCTCCACTAGCAGGACTTGAGGCTGTTTCCTCTCATCCTGTTGCTTGTTTTCTGGGAGAAGAGGCCATCCCTGCACAGTAGGGAGAAATTAATTCCAGCCTGAAGCCATGAGTTATCCCAGAGAGGAGAGCATCTGGAAGCAGACATGTGAGTGTCAATCTGAAATATTGTCCAGCCCTAAACTTATTTTTTTTTCCCACGGAATTTGGACTAAAACTGTAATTCTGATCTTCAATTTTCCCCGTGGCTAAATGGAGCTAAATACGGATGTGTCATCGCGCCGTCAGAACGTCTCCTCGACTGCAAGCAAAGCCAGGGTGCCTTTGAATTTCCTTGAGCAAAATGCCATCTTTTCCCAGTTATCCCGTGCTTTTCTCCAAGATTTCTGCCGGCTGGGCCTCCAGCTCAGTGAGAGGCAGCATCTGCTCCCTGCCTGGGCAGGCTGGGGAGCAGGTACTGCCATTCCCACTGCCCTGCTGGGGGGGAAATTCGATTTGGGCCATCTGGCTGCTGTCTCTTAAGAGCAAAGAAATAAGTCAAAGAGCTGAGAATTGGCAGCTGGAGGGGCTGAGGAGCGGATGTGTGACTGTGTGTGCAAAATGGCCTTCCCAGAGCTGCTTCATGTGCTTGCAAGGATCTAACCAGAAGATTTTCTTCTTTTTTTTTTTTTTTTCAGGTGCAAGATTTTGTTTTGAATTTTTTGTGTGCTCTTGTGCAATATTTGGATTTTACACTATTTTGATATTTTAGCTGAAAGAGGAAATTGTATTTCCTTTTCTTGGTGTAGAATTCCGCATTCTGTTTTAAAAAACCGTAAAGGAAAACCCCACCTTGTGCTGGTTGAAATATTGTTCTTTTCTATGCGAGAACACGCAGAATTCAACACTTTGACCCTAAATTTCACTTCAYTGGATTCTCTTTCCTTAGGCTGTATCCGATGGGAATAGTCCAGCTGTGTGTTTGTGGAGGGCATTTCACAAGGCAAAATATGTGAAGTGTACCTACGTTGAGGGTTATTTTTATCTGATCTAAAGATTGTTTCCATGTCCAACTTAATGGGTACATGCACTAAGCTGACTACTACAAGGTTTAGAGACAGATTTTTTAAAAATATCTGCTTCCAGAGCTGCTTTTTTTGGTCCATTTATCCTATTTTTTTATCATCTTCCATTCCTGCTGTCCAGAATTTCGGGGATTTTACTGGGCTATGCATGGACTGTTGATTTAAAACCACTCAAACCAAGGTTACTGAAGGTTTAAAGGCTGCTTTTATGCAGATACAATTTCTCTTTTTACCAGTGTTCCGTGATTTGGGTTTTTCCTAATCCACGCAACACTAAAAATGAGAAGAATCACTGTGGCAATTCCAAATTCCAAGGAAGTGTTGGAGTTGCAGGTGCTGTTTTACTGAGAATAGGCAACCTGGATTCATACAGGCATTAGAATAATTTGAGTTGTCCCAAATAAGCTGGGCTGGCATTTCTAAGAGCACTTCCAGGATTCCTGGAATCTGCACCCCMTTCCTGTATCTTCACCCCAAAGATGCAGGAGATGAATCTCAGCCCCCAAAACACAGATGCAACACTGAGGATGCCGCACATTTCAGGTTAGAAAAGAGAGGATTGGGAAAAAATGGTAATTTTTTTTAGGATAAAGTAGGTGGAGCATGACCTAGCCAGGCACTTGGTACTGATGCAGGTAAATCATGCAGATAAATGATAATTCCCCTGTCCATCCGTTAATAAGTGGTAATTCCCCTCCACTTCAAGCTTTGATTGGGTAGCTAAGACTTAGAAATCAAAACCAGTTTCTACCACTGTCAATTATGATAATAGGCCTTTGTCTTTTGCCTCTTCACAGATCAGTAGCAATTTATCATCCACTTAATTGCATGAAAAAAAATTTTCTGTTCAGCACTGAGTTAAGAATCTGCTTTCCTGGTTCCCTTTGATCCTGAGGATATGAGCTGCAGTGGGGAATTTTCCCTGCCTTCYCCTGCCTGAAAGCCAGACCTCACCTCATGACTCACTGGCTTTAAATGAACACTGCTTAAACAAAAGAGAAATTCAGTCAGAAGGGCCATGTGAGGATGATTCACAATTCAAATTAAAAACTGCCTCGTCACTGAGTGCCATCAAACCGCCGCGCGTCCAGATCCCGACGACTTAAAGCCCTTTCCTGGTGAATAATTGCATCCTTCCAGCTCTGCACTCCTCTTACTCCGCAATTTCCAGGGCACACGTCCCTGGAGGAAAAGCTGCTGCCGAGCTCTGGGCCCTGGGATTTCTCTAATTAAAGGTTACCAAATGCTTGTTAGAAAGTTCGTGAGCAAGAGACAAAAAGCAAGGGAGCAGCTTTTCTGGGAAGTAGGAGAGGGATGTGAGGGCTGGGACGGGATGATGGAGGCCGGGTCTGGGTGATCCCACTGCAGATCCYGGTGTGAGGTCGTGGCTGGAAGATGAAGGACTGAGGGAAGCAGTAGGAGAACTCCAAATACCTTTGGAGATTGTCGCATCCATGGATGCAAACACAGCATCCTGGAGTATCCACCTCCCTTCTCCTGCCCCCCTCAGACAGATTAACTGCAAACATTTGCTCCTTACACTGTTTCTAAATGTCTGAACTTATTGTACATTCACTGCTGGAGAAATTGCATTGATCTGTCAATGCAAACATTCCTGAAAATTCCATTTCTGTCCTTTCCAAATGCTCCTGCTGTGCTGTGACACATCCCTGGTGCAGACTATGGGTGTGTTCTGAGTCTCCTCTCTTTAGATAATATTTTAGAGAATGAAATCCTGGTAAATGATGAATTATGAATCCTGGTAGCATTTTCCACATGAGATTGGAAACTCTGATTTTCCAAGGAGRTCAAACCCCACAGCAGTCTCTGTGGAAGCACCAGTGCAGCTCCTGGACAACTTTTCCTATTTAGCTCAAGCTGGCACTGCCAGGAGTGGCCAAATGGCAGCTCATAACCACAAGAGGTAGCAAATTAATCAAAACCCACCCTGAAGCAGCAGAGGAGGTGGAACTCCAGCACCAGGAACATCCAGGTGRGAATCCAAGAGCTCTGGGGAAGATGGACAGAAACTGAGTGCCTCCCCCAGAACTCACAGCACTGAATTTCACAGCCCTTTTGTAATGCAAGGGAATTTCTTCCCATCAGGCTGATCTAGTGGAGTTTAAGACAGGAAATGACTCCTTGGAGAATGGGAAAGGAGTGCAAAGTGCATTAATGTGAGCAGACTAAAGTCAGCCCATTAACCTGCCAGCTTGTACTAATCCTATAGTTGATGTTACAGCAAATATAAATGATAAAAATTGGGATTTTTACTCGGATCTAATTTTTTAATTAGCATTTTTTCAGTAGCAAACCCCCAGGCATGGTTGACTTCTTCCTTTAGGTGCTGGAAGTGCTAAGAAAAAGAGTGGACAGGGCACTTCACAACGTGCTTGAGTGGCCAGGGTGRTGTTTGGTCAAAGGTCAGACTGGATGATCCTGGASCTCTTTTCCAGCTTTAATGGGCGAGGGTATCCAGACAGACCACGGGCTTTGCTGCCTCCATACAATTTGGTTAAATTCCTGTTCAAAGTGAGCATTTATTTYGGAGCAGACACCTTGCACTCTCCCTTCCCACTGACAGAAACCCTGCCCATACCTGATGAAATATGGAAGTTCCCATCTCTTATTCATGGCTGCTGAAAGTTGCTCAGCAGCACAACTCAAACACAGCCCTGCCAGCGCCTCACTCCGCGATTTATGTGACAAGCCATGACATGCAAACATCTCTGGGAGTTAAGTATTTGTGTTAATTATTAAAGAGAGACATTTCGAGTGACAGATTGTGAACGAACGCTCCCCGGAAAGGCACCGGCCTTGTGGTGAGGAAAAGGAGAAATAGGGAAGCTCTGGGAAATATTGAACTGGAGGAGCTGTAGTCATTCCAACCCCCTGCCATGGGCAGGGACACCTCCCACTATCCCAGCGTGCTCCAAGCCCTGTCCAACCTGGCCTTGAACACTTCCAGGGATGGGGCAGCCACAGCTTCTCCAGGCACCCTGTGCCAGGGCCTCCCCACCCTCCAAGGGAGGAATTCCTTCCTACTATGCAATCTAAATGTCTCCTCATTTAGTTTAAAAATGTTCCTCCTTGTCCTGCCACAATCTGGAAAAATCCCTGTCTGTTTTTTATAAGCCCCCTTCCAGTACTGGGAAGCCACAAGAAGGTCTTCCCAAATTCTTCTCTTTTCCAGGCTGAACAACGCCAGCTCTCCCAGCCTGTCTCCATGGGAAAGGTGCTCCAGGCCTCTGCAAATCTTCCCACTATTGTCATTCCTGTTATTCAGTGGGGTTTGTGCTRTATTTACAAACATTGAAGGAGTTTGGGCTCTCATTCCAGCCGCTCTCCAGGTCCCCTCCACACGGAGAATCCTCATGGAAACACAGAACTGATCTCCCAGATTCTCCTTTCCCAATTTGTGTAACTATAAAGGAAGATGATTTTGTTTCAAAGGTCTTACCAGCTGCTATTAAAATTCCTTAGAGATAATTACACGTGCTACTACACTGTTCAAGTTTCATGCCTTTTTTATTCCAGCAGGCCACAGTATTCCCAGAAATAATAAAAAAATCAGAGCGGGGAGAYCTCATATGGCAAAATTTCAGGCTCTTACAGCTCCTTTTTTCCAAACTCACCTGAAAGCCTCCTGTCTYGCACCCTGACAGCTCCTACCCAACACGATCTGTAGCACCTTTCATGTCATCCTGCTCCATGGGAAAGGCAAAGTTGTGTCTTTGAGGGAGGAAAACATCCACTGGACATGAGAACTCTTTCAGCTTTTTTGTAGGAATACAACAATCTTGGGAACGTGGGAAGACGCCACGGGGAATGTGATTTTCAAACTGAATTTGTTTTCTGCTTCAGTGCTCTGAGTGAGTTTGTTACCCTAATTTGATTTGTTGTGTGCCTGTCGTAGCTGCAAGGTTGTTTCTCGACAATTGTTGAAATGTTGAGGCCGTGTCAAGTAATTTTCTGCTTTAATTTCAAAACATAACTTCTTTTATCTGCTGCCTTGTGTTTAGAGATAAGCATCAGTATCGTCACCAAGGCCACGCACGAGATAGTTGTGCACGTGACAGTAATTTAAATTCTATAGAATTTACACGGAAAATTGATTGAAGGGTGACACTGTACAAAATTAGYCTGAATATTTACTTTGTGTTTTCTAATTAACCAGTTTCCATTGCTTAATGAAAGCAACRAAATTACTCTTCTACACAAATTCGTATTGAAATTCACTGTCAGGTTTTCTTCCTGAATTTTCTTCCTGAATATTAGAACCGAATCAATGTTTTTAATTGTCCAAGGATCTATCTATCTTGGATGGGACTCCAGATTTCTTTCACATCCCCAAATCCCACGCTTGTCCATCCTAAAACTTAGTTTTAAAATTCCTGGGTATTCTGTGAATACCAGCTTTTAGGGAAGCCTCACATGGGACATTCCCATCTGCCTAATGGGTTTTCTCAGGACATCCCTAACTCCCCAAATTCGACTTTGTACAAAAGTCAGAGAGAGGTGAGAAGATTCCCTGGTTGGATGGCTGATCCTTGTATTCAGTGGCTCCTTTACTAAACAGTTCAACTCCACCTACCTGAATTTACCTTCCATTCATTTTGTCTCTTTAGCATTAATTGTTAGTATACATCCTCCTTTTGTGGCCAGATTGTTCCTAAAAATYGTGGAATCATGGAATAGTTTGGGTTGGAAGGGACCTTAAGGACAATCTTGATCCAACCCCCTCCATGGGCAGGGAACCTTCCACCAGACCATGTTGCTCCAAGCCCCACCCAATCCAATTTCCAGCATAACCAGCATCAATCTCAATTATTCCATATCCAGGGAATTACTGGAATCCCAACAAAAGGCTCAGTCTTTCCTTTCCTCACGGATCTCTTCTTCCTTTTCCATTGAGCAAAAGCTCCTCAGTGCTGTGCTGGGTTTCAATGAGGAATGAAGCTCCAATTGTCTGTGAGTAGCTGATATATCAATTTAAATATATTTGGCCATTAATTAAGTCCTGTTCTCTTTGCATGCAAATGGATTTCTCTCCAGGGAATTAATTACAGAACACATTTCAAGCTAATCTATCTTTGCAGTCCAACGCAGTGTTGGGCTATAAAACCCATTTAATGAATTGCTATCAAATGTTTCTAAACAATTTGGCACAACACAGTGAAACAAAACCAGGGATGAGCCTCAAACTGAGTCTCCACCATCCCAGCGCAATGAAATGGCTCTGGTTGATAGGATGGCACAGGGATTTGGGAGAACAGTTGATGGATTCAGAGATGGTTGTGTGTTTTTTAAATGGCATATTGAAATCTGGATTTGATTTGGATTTTTTATGTTCTGGACTGTAATAGTTGTTTTTCCATGGAAACAGATTAAGGCACATGCTCACAATTTTTATTTTATTTTAACTCTACCATATTCATCTTTTAAAAAACTCGATCTCCCAATAATCTTTCCATTCAAACTGATAGTTATTATGTCTCTCAAGACATGAATATGTCCTTTTTATTAGGAATATCTCCTCTCCTGGAATGAGAACTAATACGTTCTGCATCCTCGATCCTGCAAAACCTTATCCATGTACTTRTATTTAGTAATGCCAGGAATAGTTAGGCCTGGTGAGACTTAATTCTGTGAGTCATCCAAGCTCCTTTAAAGACATGGAAAACTGTTTGGGTGTCCCAGATTGATACCAAAGCCACCCCATTCTTGGCAAGAACCTCGTTTATCCTCTGGAACAAGAAATTAATTGGGGGAGWGTGTATTTTTATTTATTTCGAAATACCACGATGTTGTCTAATACTGATGAAAATTATTGGTGTGCAGAACTCCGTGGTGCAGCTCTGGTGCAAGCCCCAGGAATGCCACCAGCCATTCCCACCTTCTCCACCTCCCAAGCCCAAAGGACAAGGAAGCGTTGGAGCTTTTCCTCTGGAGACATGACAGGATGTAACACTCAGTGCAAGCTGTCACGATCTGGATGTATCTGACCTCGTGGGCAAACCTTCCTTTTTTTCCCCCCATTTGATTTATTTTTGCTCTGAGCCTTGCCCTTTAGGCAGCTTCATGAAGGGGAATCGCTTTCCATTTGCTCCTGCTTTTTCCCAGCTTTGTGTTTTCCTTGCGTTTTCCTCCCCGGCAAAGGTTAAGTAGAGRTGACCTCAATCCCGTTTCCCTCATTCCCCTCTTGGCTGTCTCCCGGCACATCTCCCCTCCAAGGCAGGATTTATCACCGCTGATCTCATTTGGTTCAGGTAATAACACAAAATCTGCTCTTCCATTTTCTTCCCCATGGCTTCCCAGACTCCGGTGAACCCCTGTCCCTCTGTTATCACTTCCAGGACAACTCAAARTGAGTGGCTAAAAGGTTTGTTTGTAAATGGATGCTCAAAGCTGTCCTGCAGCACAGTTCACGGCAATCCAGCACACACAGTTTTTTGTGGAGCTTCTTTTGTGTGGGAATTCGTGGAGTTACTTCTACTGAGCATCATCTTTTATTAATKTGTATTTTTTATCTGCCTGCTGAAGAGAAGGTTGAGTGGAGACTTTAGRGCGGCTTTCCAGTATCTGAAGGGGCCTACAAGGAAGCTGGAGAGGGATTGTTCACCAGGAATTGTTGTGATAGGACAAGGGGAATGGATGCAGACTGAGAGGGGGAATTTTAACTCAAAGATGTGGATGAAATTCCTCCGTGTGAGAGTGGGGAGGCCCTGGAAAGGGTTGCCCAGAGAAGCTGTGGCTGCCCCATCCCTGGAAGTGTCCAAGGCCAGGCTRGACGGGGATTGGAGCCACCTGGGCTAGTGGAAGGTGTCCCTGCCCATGGCAGGGGGTAGGATTGGATGATCTTTAAGGTCCCTTTCAACCCAAACCATTCTGTGATTAAAATAAATTATTTAATAACACCTGCATAGCAGTGCTCAGTCTGTTTAGCCGTGCTGGCTGTCCCTGAATTTAACAGCTTGGTGCTTAGGAAGGATGGAAAGGGATTGTTTCAACAGCTAAAAAGTTTCAGATTTGTTTCTTGTGCTTTTAGGATTGGTTTCTTTTTCTTATCAGTTGAAAAGTAAAGGCACAGTAAAAATCCTGCACTTATATTGTGGGGCAGAACTACCTTGAGCCTCCATGGAAATCACCAAAGGAATCAAGATATGCTCTGCATTCACCTTGGGACAATATACTTTGAGCACCTTCAGATAGAAGTGATATCTAAAAGAACAAAAATAAAAAAATCTACATCTTTTTTAGCCTTGAAGACAGACAGGCTCGTAGAACACCGGGAGCTGCAGAGCTGTAATAAAACTGGAGGTTTTAGTAGTTATCAAGAGAAGTGAAAAGGTTGAAAGGACAGAGTGCCCYGGTGAGAGGAAAACAGCTTTTCTGCAGGACGCCTTTAGTGTGTTGTGACCCCAGGAAAACGTGGAAAGGCAACTAAAATGCAGCTTAACATTGTGGTTGTGCTGTAAACCAGAAAATRATACTATTAAAATATGGATATGTACGAATAAATGCATATATACAGACAGATACATGCATATGCACATATTTATTTGCCTGAAGGGGGCATGAATGGAGATAAAACCAAATACAAATAGGGTGAAGAGTAGATTTTGGGCTTTGCAGGCATAGGAGGAATTTGCAGCTGCAGCTCAGCCTCTGAGTTCACGTGGTTTGTTCTGAGTTCTCAGCTCTTGGACTCGTTTGATGRTTTTGTAGCTGTGGCCTCTGGGAGAGTGGATGAAACCATGGGAAAGGCAAAGTGCAAATGGTGAGAGGACAGGATGAGATGGAAAAGTGTCAACAAACAGATCATGGAGTTGTTTAGGTTGGAAAAGTCCTCTAAGATCGAGTCCAACCACAAACCCAACGCTGCCAGGTCCTCCCCTAACYCCACATCTCCACATTTTTGACCACTCCCAGGGATGGTGATTCCAGCACTGCCYTGGGCAGCTGTTCCAATGCCTGACAACCTTTTCAGTGTGGAAATTTTCCTTAATATCCAACCTAACCCTCTCCTGGCACAACTTGAGACCATTCCCCCTTGTCCTACGGCTTGTTTCTTGGGAGGAAAGACCGACAGGGTGCTCACACACACAACTTTCTGCAGCAGTTGGAAGTGTTCATTTTCCTTCTCTTTTCCCTCATTCCAGCAAATGTTGGAGTGGTGCTGTGTGGGCTGCAGGGGGAGGGAATGAAGAGGTCTCTTGCTGGCAAACAGCTGGAGCTGTTGGACAGAGCAGCCCAGCAGGGAGCTGAGGGATGGGCTGACATTCACAGRGTGACAACAGGCAGATGATGGCAATCAGAGCTCAGAGCTGCTGCCCTGGCATCCCACGTTTGGGAAATAAACTGATTTGGGAGGTCGAAAAATGAAACAAGACACAGCAAACCTAAAGGATGTTTCCTAAGCAGAAKGTGGAGTGGGAGAGGTTGGGTAGAAAAGGAATTGTGATTTCATTTTTGAATAGAATAATGAAGATGTATCCTTCTAAAAATACGATGATTAATTCCTCGTGCATAGTTGGGCAGTCTAAAGAAGACTAATAATTTAATGGAAAGTGAAATTTTAAGCAGAGATTTTTAAAATTACATATTACAGTAAAAATGTCTGAGAATATACCTTGTGTATATGAAAGTTTGGGCTGGTTGTGGTGAGTCTTGAGTGTGAGGGAGTTTCTATTTTTTTTAGATKAAAACTGTCCAGAAGAAATGAGTTAGGTTGGGTGCAGACCAATTGCTGCATTAAACCATAGAATGGGTTTGCATGTAGAGATTTGGATTTAATTAGAATTGATGAAGTTTAATCAGAATTGCCATGTCTGAAGTTGCCCTTAATTTTCAAGAGAAATTTTGGCCAAAACTGGTAACGTAGGAAAAATATCCGATATGGATAGAAAGAACAATTTGTCTGCTTTGAGAGCTGCAAAGTAAAATTTCCATAATTTCTTTACAGAGGAGCAACGAGAGATCCCTAAGAGTGGTTGCATCCCAAAAGAAATAAAAATGGGAATTTTAAAAATAAAATAGCAACACACTTAAGTTCAGCTTTTCCCCAAGGAACACTTTTTCCATATTTATGTTGAAATACATACCTGCATTTCATGTATTTCAAAGACCTCTTTGATTTTCCACTCTTTCCCATTGGAGGAACTTGAGCCATTAATGATAAATCAGGACGTTGAAAAGTTTTCCTATGGCTTTCAGACTTGAGGGATAATGGATGTTTCAAGAAACAAAACTGAAAGCTACTTGAAAGACAGAATTAAAAATAAATAAAAGCAAAAACATGAGGGAGGGAACCTCTATTGTGAATTTATGTCCTTTTGATTTGTCTGGGAGAAAAACTTGAGTTCTTGTGACAGGAGTGAAAAGGGCTTTAAGTGCCTACTGTTAACCCCAGGATATTCTGAATTTTCAGTGGCAAATGCATGGGRTGGAACATAACAACTTGTTGACTGATGAAAATAATTTGCTTTTTCTCTCTCTTTGTGGTTTTCATCAATACATGCAAGATGGAATTTCTCCTGGAATGAAGTTAGACTGTAATAAATTGGGGTTTGGGTGTTTTAAAGAGATTTGTCCAATGAGTGAGGCATTTGTAGGATTTACCTGTGTGCTTTAAGGACATAACTGGAATATCTTATATTTACAGCTGATGAGAATCAGCATTTCCTTCAGCCTGTGTACCCTGAACACCCACACAGCCCAACCATTCCAAGCTATTTCCTTCTGGAAGGMTTTCCTTGCTTTATCATTTTAAATTTCCCGTTTATCCTCCTGTGGGATGAATTTGGTGCTGCCTGTCGGTGTTAACCACATTTGAGTGGCTGGTTCAGGGCAGACCAGGAGTCCCTGTGGGATATTTCCTGGATGCAAAGACAYCCCTCCCCTCCCTGTTTTCCCTCTGGTTCCGGGTATCCGGACCGTGTCCGGCTGTCGGCGCCCACGGAGGGACCCCCCACCTCTCTGCCCTTTTCCCAAAGCTTTTCGAAAAGCCTCATTTTATTCTAATAAGGCAGATGACATTTCCAGCAGCCCTTTCTAAGCAGATTCCCCGCAGGGAACTTCAGGAGGTTTGATCCAGGCCTTGTCAGTTTTCGCTCTCTTTTGCATCTTCTTTGACCGCTCGCCTCTAATTTGGTCGGCCCCCAGCGGTGTCCGGATCCAGGGAAGGTGTTTTTTGTGACATCTGCGCTGCTGCCGTCCCTTGGCTCCTTGGCCAAGCAGTTGGCTGTGCTTTCGCTCCAATAAAAGCCACGAACGAACTCATTTGCATTTCACATCCGTTATGTTATTTGTCATAACGAAACGTCCGAATGCTGTGACTCCTGAATCCAACCGTGCTCCCGCAGGTGAGACGGAGATTGTGCCRCGCGTTAGAAATGTTGGATGTGCCCCTCTCCCGCAGGCTGGCATTTGGGAAATTCAACCTGAGAGCCCTCAARCTTCCAGCAGGGACTCGCTGATGCTTTTCACTCCCCCTCCCCTCACGTCAGCTCTGCCAAACTTCCGACTTGCTGATCAGGGGAAAGGATTTTTTTTTCTTTGGCTGAATTTTATTTATTGTCCTTACATATAAAACTCATCTCTTGCATTGATGCACCTCTAATTTTGCATAAAGACTCCAGAAGCCAGAATTTCTACAATTTCAGACTAACAGGCCTTTGTCTGTGTAATTTTTTGCTTCAGTTTGAATACAGTGAGAAGCCAAGGAGAATAATGCTTGTTAACCATCACCCTCATCAATAATTACAGTATTTTAGTCCCCATGCTGATGCTATTGATCAGGTTTGAAGAGCTTTAGTACCACATTCAGAATTTCAAGGTATCAGAGAACTACTTGAACATTCTCTCCTAGTTKTGATTTGTTGTTTGAACTCTTCTTCCCTTTCCCCATCCATATGTTGGATGCTCCTCGTTTCCTTCCAACGAGTCAAATTATTCAGGCATAAAAATTGAATACCATTATGGCTCAGCTACAAGAGTTTTACATTAGCCAAAATATGAAAAGCAGATTTACAGCAGTTTGGATAAAGCCAGAGATTKTGAATTGTATTGACGTGCTGCGTTTGGGGAAATCTTCCTTTACCACTGTCCATTTGTGCAATGTAAACTGATTCTTTTGCTCCCCTCCCAGGAGAGCACGTTCCATTCAGGGARATACATTAAAGTGTAAATTATTCAGCGTGCTTTGCTCTGAAYGCTCTGAAGTCAAATTCAAATTTAGCAAATAAATCCCTCCTTATGTATTAAGAATGGAATAAATACGAGTGTTTTGCCAATAGAAATTATTCTTCGTCTGGATTTTCCTGTTTGTTTAGTTTTGACTTGCCCGAGGAAAGTGGGATTCTGAGTTCCCATGTCCTGTTTGGGTGTGACCCTTTACCCTGACCTTGGGAAGATTGTATTCCCATTCCTGAACAGTAGGTGTTGTTGTAAAGGACTTGTTGATGGAAGAGAATAATACACAAGATTTGTGACATGTGCTTTACAGTGGACTCAACAACACTCTCCAAAGCAAGAGGAAAGAAATCTGAAGCAGCTTTGCCTGAAGATAACTTTGTTGTCTGAATAAGTGTCCAAAAAAACYGAGTAGAGGTGACACTCGTGATATGGTTCAGTGGGTTTGATGGTCAAAGGTTGGACTCGGTGATTYTGGAGGTTATTCCCAACCCCAATGATTCTTTGAGAGTTTCTTCTCTAAAGATCTTCAATATAACAGGAATTCTATGAAATCAGTGGCACCCCCAGAACWCTTCACGGCAGCACCACATCAGTGATGGATTTCTCGATAAAACTGACGGRGTTTGTAGGAGAATGTTCCACAGAGCAAGGGGTGGGATCTCCTGAGCTGCTGGCCCAGCCTGAGATGGTCACACTSTGGCTTTGGGCCTCAGCCTTCACCTGCACATTTGGAGATTTCCAAAGCAATCCTGGCCTTTGTGGAAATAGCTCAAGTTGGGAATAGATTAAGAGATAGAGAAGGTTTTTTTGGGAATCCTTGAAGACTTATGACCAGGAGATATTTGATTTTTAGTCCCTGTGTTAACAAAGCCTCAACAGAGAGCTGTGGCCTGGGAATGGGGGTGRTTTATGTCCTGCTAAATTTAATGAAGAATTTTTGGAATTTTCACTGCACAAGTGCTTCCTTCATGGACAGAAATCCTGGGATCCCTGAGATGAGGATGGTGGAGCTGGGAGTGCTCTGCTTGTTGCAGAATTCACTGTAATGACTCTCAATTGCTTTAGCGCCTTAAMTCCTTTCCCTGCTTTCCATCTCAACAAAATTTCCTGCCCTTGAGTTTGAAAAATTGGTATTTTTCTGTGTAGAATGAACTTCCTGTGCAGAGAAGAGGTGACAACTCTGACTCATGGGGTGCCTGTGTTAAACACATTGTTTGRCGTATTTACCTTCATTTACTGGAGCCTTTTACTGTCAGTTTTTATCCTTCTCCGACCTTCTTGCAGTTTATGCAGAGTTTCAAAGCTAATAATATCTGCTAGAAATCATGTGCTGTGCTACAAATCGCTCCAGAACAGGTCTGAATTCAGCTGGAAAATTGAGGAAACTCTTGTTAACTTTATGCAACCTGTTAACTGTCTCCTTAAAAGAGAAAAAAATACGTTGGTTTGATAGGAAAAACTTTGCACAGTGTTTCACGTCCCTTCCAGGACAAGAGGTAAGAACTTGTTCTACTTTGCAAGAGTGTAATTCCATRGTAATCCATGGATTTTCAGTCAGTTAAATCAATCTAAATTTCCAGGTGTGTGGAAAAGTCTGATGGTGTCCCAATAGAGTCATTAGAAGGAAATTTGGGGTAGGATTGGAGTATTTACTACCTTTTGTCTGCAGCAAAAATGACTTGAGATAAACACATGGGGTTTGATTCCATGTGCCCATTTTGTGTGGAATGGGTTTTATTCCCTTTACCACCGGTGGTAAATCTGCTGGATATTCAGGATATGATTCTGCACTTCTTGTCATTGTCATGCAGAGCCTACCTGCAAGGGTGTGTTCCTGGAGGAAACAGAACCTTAAAGTCTGTCTCTCTCTCTCCTCGTAAATGTTCCTTTTTCGGCCCCAGATTTAGTGGTGTTTTTCTTCCTGTGCTTTATCCATTTATTTACATGAAGCTCTCAGCTCCTTTCTCAGTCAAAGAGGTTTTCAGACGAGATTTCCCTGAGCTGCTGTTTCTCTCTCTGCATCACTTTCCTACTGATTAGTTCTTTTTTCACCCCTCTAAACCCASGTTCAACCAATTCTCTGTTTCCCAGGAAATACCCTCTCAGAACAAATCGGGATCCGAACCATGACTCCCGGGCTTTTCCCTTGGAAGAGCCAGAAGCAGAGTTTATCCCCTGGCCTTTTGTAAAGATTTACATTTCTCTGTCAGACTGAGCAAATCCTGCAAATGTGAACGGTGTTCCCCTGGCTGTGCTTCCACCCTGCCTGATGGAGCACTGGGGAGACCTGGCCCGACCCATTCCAAGGCTCCTGGCAAAGGGATCCTGGGAATCCAACTCCAATTGCGGCTGGGGACACCCAGGATCTCTCTGGTTGTAAGTTGCACCACCTCATCCTCCTGGGGCTGAGACAGTGAATTCTCTTYGTGAATTATCAAAAATTTCATTCTTTTTTTTTTTTTCTGCAAAGATGACTTGAGGAGCTTGGATAATTTAATCAGGAATATCTGTTCTAGATTTTATAGGGTAGGAGCAAAACTTCCTTTAGTTGTACAAAGCCATTCAAGAAAATCCACAGAATTGCTGCGATTTTCCATTGATTGCACRGGAATTTTTCTCAGGGGAGAGATGAATTTCTTCTTCTTTCTGGCTTAATTCATGGTGTGATTAGAGATTTTAGGGAAGTGTCACTTTGGGAATCTCTACCTCACCAATCATCTCCACAGTTTTTGGGTATATCCTGGTATTTTATGTAACACCTTTGTCGTATTGTGCTCCAAACTCAGGGAGAGAAGTTGGAAACGAAGAAGTTTTGAAACCAGGGATCACTTTCCAAGTGTATCCAATTCTGTTAAAGYGTTTGACTGAAATAAAATATTTTGACATTCCAACATTTCATTCAACTTCCTCCAAATGCTCTGTATTCAGGGAAAAACCTCAACCCACTCGAGTTCTGGTGATAACTTGGAGCTCTGGATTGCTCTGTTGGGTGTCTGAAAATCCCCCTTTGGTGCGTGGGTGATCCCAYACTTCATTCCTTGCTTTTTCGTGGAGCCGTTGTGAGGTTCTGCCTCAGGAGTGGAAACAGCCAGGAGGTTGTAGGGTGCCCAAGTGGTTCCAGAGGGCTCAAGCAGGAGATGGAAATAGAGCTCAGATGGGAAACTGAGGCACTTTCATGCTGGATATAAAAAACATGCTGGCTTTAATCTGATAACCAACCCCAGAATGGTTTGGGTTGGAAGGGATGATCCCGTTTAGAGATGATCCCATTCCACCCTGTGCCATGGGCAGGGACACCTTCCACYATCCCAGGGTGATCCAAGCCCCATCCAACCTGGCCTTGGACACTTCCAGGGATGGGGCAGCCACAGCTTCTCTGGGCARCCTGTGCCAGGGCCTCCCCACCCTCCCAGGGAACAATTCCTTCCCAAAATCCCATCTACTCGTGCCCTCTGTCAGTGTGAAGCCATTCCCTGTGTCCTGGCACTCCATCCCTTGTCCCAAGTTTCCCTGCTCACACTCCAAACTCCACTGGCATTTCTTTATCTGTGCTCAGTGCTCTGGCTTTCCATGGGAGCTGCATGGGAGAGATTATTGCTGTCCTGAGGCTGGGAATGCCAGCAATGCTTCCTCCTGAATGCTCCCATTAAAACCAGCTCCGTTCCCTTTGTTCCCCTCTGCTGGCAGTGGCTGTGTCACCTCTGTCCGGTGCTGTTCCTCCTGTTCCTTGGGACACATTGATGCCTTGTAATTTTAATTTTAATTTTTTCGGTGCTTTCTGTTTTTCAAGAGGCAAGTTTGTGCTGGCAGGGAGGTGGGGAGCTGAGGGTTAACCATGGTCCTTCCCAGAAGAGTGAAAAGATTCCAGCATTATCACTTCCAGTTGGAGCAAAGCATTCCCTGAGCATTCTGGGGACAACGAGGAAAGGTGTTGATGGGAAATAAYGTGGGAGATGTTCAGTGCATTAATAAACAAGGGATGAGGGGATGCAGCTGCTCAGGGATCTAAATCAAAAGAGAYGGAGACGAGTGGGACAGCCCAGGACACCAATTTATCCAGTGGCTGTCRCTGGATGTGTCCACACCAGGTATTTACGGTTGGGATTGTCCCCCAGCAGCAGAGCTCGATGGGGGTGAGAATTACTGCTTCCAGGGGAAAAACTGCCATCCAGGAGTGTGAAAAATCGCTCTGTGGGATTAAGGACAGCCCAGCAGCTTTTATCTGCCTTTAGTGTTAGTGCTGGAGAGAGGCTTTTTTCTTCCTTTGTTTAATCCTTACCGGCGAGTTGGAGCCAGCAATGGCCTTTGGATGTGTTTGCTGTGGTGTTCTGGGATTGCTTTTGGGGTTTATCTTGRTTACTGCACATCCCCAGAGTCCTTTTAGTGTCTTGTTGCTTCCAGTCCTGCCTCTGTTGTGGGTTGGGGAGTTCCTTTCTATCCCTTTCCCGACATTATTGCTCTGTCTTTATAAAACATGAGCAAGGAGAGGAATTTCAGGGACAACGCAGCTTTACCACCCTGCTGTCCCCATCCCCAGAACTGCTGCCCTGCAGGGAAAAAWTTTGCCTTATTTTGGGATGGTTTGCTCAGCTAAGGGAAGGAAACCCTCGGACTTGGATCCAGTTCCCTCTTTCCTTACAGATTTCGCTTTTCATTTCCAGCTGAACATCTGGGCTGYGCCAAGGAAAGTAAGACACAAACTCCTCTGGGGAGCTTGGCCTGAGCATGACATTCCYCAGCTCCCTCGTCTTTCCACAGAAATTGCATTGCCTCACTCCAAAGGGTGGTGTGGGAATAAACACATGGAGAGATTYGGGATGCTGGGATGCTGCAGTGCAGGAGAACAGAATTGGCCTTTAGGTGTTTGTCTCAGTTTGTGTCTTGTAAGAGGTGCCTGATAATGAGGAATTCCCACCATTCTTTCCTTTGAGAATAGGAATTTTTTCCCTTTTCCATGTCTTTCCTCTTACTTTCCCATTGTCACTTATTAATTGCCCATTTCCCCGTGCCTTGTTGAATCTACTGGGGAATTCTTTGGTTTTTTTCTCCTCTTTACTGACCAATAAATTGTTTATTGGGTGATTTGATCAATGTCCACTCTTTGATCAACGTCGATTCTTTGACCATTCAGTATCTTATTGCATTCAAGGACATTTAAATTACATTCAGCAAGATCTGCATGCTGAGCTTCAGACTCCTATCACAGTTTGTTTTTCTGATCCTATCAACTCCTTGGATACTCCAGCTGGACTCTTCTCCTATRACAATCATTTCTGATCTCTCTTGGTCGTTGCTCTCTCTGAGCAAAATATTTTCAAAATGCTCCAGCTGGACTGAGATTTTTTCCCCATGAGAGGCTGAGTTTGGTGAGAAGATTCACTTGGTAGAGAGGAAGTTGATCGCAGTGGGGAGAGGACAGGAGAGCTCAAACTGGAGTAAATCTACAGCYTAAATCCGGTTTAATTCTGGAGGAGTTGAGGAGGCAGATGAAACTAAACATATAAGAAAAATAATAATAAAATAAGAAATGCAGCCAATGTTTGGTTATAATTATAACCCAATCCTAAGGTTTCTGCTCTTTGCCATCATAGGCGATGCTGCTGTGGCCACCACACAACACAGAATCCCAACTGGTGTTCCCTCTCCCAAGCCTGGTGCACTCATTCCCAGGAGCAGGAAAGCAGCAGGTTGCTGCTCCAGAGGCTGTGGCTTCTGTTTCAGCCCCTCAATAAATAAAGGAGACACCCTGAGTTTATCACAGTCTCACTCTTTTGGTAATTATTGATTTTGGAACTGCAGACAACTTCAACAAGAGTTACTAATTTTTTACTTTTTTTTTTTCTTCAGCTTCTGCAGCTTTAAAACCTCTCCATTTTGCTATAAACTCAGTTTTTTAGAAGATATAATTTTAATTACTGTTGATAAGGGAGAAATCCTCAGGCTCAGTACTAAAACCTAATTCCTTTTTTAGTGAAAAACCTGATTATTTATGGCCAGCTCAGATCACCTGCAGATTTTGGGGGCAGCTGACCCCAACCAGCCCAGCCCAGGGTCCCCAGTCCTGCTCCAGGAATTCTGCAGGAAAAGGAGATGATTTTCCTTGTAAAACCCAGTGGGTGAAGGAGGTTTAGTCTGGACCATCTCCACATATTTTATGCATTTGGAGAGTCAGGAGTGTCTGAATTTTATTTTCTCCAAATATACGACAACCCTTGCCAAATATTGTTTGTGTGTTTCCTGCTGTTCCTGCTTCGATATTGCCTCKTCTGTGAGTGGGACCTTGTGTTTCTTTCTGCTTCGTTCATTGCTGTGGGCAGTGAGATTGATGCATTTTTGTGTCTGTATTTCTTATTTTCCATTCGCTTTGGTGGACGCAGCAAAGTCTGGCATGATTTACTGTAAGATCTGTAAAATAATAGGAATTTATTGTTAGTGGAGGTTTAATAGCAATTCGGTGTTTGATAGGTGATGAATAAAGGGACAATCTCACAATTCTCATAATCAAATTAATGAAATTAGGCAACTGGAGTTTATTCATAAGGATAAGGATGTTGACCTGTTAATAATGTGTGTCCGTGGGATATTTTAGGGAATGTCAAGGTGTCTGGTTCTGAGGGAATTCATGCACAGTCCTTTAGAAAGACAGAAGTCTGATGAATGTTCCTTTTTAAACTATTTTTTCTTTCAAAAACCGCACAGATTAATTTGTAATGCAGAAGTGATCAAAACCAAGTTCCGTTTTCTGATTTCCTGTGTGGTTAAAACAACTTGGCTTTAAATTTTCACCTTTGTTTCAGTCTTTACCCTTATCTTCTCCTCTGCTGATCTTCCTCCTCTCTCTCTCAAGCCTTTATCGTTGGTGGAATTCCTTATCTCTTCACCCTCCTATCTCTGCTGACTTCTCTGAGGAGAAAATGTTGATCCAGCATTTATACCCCTTGCTTCCATAATAATTTGCTCCATCTGGGGCTCCTCTCTGGCTTCCCAAGGCTGGCTTTAACATCCAGCTCCTTTGGAAAAGCATTCATAACTTCCACTGTACCTCAGTTCAGGACTCATCCAGGCTTTGAAATATTTGAACACCATGGAACACAATCCACTGCTGGAACACCAATGACGGCACAATCCAGAACATTTTATTATTCAAGGAATTATGCTCGAAATTAAGGGTTTAGTGGCAAAAGGAGCCAGACTGCAGAGGCAGGAGTTCCAGGTGGTTTTACCCTGTTATTCTGAGGAGTCCTGGAGGGCAGATGTGCCTTCCAAGAATTTGCCTTGTTATCCACCTGAAAACCTGGAGTGGTGACGTGCCAGCAGGTGGCTGGAGGCAGAGGGAAAGCACTAAGCACCTGGAAAAGGCCTCAGAAGAGCTGTTATTCCACCAGGGAATATCAGGGCTTGGGAGGTGTTCCTGCATGGATAAATAATACTGGGAAGGAACAGAGATCCTGGAGGGATCACAACACGAGTTTGATTGAGGAGACACAGAACATTCAGCCTTGTTGATGGCACTCACATCCTTCTCACCTTCTTCAAATTTAATCTTTGGATATATTTTCATTTACTTTTTGCCATCTTTGTTAGTTCAATTTTGGATTTTAATTGGGTATTCCCTAATTAAATATTTTTGAGGTTATCTATAGCTGCATTTCGTTTACCAGGAGGAAGTTGAGCATTGAGCACTGAGAGCCTTTTACCATCTTGACCTTCATTTCTTGTATATTCAGAGTATCATTTGTGGTTTAATGAGTTATTTCAGCCACACGAGGGTTCAGTTCAGCGCTCCCAGCACTTAAAGTGGGGACACAAAAAGGAGGGAGAGTGACTCTTGGCACAGGGAGATGGTGATAGAAAAAGGAGGAAAGCTTTTAAATGGAAAGAGGAGAGATTTAGGTGGGATATTGGGAAGAAATTCCTCCCTGTGATGGTAGGCAGGCCCTGGAACAGGGTGCCCAGAGAAGCTGTGGCTGCCCCATCCCTGGAAGTGTCCAAGGACAGGTTGGATGGGGCTTGGATAACCCTGGGATAGTGGAAGGTGTCCCTGCCCATGGCACGGAGTGGAATGGGATGGGCTTTAAAGTCCCTTCCAACCCAAACCATTCTGTGATTCCATAATTCTAAGTAAGGGCCTGGATCTAGCAAAAATATCTCTGTTTTTCCTCTCTATTTTTCTTTATCTGACACATTTTTAAAAGCCAGGGCAGGTAAAGTTATACACACTTTTAGTAATGGGTTTTTTGACAGTTTTTAAAATGCTTTGCTAAAAAAAAAAAAAAATTTAAAACCCCCAGGAGGGTTARAGCAGGATAATGCCAGGGATTTACCCATGTAATTTGGCTTTCTGGGTTCAAATTAACTGTTCAGAAATGTCACAAGACAGTCAYAAGTGAAAAGCAGTTCTGTTCCAATTAGACAGAATTTGCTCCTGGTTGTTATATTTTAGGTTATAAAAAAAAAAAAAAAAAAAGAGACATTTAAATCACTTATTTTAAGACACAAGAATTTTACAGTAAGAAAAATGAGTCTTTCAAAATCRTTCGTGACACTTTCCACCTGAAGGAAATGAAAGGGAGCACAAACTTCTTCCTCCTGGAAAGTTTAGAAGTATCACTTTTTAACTTGATTTTGTCTTCATGGGAAACTGTATTGACCGGTTCAAGCCRAGGAATTGGAAGGAATTCTGGGATCTCCATCCTGGCCTATTTTTATCCCCTGCTAAGTTTATTTATAGCTGCAGTTGAATTTTGCTGTTGTGGATCTGTAGCCTTTTATCATCATTATTTCAAGGGTTGAAAATCCATAAGCTGTAGGACAATGAAATCTATAAAAAAAGGAGGAAATGCAGGGATTTCCAGTGATTTCCAAATTATTTTCCAGTGCAACAGAGAGTAATAAATGGGATGAGTAGGGAGTTACTCATAGGTGCATCTGCCATAGTTTTTAGTGTTTGTTATTAACATTTGGCCTCTTTGTATTCTGTTGGGATTTGTGGGTCCAACCAGGCCTTGAAATATGTCTATAAAAAGATACTTGTGCTCTTGGCTTCCTCATTTGTCRTCTTTCCTGTCCAGTATTAAACATTAAAATAGCTAAACCAATCCTGCAGATTCACACATCCATTCTGTATTTTCTCGAGTCACACCCAAAYCTCTGGAGCTGGAGGAACGATGTATTTCCACGGATTAATCTGATAATCCAACAATCTCTGCTGCAAAACATGAGAGGAATTAGCAACTGAGAACTGAAGAGTGGTAGCATGAAAGGTCTGCTCTCCACGGGTTGTAAAAAAAGTCCTTAAAAATGCGCCAGAGGAATTCCTGCAATTCCATAAAACCCCGGGGAATTCATTGCTCCTGCACCAGAGATTGCAAAACTGGGGCACTCAGAAAATTAGGTGAAAATGTTTAGTCAAATAGTCATGGATACTCCTCTGTTCCTTAGACATGATGTTAAATAATTTTAAAAATGTATTCACAGGGGGAAAAAAAAAAAGTGTTTAATAATGGTGCTATTTCCCGATTTTAATGAGGTTCCTCGGGGGCACAGCAATGCCTGGTGGTTTATCCCATTATCTCGTTAGACCTGGCCTTATATCAGCAGCAATTTGGATTAAACCAACGAGCTCCCCGAATYGAGAGACCTGGCTCCAGCAAATGCTGAATTAAAAAAGCCTTCTTGACATGGGTTATTTTTCCTGGCTTGGGTAAAAATTAGCTGCAATTAAGCAAATGGAGCTCCTGCAGAACTCCAAATTTGGGGATTTGTGTGATTTATATCTTTACACTAATGAAGAATTCGGGAGGTTTCTTTCAGGTGCTGTCGAAAAGAAGGTGAGATCACAACAAATCAGAATATAGTACTCATTATATCCTCTCTGCAAAGCATTTGCTGCAACGTGACAGGGTCCTGAGCAACTTTGTGGTGTTCTCGTGGTTGAAAAGATCAATAAAATCCCAAGGAAATGAAATAATGCTTGTCACTCACCTGCCACGTCCTTGTCTTGCTTCCAACATTGCTGCTCTATTCTGGACCTCATATCCCTCCCCTCTGGATGGAGTGCTGGCCTCTGGAAATTGCACCCTGTGTTGGGATGCAGAGGTCAAGCGGGAATCCTTTGGCTGACTGGCCAAAGGAAATTTCTTTCCAAGAGGCCCCTCCTGAAAGTCCCTTGGGATGGAGGAGCTGTTCGCCTGCTGGGGCTGATGCTGGGCAGTGCTTCATCCACTAGAACATGGTTGGGGTCGCTTTTTCCTTTCCACAGAGGGAATTTTTGTCTTTCCACAGCTGAGAGTGTGAAAAGTCTCCTGGCTTTTCATTCTTGAATAAAATGCTGCGATGTGCCAGCACCAGCAGCGAATACARAGACAAAACACCTTTACCCCTTGAGCTTGTTTTATCAGCTCCATTGATTTCCTGACAGAACATCCCCAAGATCTCTGTGTCCCAGGAGGCTTTTCCCACGTGCCCCACTGGAGCAGATCCCTCCATCCCGGAGCCTGGGAGGGCTGAATCCTGATTTCAGGCACTCCGTGGGGAAGGCAGCTTGGTGTGCAGCACTCTGTGTGTGTTCACGGGGAGAACACTTGGAAATGGGGCTGTTCTTGCCYTTTCCAAGSGGCTTGGAGCAACCTGGGATAGTGGAAGGGATCCCTGCCTGTGGCAGAGAGTTGGAAAAGATGAACTTGAAGATCCTTTCCAAACCCAAACCACTCTCTGGTCCCGAGTATGTGCATTGCTTGTTTACTACTAATTCTACACAAAATGCTGATCCTTGCGTTGTTTAAATACTGAACTATAAAAGGTTGGAAGATGATTTAAACCTAAAAGAAATTTCACCAAATAGCCAATTAAATGGATCAACTAAGGATGTTGTAACGGTGTTTTTAATTTTTACAACATTTCCCTTCCAAGAAACTCACACTGGGTACAGCACAGTTTGTCAGATGTGTCTTAAATGAATTAAAAGATATCAGGAGTATTGAAAAATCTCTATGATAATCAAATTATAGCTCTCATCATCAAAAGCAGCTTCCTCGGAGGTAGAAAGAAAACAGCTGGACAGACATCATTTTGGAGGGGAAAAAGGAGGTGTTTTGTCTAATGACTGGAAACTCAAGGGAGCTCAGATCCTATCAATAAATATTTCTCAGCCCTGAGTCCTGGTAATGAAGCTGAGAACTTCACTTGGGAGCTGAGGATCACATTTAACCCATGTTTCTTCAAATATGCTCCTTTACTACAAATATCTGCTTCTGACCCCTGTGACCACAAGAAAAAAAAGCTTAAAATTCACGGTTGTAACTTTACACTGCCAATTTTGCTCTTTTTATCTTTAAGATTTGYAGTGGCAAAACATCAAGATCCGATAAACTTGGAAATTTTATAAACTCAGGTTTGGAGGGATGGGTTGTGAGGGTATTTTGGTCTCTTTAGGCTTCTGCTTTTTGGTCCAATTGAAAAAAAACCAAACCAACTTTCAAAATCCTGGGGAAAGTTGCTGATTTCCAGCATCCAGGACCGGGTGGCTTTYAGGGTTTCTCTGCAGCATTTGCAGCTTTAACAGCAGCGTTTACAACTGAGCAACTTCCATGGCAAAAAAGAAACCACTCAGTAATGCAAATGGTTAAATATATTTAAAATTCAGAGATTTGGGGTCTTCTGACTTTATGTCTACAGTGGACCTCTTAAGGGACTGTTACCAAAACTGTTGGAAACTTTCATTTCGTGGGTAGGAGTTTGATATTTCCATTTTATGCAACTCCTTTTTATTTTTGCTTGGGTGGCTGAGGATCAGGCTCTGGAGATGGGAGATAGGAGCCCTGTGCTGGTGAGTTATTTTTGTCAATAGCAGCCMCGGCTAATGAGATGTATCTCTCAGTTTCATTTGAATTTTAGAAGACGTTKAAAGTTATTTTTAAGACTTTATCACGACTGTCTGAGAGGAAAGATAAGACAGGAAGGATGTGACACTTTTGGAAGCTCGGCTTTGGAGATGGATGAGATAAAGGGCCTGAGTGTAAGTGGGAGAATGATGTCRGTGTCATGCTAGGAGCTGATTTAATAAATATAAATATGCAGGTAATTAGACTTCTCGGTGCTATTAATGATTCCAGCAATTCTYGCTGCAATATGAGAAAAATACGTGTTGCTTCCGCACTCCATTTCTGTTCTCCCAGCTAATGGCTTCCCTTGAACAAAAACAGGGAGAGAAGGGATCATTCACTGCTTGCTTTTCATTGAGGAGACGTGCTTAGTGTCACAYGGTTCTGTGGCATCTCCCTGGCCTTTGGGAAAAGAGTTTTCCCGGTAAATCCTCAGTTGGGAATACTCCCTGAGCACTTTTTACTGTGTTTTTGTTGGAGTTTTTATGATGATGGATATACCGTGGCCACGACTGTGRAAACAGTTTATATCCCTGGGAGTTTTCTTCAATTTTCACTGAAATTCCTGCCAGAAAAACTTTTGTGTGCTCCTCCAGAGCCATCGGTGGCTGTTGGCCAGTGGGACACTTTTAAAAAACACGGAGAGAGTGGCAGTCCCTGGTTTTGTCGGGAGCTGGCAGTGTTTGTAGAGCAGAGTGGATGAAAGACTCCCAGCACTGCAGTCTGTGCACATATAAATCAAAATACAGATACAGAAGGCAGTACAGACCCCACCGGGGCTGTGCCACGATGGGAATGCCTCCTTCTTCCTGTGCCTCGTTATCAGGGGAGGTTTGGCTTGGATATCAGGGAAAGGTTCCTCCCCCAGAGGGTGGTGGGCACTGAACAGGCTCCCTAGGGAATGCCACAGTCCCAGAGCTCCAGGAGCGTTTGGACAGCGCTCCCAGGGATGCACAGGGTGGGATTGTTGGGGTGTCTGTGCGGGGCCAGGGGTTGGACTGGGTGATGCTTGTGGTCCCTCCCAGCTCAGGATACTCTGTGATTTTTCCAGACAGCAACAAAACTGATTTATTCATGTATCAAGCTGCACTAGAGGTCAGTTTTATTAAAGCACGAGACKAAAGAATTGTGTCCCTACCCCAGCCTTGCTCTGGTCTCCCTCCTGCCCACGTCTGCCCTGCAGCTGGACCCGGCTGCCTGTGCCAGTTCGTGTAGGGAAGGGCTCCAAGTGGTTATTAATAACCCCAGACCCGTCAGACATTAATCCCACACGCAGTAATGAGCACACACTCCCTGGCAGACTCTCCTGCACAAAAAAAAAAAAAAAAAAAAAACCCAAACCCCTCCATATATTAAATATACACTCGAGAAACACGACCTAGCAGCGCTCCAGTTGCAGGCATATGCTGCTGAGAACACTCAGCCATCCAAGGCTCAATCATGTGCTCTCCAAGGAAACCCACTGGTACCTAATTACAGCAAGATTACCAACGATAACGACAGCATAATGAATTACAGAACCTTTATGACTTATTAGCAGCGTTCCCTGCCATGCATCCAGACATTGAGGTGGAGTGGAAGGAGAGCTCTGAGTGGCGTTTGCTCGTGGCTTCCACGAGGAGCCCGGGGGGAATTACTCACTTGGTTTTATGAGGATGGCACAAGTGCTTGTGCCTGCTGTGGTTTTTATGAAGTCTTAGCCAAAAAGATCATCATTATGGTGTTTCCTAAGGCTTTGCCATCTCCGTGGGTACCACGGCGTCCTACATCGTGTCTGGTTTAATTGGGTCGTTTCTGTGGTCCTACATTTCCCTTTTAGCCCTCCTCAGGGTCCCCTAATTTATTCAGCTGGCTTTGCTGCCGTACCCTACAGGTTAAGAATGTGCAAATAAAATTGCAAAGGAAAGGAATTCCGGAGTTTAATAAAATCAAGATCACATTTTATATCATTACCCTTCCTCCCTGTTACCATTCATTGGTTTTCAGACATGGACATCACCATGAATTGGAGATAAAAGCCTCAGTGTACTCTATTCGGTCACAAGAATAGTGTTGATATTAATGGAATCATATCTAACCCCTGATATGCCCCCAAATGCCACAGGTGTGACTCAGAAATCTGCAATTTTATCATTATCTCCTACAGATAGTTCCAAATTCATTGCTGACTAGAAAAGTTGGGTTTCAGTTTGAACAGCTTAACCAGGGTTTCCCTAAGTCCTGCTCAGCTTTATTCTCATCTTGCACAACTCAGCAGCATTGCAGAATTAGACACTGACGTTATCAGGGGTGGAATTCGACACCAGTGACAAGCGACTTTTTCTTCTCCTGTGGATAAAACATGTTGGGTTTAAACTGACTTTACATGAGGCAAACAAATACAAGATTTCTTTTAATTTACTGCGTGTTCGTGCATTTCCTCTGATGCTATTTTGGTTTTCAGGCTTTTCTTTTTCTTTCGAGCCTCAACTGTGTCTTTTTTTGGTCACAAYAAATCAAGCACACACATAATATCAAATATCTGTAGAGTTGTTGGCAAAGCTCTGGATTTTACTCTTCATGGAACTGAATTTTTTTTTTTATAAAAATTSAAATCTGAAGACTCCTTTTCAGTGAAATGTCACTCTTCTCTTGTGGTAAACAAAACTTGTCAGAAAAACAACGTCCTGTGAGCCTTCCCTCTCCCATATTCCTCTTAGGAGGGGGAGGAAAATCTTTTGCCCAATCCTTTTACTAAGTTTAGTTTTTCCATCTTATTTGATTCCTGGGAAGTGCTGGACAGGTATTTTTTTTATCCTTCTGCTTCCCTGATAGCTGGGAACTTCACATAGGTTAGGGGGCTTGTCCCTGTCTTCCCAAATCCACAGTGACTTCCACAATTCCCATAGCTGCAAACCATGTGTTTTGTAATAATTATTCATTCCTACTTGAATTCTATTATGATAAATATGGGAATTAAGGAGCTGGCCCAGCATCTGGAGATAACCCACAGTGGAACGAACTGTGGGGTTGGCATCAAAGAGAGCAAAGGGAGATCTGATTTCGATAAAGGGATTGTCATGGGCTTATTCTGGGTACAGTAAAAAAAAAATCTGTTCTAGATTTTGAACCACACTTCAATTCCTGCTAGAAAAGCATCTGTGAGCTCCTCCAGAGCCCCTCGGAGCTGCTGGAGCCATTGGTGGCTCTTGCCCAGTGGGATAATTTTATGTGTAGTTGGGTTGTTCAGCCTGGAGGAGACTGAGGGGAGACTCATCACAATTCCAGCTCCTCCCAAGGGGCAGCTCTGATCTCTGCTCCCTGTGAAGGGATGGGACCCAGGGAACGGCTGGAGCTGTGCCAGGGGAGGTTTGAGATGGAGATCCAGAAAGGTTCTTCCCCCAGAGGGTGGTGGGCACGGAACAGGCTCCTCAGGGAATGCCACAGTCCCAGAYCTCCAGGAGCGTTTGGACAACGCTCCCAGGGATGCACAGGGTGGGATTGTTGGGGTGTCTGTGCAGGGCCAGGAGCTGGATCCATGATCATTGTGTGTCCCTCCCAGCTCAGGATATTCCAGGATTGACTCACATTATTTTCACTTGTAACCACCAAAACTCAAATATTGTTCTTCTCCTGACGTTTTGTTGTTGCCCTGGTGACTTAACCAGAGAGGGAGGATGGGGACAACGAGCCCCAGAAGGTAAATCATTACATTTTCCTAATGCAAGCCTCATTTCTGTTACGTGGGATCCACTTCCCTCCCCTCCKAGAGGAGGCTCTGGCGGACGCTGCTGCCGCCGGAGCGGTAAAAAACCACAATTAAAACACACGGGTCACGACTGAGAAAAATCATTCCTCTAGACAAACCCTGCCAAGAAATCAGATCATCCCCTAAAGGGAGCTTGAAAACAAGAGAAATAACTCGGTGCTGAGCTCGGCTTCTCCAATTTACACCCCAGCGTGCAGCCCTTACACCGGGCAAGGCACGGATTGCATTCCCAGGCAGGGGAGCTCCGGGCCAGCAGCGAGGCCAGCTCCGAACAGTGGGAGACAACGGGAGCCTCCCGAGGTTTGGGCATGTGGAGAAAGGGCTTGGAGCTTCAGCTGGCGGCATCCCCGCGGAAAAGGACGAGGAGAGATGGATTCGGAGCAGTTTGGGGAGCCAGCAGGAACACCAAATCAGGATTTGCCAAACGCCGCAGGCAGGAAAGGGTCTCAAGGTGCTTGGAATGACCAGAGTAGCTCTGTAGGTGCAAAGGTTCCCTTTTGTACATGAAAAGTGTCTTTGTCATGACATATTCTATTTTTTTCCATGTATGTTGAGTGTGAAAGACTCTAATGAATAATCCTCAAAGAATGTGCAGAGTTGGAAGAGTTAAATCTAACCCAGCGTTCAAGAAATCTCAAATTGTGCATTTATGAACGCAAAGCAGTAAGATCCCAGATTAATCAGCTAATTTCTGACWATGAGTTTCCATCATTTGAACAGTGATAATCCCTTTTTTTTTAGTCTCAGGTTCCCACAGCCTTTGCCAACCCATTTCAACCCGTGCTACGTGTTGAAATTGTAGGACAATCTCATGGCCATGGAAGGAAAAAGCCAGGTTCTCTCTCTCYGTTAATAATCTTTTTTTTCTTCTTGTCTTTCCTGAGGCCTGGCCACCTTTGTCAGAATTCTCAAGGGGCTAAACCTGCATAACCACATCAAAAAAACTCCTCTTATCTTTTAAGCTTTAGAAATCACGCTTCTAAATTGTCAGACCTGGGCCATTTTCTGTGTGGAAAAGTCATGCTGAATTAATAAGAAAATTGTAATTTGACTTTTTTTTTTTTTTTTTGCAGGGGGGGGATTCTGTAGAAGACAGTAATTATGATGTTGGTTATAGTGAGCTACGAAATTGTGGAGGCTTCAAAGCACCCAAACCCATCGAATTGGCTTTAGAGYTGGAGTGCCACAAATGCACAGAGGAACGGATTTGATTTCTTTTATAATGCACATGAGTTATTAAAAAAAAAATAAGATATTGTATTCTACTTGCTGGATGAGAAAATAGAAACAACWGGCAGAGTGTTCTGATATTTCAGGCACTCGAAAACCAGGAACTGAATGCAAGCCATTGATTTTTCCTTCCAGTAATTGTTCCAAAGAAAACCAGTTTATTCCACAAAAGAACGGCTGAATGTCTGCACGTCAACCAGAATCTTGTTGAGATATGTGATGGTTTATATTGATAAATAGATGGACAGAGAAAGTCGGGAAACTTGAAGTCAGAATCAGTAATTTACTTATGAAATAATGATTAGATTTCCAAAAAAGCACTTCCATAAAAGGCTTTCGCTGCAGTGGGATGAGAAGAGCGCAGGGTTGGGAGCCTGGCTGGGATTCCTGCAGCCGGTAAAAAGCAGGGACAAACCTCCAGGTACTCGTTCAGCACGTTTTTTAATTTCGTTTTTTTTACATCTGTTCCGCAAACCTTCCGGGCTCTTCTCGTAGCCGAGGCGACAATTCCGAACGGCCGCGGCGGAAAACGTTCCCTGTGATTCCGAGCTGGGAAATTGAACCAGCGGGTGAGCACAGGTAGGCGAGTGCTTTATGGCAGGAGCAAATGGTTCTGTGATTGCTGAGCTAAAAGTGCTTCTGGAAACCAGAAATATATTACAAAAAAAAAAAAAAAAAAGAATCGTAAACCAACTCCAGGCAACACAGCGCCTTTCTACGAGAAAAAAGCAATTTTTGGGGTGTGCTGTAAGATTTGCTGAGGTTCAATTTCTGGTTTTTATTTAGTCCTTTCATTCAGTCTATTGTGCAAAAGAGGAAAAATCCCCTGGCGTGAATGGAGTGGTTTCTCCTCTCAGTTCTGTTTGTTCATCTTTGCATTAAACAACCCAAATATTTAGAGCCTGGAAGGACACTCAGTTCTGAGTGTGCATCTGGGTGGGATCCAGGGGAAGTTGGGATGATGCTTGAGAGGTCCTCCTGAGTGAGGTTATTCTCCTGTCACATCCACAGGTAGGGATGACTTTCAATGCCATTTTGCAGCTTTTCTGACGGAACATTTCACACCTATGGCTGGGAAAAGAAAGGATTATTCAGCTTATGCTTCCTGGAGCTGATGTATATCCTAAAATCAATTTACACACRTCTCTTGATACACTGAGGAACTAGAGAGGCTTTACATGCATCCCAGTGTTTTATTACTGCTCCAATTTGCAAGGTTAATTTGAAAAACCTGCCCTCATCCTCATCATGGAGACTTCTTTTTTAATTTATGAGGGTTCTTCAGCGGTTTGTTTATTAATCCAATTGCAAACAGATGGTGGGAGTTGTTGAGTTGTCTCTTTTTGTTGTTTTCCTGGCTGTGCTTCTCTCCCATCTGACCTCGCTGAGAGGTTTCCCAGTCAGCTRAGTGGTGGTGGCTGAATGGGGGGAAATTTGGTTTATGTTTGATATTCCAGACAGTTCCTTGAAAGGAGGTGGTTCACATGCAAAGATGACACAGAAAAACAAGAAATAACAAAAACAACACCTGAAATCTCCCTGTAGGCACAGAATGGGTCACATCTGTTCAACAGCTGGAGAAAAAGCCTGGGGAGAGGTTTTGCCAGTGTGAAACTAAAAAAACTAAAAGTGGCCAACGACCTTTTGTTTTCTTGCAYTATTTTCCTGTGATGTGACAGGAAATTCAGCACCAGCAGATGCATCCTCCTTGTCCCCTCCAAATGTTTTGCTAATTGAACAAACTCTGATCTTAAAATATTTAAGAAGAATTTATGTTGCACGAGCTGAAGTTGCTCATGTAATAATTTTATTCGCTGCTTTTTTTTTGGCATTACAATGAAGACAGATTGGGCCAGAGAAGTCCAATCAATCTGATACCTGAGCAATTTCACTTTCTAAATGCAAAGTGCAGAATTACTGAAATTTATCAATTTTTYTTTCTTTCTCTCATTAATACTAGAGGGGGAAAAAAACCCCAGTCATCTTTGACAAAGTTCAGTAATATTTTATCTCACGAAGAATGCTCATGTCTCATTTCTTTCTGGAAAATTCCTCCCCCTTTAAATAGCTGGGKTTTTTTATTATTATTATATTTWTTTTTTTTTAAGAATCAGGTCTTTCCATCATTCATTCTTGTGCTACTATTATTATTATTGTTGTTGTTATTACTATTATTATTATTTTAAAAACCAGGCCTTTCCATCATTCCCCCAAGCTGGTTTTTGCAAGGACACAGAGATGACAGGCAGGCCTGATGGAGGGTGGKTTTGGGAAAGGTTCCTTAGGATATCTTTGCAGGAAACCCCTCTYAGCTGGGGATTTGGGCTGGTGTGGGGAGTTCCCGCTCCGAGACGCAGTGGTTTGGTTTGATTTTTCTGTCTTTTGAACGTTGCAGTGACTGGAGGATGTTTTATCCTCCCATAAATTCAAATTACTGCATTCACTGAGCATCCACAGCAGATTTCCAAGCAGAAAACTGCTGTGACCTCAGTGGGTTTGCACAGAGCATCTCACCGGCCATTATGGGTAAGGTTTATGATTTAATCCATTTGAAACTCTTCCTGTAAGTACTTATATTTTCCTCCTAATTGTATCCATTTGATCCTCAGCAGTCCTTCAGGGCACAAAGTTATTGGCCCATTATCCAGTCATGAGGCATTGATTTGTGCTATATAAAGAATGTATGGATCTTGCTCTTTYAAAATGGGAAGACCTCTTTGTACTTGATCTTGTAAATGGGAGAAGACTTTTCCCTCTGTGAACTTCTGGTTGAAATCTGTCCACATCACAATTTTTCTTTTTTTTAACAATATGCTGCTTATAACAGCCTTATAAATGGGATTTGAATTTTTTTGTGACTTTTGAACTAAAATATCTGTAAAATCTGACATCAAGTTGGTAGCTTTTAAGCTCAGACTCAGTGTGGTAGTGCYGGAGGGTTTCAGATTAACCATTAACCCTTTCCCTAGGAGGTAAATCCTGTAAAAACCTCAATGAAGATCATAAGGAAAATGGGAAACAAGGCTTTTTATGAAGAACCATTGCAAGCCAGTGGTCTGAACATTTTTTATTCCACATCTAAAGCTTTAAACATTCATTTACTGGAGGAGGTTCCTGCATGGAGGTTAAAAATGAAAATGTGCTTGATGAATTCAGTAAAATGAAAGAAAAAGTGCTTATTTCTGACAGGTAAAGAGTGTCCAAGTCAGGTGGGTGAATAATCACAAATTCTTCAGTTGCATCTATGCATTGGTGGCTGTTTATTTGCTCTGTTAACGTCCTTGTGTCAGGAAGTGCAATTTAGCTGAGGAAAAAAAGGAGCAATGACCTCGGGGTGGTTATGACCTTCCCAGYGGTTTGATTTTTGGGAGGTTTAGGTGTTTATGCAGGCTAAATTAATACATTTATACCCATCTGTCAGATATCCATGTTCTTCCCCATTTTTACCTTCGGYGCAGCTTGCAAAGGCTTGGGATGCCAAGGTTCACCCAATTATCAGCCCAGTTTTAAACCGATTTTAAATTTGCTGCGAGAGTCCGAGGACATCAAACCCTGCTCTGAAAYCACAGAGGTGCCCTCAGCTGAGCAGCTGCGTTGATCCCAAATTTCACAATTCACAGGGAGGCGTGGGGTGTCTGCTGGTGAACTGGGAGGAGAACACCACCCGAGGGTCTCAGCGGGGGATTCCCCCGCGGTTCAGGCCGACGTTTTGCAGCCAGAAGCGGATGGGCCTGCCGTGGGGAAAGGGCTGGAGGTCAGATCTCTCCGCTCAGGTTTTGTTCGGCTCAGGAAGCCGCTGGTGTGTCACCGTGGGGTGTGATGTCTGCAAGCCCCGTTCTGCTCCAGCGACGTTTAAAGGGATGCAGATTCTGTTTTAAGGCTTATTGCAAGGTCACTGAAGGCTTCAGGAGCAAAACTTCTTTGAGGGTTTTCCTGAAAGTTTTCCCGAATGAAGTTTCAAAAAAAATTGAARAAAAAAAATAAATTAAGGATGGATTTGAGTCTATTTCTACTGATGGCATGAATATCCTGAAAATTTTACTTATAGGTTCATTTAAGTCAAAAATTGGTGCCAGTGGCTCAACACCCTCACAGGCAAGAATTCCTTCCCAATATCCCCTCTATCCCTGCTCCCTGGCAGTGGGCAGCCATTCCCTGTGTCCTGTCCCTCCATCCCTTGTCCCAAGTCCCTCTCCAGCTCTCCTGGAGCCCCTTCAGGCACTGGAAGGGGCTCTGAGGTCTTCCTGGATCCTTCTCCAGGTGAACACCCCCAGCTCTCCCAGCCTGGCTCCAGAGCAGAGGTGCTCCAGCCCTTGGAGCATCCCCGTGGCCTCCTCTGGACTGTCCCCAGCAGATCCGTGTAGGCTCTTCCTGACATTTCTATCCCCTACAATCCCTGTTTCAATGGAYGTGGTGGCGGAGGCAATCCCTAAGGGATAGTGCTGTTAAAGTTTCTGCTGCTGAGAGAATCCTGCCTGGCACTGGACATGGGCACCATTTCCAGTTAATGCACCCTGCCAGGCTGGGGACATTCCCAGGATGATGGTGGAATCCCTGGAAGTGTTCAAAAAGCCAGTGGATGTGGCACTCTGTGATCTGGGTCAGTGGCAGGGCACTGTTCAGTCCAAGGTTGGAATTGATGATCTGGGAGGTTTTTTCCAACCCTAACAATTCCAGGATTTTTGTTGGTTCTGTGGACCATTGGGGCATCACCCCCAGCTCACATTMCAGTTAAGGATGGAGTGACAAAAGGAAAATGAAACAGTCCCTGCTACAACCTTGACCTGGTTTGTGCAGGTGATTATTTGTACAACTCCATTCTTCTCATCCTTCAGTTCAGTCCCTGCCCTATCCCGGGAGAGTCTGTAATTCCTGCCCTCTGTGTGCCACTGCCACCACTCACTTCTTTTCAGAACTAACCTGTTGTCACTCCTGCTTTCTCCATCTGTTTCTGGGAGAGGAAGGTGAGTTTAAGTGTTCTGGTGCTGTGTGCAATGGATAATGGCTGCATTTGTCCTGTTCTGCTTCAAATGCATCACAGGAATTTATAAATATTACCAATATTCCCAGGCATGARCATTACTCCAAATACAGCCTGATAAATTATTCATATTTAATGTATTTATCATACCCACGTACGGGCACATCAGGAAAGTGAATCATGTTATTAGTTAAAGGAATCTATTACTTTGTATTCTTCCCACTTTGGCCTTATCACTAATTTTGAGCAATGTCCATTGCACGGTTTAGCTGGGATTGGGAATTGACTGGGAACTCAGCTTCATGTGCTTTTGAGCCCATTTTATTCTGTTGAAAAGTGTTTCTCTTTGGTTCTCCAGTATAAAAATGCTCATAACAAGAAATATCACACAAATATGGTCCCACCATTCCTGAAATTCATAGGATCACAGAATATCCTGAGTGGGAAGAGACCACAAGGATCATCAAAGTCCAGCTCCAGACCCTAACAATCCCACCCTGTGCCTGGAGCATTGTCCAAATTATGTTTTCTGGCTAAAATCCATAATTTTGATCCACATCCCCTCCCCAGTGGCTCTGTACCACATTGATCTCATAAGCAATGCCCACCCATCCATATTCTCCTCTCCCAAGCTGAATTTTCTGCATCCCCAAATCCTTTCTATTTCTAAATTTGTAATGAATGTCGCTGCTGTATTTTTCCAGGTTGTTGTTTTTTATCTGAAGTGCTTTAATTTGCTACCCAGTGCAAATATGTCTCTAACTCCAACCACATTCCAGCTGACAGCTCCTTCTGGTCACGTGGCAAATAATCAGACCACTTCGTTATCAAGGAAATAATTTAGAATCCATAAAGGAGAATCCATTATAATCGGTTATAAAAGCAATAAGAACAGGAAGACAGCATTTCATGTGGCCATAAAACATGGCTGGTGGGGTTAACCCTCCAGCACAATCCCACCAGGAGTAAAGGATGCCATAAAATCAGCCTCGCCATCCTTAATTGCTTAATTAACACTCTTTTAAAGCAGGATTTTAATCTAAGGTGTTGCTGAGCACTGCAGAGATTCACCTGAGATAAAGAGTAGGCGAATGAAGGAGTTTTTGATGTGTTTACAGCAGAGCTCGTGTCAGCCTTTCCTGCAGCTCTTGTTACCAGGATCACGTTTGGCTCCTGATCCCAGACATGTCAAAATATGTTCCAGAGTACCCTGGGTGGAAGAGCTGCCACCCTCCCAGGTCATTTGTCTGGAAGAGGGATGTGATCAGCGTGGAGCTGCACGGATATTTTCAGGGAATATTTATTTATTACTCCACCGTGTCGCCGTGGGATGGCATCCAGTGGTCCAGACCCTTTCACACCTGAGCTGGGGGAAGTGGGACCCAGATAAAGAGTCTTAAAATGCACTTAAATTAATTAATGAATTAACGAAGTGCTATGGGGTCTTTTCGTGGAAGGAGCTCTGAGCGTTGGTGCTCTGTATCTGTAGCACAGCAATGCCAGTGCCGAGGTGGAATCTCACAAAGGGTTATTTGCTCCCTACAAATCCCTAAAAAGAGGGTGTAGCCAGGTGGGAGTCGCTCTTTTCTCCCAGGTAACAAGAGGAAATGGCCCCARGTTGCACCGGAGGAGGTTTAGGTTGGATATTAGGAAAAATTTCTTTGCCAAAAAGGCTGCCCAGGGAAGGTTGGAGTCAGCATTCCKGAGAGTGTTCAGAAAACRTGTGGATGAGGTGTTTGGGAACAYGGTTTAGTGGTGGGCCTGGCAGTGCTGGCTTCATGGTTGGACTCAATGATTTTGAGGTTCTTTTCCAACCCCAACTATCTTGTGATCATGGCCTGGAAAGGCTGCACAAGAAGTTATACTTTAATTTTTTGTTTGTTCTTGTTTTGTTGTCRTTTTTGGGTTTTTTTGCTCATGGGGGCTTTTTTGGGGAGCATGTTGAAGCCCAGAGCCTGTGAAAAGGAGGCTCAGTCTGTACCAAACTCCTCCCATTTCCCAATGTTCCCGCTCAGTAGTTTCAGTGCCTCGGTGACACAGCCATGCATCAACGTCATGAACTCGGTGCCAGTTCGGGGATAATCCATGGATTTACAGGTGACACTTTCCCAGATGGGGGCTGATGGAATATTCTTTAGACTGATGGTTTTCTGTTGCTTTGTCACCCAGAATTAAGCAAATAAATTAGCTCAGAGTTTCAAGTGAAATGCAGCCGGAATGGGATGCACAAAATAAAAGCACACTGGTGATACAATGTTCTTGTGCAACCCCACGGAGCTCCCCATAAACTGCTAAATAGGGGAAAAAGACAAGAGGATGAAATTCCACCTTTTCTTTTGACTGTGTGAAATGAGGAAACCTCAGCCTGGCGCCAAAATGCTCTTTCTTGCGGTTAAAAATGTCTGTTCTCCCACGTTGCTCTTGGAAACGCATTGGAAAATGTTTGGATCGAAGTCTTGAAAAATAATTATTTGTTTTCCTGCAAGACACGCTGTGCAATCTAAGCAAATAGAAATAGCAGGCCTAAAATAGGAAGTATTGTTTCTAGTTGCGCTGCTTCATCAACTGAACAACTTTTATGATCCTGTTTCTTTATCAAGGAGATATTTAAATCAAGGAAATGATTTTTAATACTAGGGCAGAAATTAATTTCATGCATCTGCTGGCAAATGCCTACCATCAAGAAGTGAGTAAACAAACATTTGCACATCTGCTCCTGCTATATGACAACAGGATTCAAATTAGAAGGGAAGTTGGGGTTTGCTTTTTTGCATTTTCTAGTGCTGTAGTTTGCCATTTAAAATGTTTGAAGTGCAGTAGAAGCACAGAATATAATTTTGTGTCAGGATGAGSTTGAAAAATGTCCTTGGTGGTGATCTCATGAATGTTTAGTAGGAGCTACAGCTCTTTAGTTTAGTGGATTTTAGTTTAGTGTTTGAGCAAGTCCAAGTCCTGCATGTGGGGTAACTATGAAGTGTCTCCAAGGATGTTTCCCACCTCGTTTTTTAGCAATTGGGTGGGAAAAGCTGAGGCAGAAAATCAGTGTTGGCCATGCTGCTGTCATTATTGAAAATGTCCCGTTATTTTCCCTTTATTCCTTGGGCAAGCTGTGGCCACAAGCCTGGCAAATTCCTGGTGCAGGAAGGCACAGGAACTTCTGCTGCTGGAGGTGAGAGCAAACCAAAGGCAGCAGGTTTGTGCTTTTCCTGTTGTGAACCTTTTAGGATGTTTCTGGGTCTTTCCATGGTGATTGCAGCCATCTTTTGTGGAATAAAGGCATTGGCTGAGTAGGAACATCTAAAAAGTGTTGGTGCAGGCTGGAATAACGATCTCATTAGAGCAGACAGACCAAATAGCTTTTGAATGATAGAATCCTAGAATCCCAGAATGGTTTGGGGTGGGAAAGGACCTTAAAGTTCATCCAGTCCCACCCCTGCCATGGGCTGGGACACCTTCCGCTATCCCAGGTGGCTCCAAGCCCCGTCCAACCTGGCCTTGGACACTTCCAGGGATGGGGCAGCCACAGCTCCTCTGTGCCAGGGCCTGCCCACCCTCACAGGGAAGGATTTCTTCCCAATAATTAATCCAAACCCACCTTCTGGCAGTGGGAAGCCATTCCCCCTTGTCCTAGTTCGTCTCCTGGGAGTGCTGTTGGCTGAAAGGGCTCAGGTTGGGAAGTTTTGGCTTTATCCTGACTGGCTCTGTTTGCTGTCCCAAGTGTCAGATGGCCCCTGCTGTGTTTCAGACCGTGTGGTACAGTGGGACACAGGCTCTGAGAAGAGCACTTTGCCTAAATACTTGTGCAGTGTGTGCTGAGTAGAAATTAAATTTCCTTTGGCTGTGGCTTTACTCACGGAGTGTATTTTGGATGGTGTTGATCTTCCAGGAATAGCCATAGAAGCACCAGAAAAGACGCGAATGTCTCCATAGGAAGGATGGTGCCAGACAGCTGATTACACACTATAAATAGAGATTTAAATGTGGTTTAAGTAGCCTGTGGAAGGCATCATTTAAATCAGTCAGAGGCACTCACACGCAGCACAAGCGTAATAACATATTTTATCCCTGACAGTGACTGCAGTCAATTCTCAGGTTGGAGTTTTCTACATCTGGCTCCCTGCAACGCATCCCAAAAAARTCCTAACAAAGCAAGAGCTCTGATCTTGTTCAACAAACTGAGCTGGAGAGCAAATAARGCCTTTGTGGTCCATAATTAGCTGGGATCTCCCGGGTGCAGGCCACAGCTTAATGACACTGCTGAAAGAAAAGCAGGAAAAAACCCACCCCAAATCTACACCAACTTTAAGCATTAAAGGTAACATTGTGTTCATATCTGCAAAAACGCGGAGGAGGAGGATTAGGGAACGTGATTGATTATTTTGAAAATATAAGCGATGCTCTTAAGACGCACCCGGGAATTCTCCMGGTTTTCTTGTTTTCCTGTGATCCTTAMYATAAAACATCCCAGAAGGTAAATARTGGATTGGAGGTGTCACTCCCAGAACTTCTCCTCACACAACAAGYAGGAAACCAGAGCATTTTTTCCCCATTAACTGCAGCAGGAACAATTCCACTTTCCTTGAAGTCACAGAGACGTTTCCCACTATCCTTCAGTGGGGCCCAAATTCCACCCTGTAAATTGCCGAGGCAGAGTCTGATATAAAACCTATCGAAGTCCATGGAATTGCTTCCCCTGATTTTAGTGGATTTTGCCTCGGGCCCAGCATGGACATGCTGTTAATATTACATGGAGTGGGGACTCAAAATGCTGAGTCCTCGTTTTGTTACTCCTGAACAATAAAATACAATTTGTTAGCAACAAGGAGACAGACTTTTTCCTGGGCTGTTATGAACACTCTGACTCTGCCTTTGGAGGAATCTCAGGGTGCTCCGCATTGTTTGAATTTAACCCCAAAAGCTCACTGGCAGCCGACACGTTGTGCGCAACAAACYCGCAGTTCAGCCATCCCAATTTGGCACAAGACAAACAGAAAAATGTGGGGKTTTTTTTTCCAAATCAAAGGCCCTAAATCTTAACAGGGGGAAAAAAAAAAAAAAAAAGAGTTGGACACTAATGTCTCGAATTAAAATAACTGTCTTTGGATGGGCGAAACAGAGCATGGAGCAAACCTCCTGAAATAAAATAGCAGCACTCCGGAGGATTATCTGCATGCTCTATTTCCCCCTCACAAATGTGCCACGGAGCCATGGGCGATCACCCCTGCTCTGCTGGAGTCCAGGTGTGTTATCTCCCCGATGCAGATACAGCCAAGCCTTGTCAACTTGTTGAACTCGGGGCTTTTAAATGGCAGGTGGTAATTAAAGGTGACAAAGCGATCGCGCTGCTGGAAAATGATGATATTTTTCATACGAGCAAATGCAGCCGTGCACTAGGGCGAGATCTGATGTACTAATTAATGTGGGGCCCCTCTTCTAAACTGGCTGTTCACTGGGTCACTGAGGGTTTGCATCTTGGTTTGTCTCCTGATTAAGGAGTGGGATGTTTCGGGAGCTGGCTGTCATTCCAGCCCCCARGAAAGGAGCTTTATTCACCCTGCAGAGACGAGCAGGTTATTTCTCTGCTCTGATGTAGTGAGGTAAAAACGTGCCTGGTTTCCTTCCTTCCTCTCCCTCCTATTCCCCTTCTTTGCCCCCCRTCCCGAGGTTTTTCCTCTGCACCCCAGCAGCTCCCTGACTTTGCCACCTGCAACGCAGATGGGAGTGGAGAACATGGGAATTTATATCGTGTTAGACTGGAAAAATCTGCATGCCCTGTGTGTTGCTGTTGATGGATGATTTGCCATAAAGTTGGCTCATAAAGRCTTTTGTGTCAGACAGAAACTTGGGAAAGGCAAAACCAGCCACCTGAGGAAGGAACGTGGCCCCAGCAGCTGGTTTGGCTTGTAGGTACAAAAACCTCTCAGGGTATTTTTTTGCCAAGGTTTTTGCCAAAACTGAGGGGAGCAGAAGGTGCTGGCTCTCTTGGCAGAGATGGGGTCGGTAAGAGCAAGCCAGGAGTAACTTGCTCCCTGAAATAATAAGAAACACCAACTGTTGTGTGTCTGCTGTGATCCCAAAAGGAAAAACAGATTTTTGGCTGGTTTATACCTGTCCAGGCCATGTGAACCTTGGAAAAATCCCCATCTGTTATTTGCAGAAGATGCTCTGCACCACTTTAAACTGCTCTTCCCCTCCCTCTGAAGAAAACTTGTAATAAGTGCTAAAAGCCCTTTTTGTGTGCTCGAGGATGGGGTGAGCAGAGGTTTTAGCTCAGATAACTCACACTGGGCAGTGCCATGAGAAAAACTGGGCACAACACTCAGGGAACAGTCAGGGCAGTGAAAGGGCACTTTGTGCTGCTTTAATCCCCATGAACATCGTCCCTATAACCTCAATATCGACCCCTAATGCACTCCCTATTCACCCCAACCCTCACAGGACAGAACACGGAACAAAAGGGGAGCTCTTCTCAGGAGCTTRAGGATTGAGAAATAAAATGATGGCAGGGGCTTGTAAATCTCTTGTAACCACTTATTCCAAGTCAGCAATTCAGGTTGGTGTTTCTCTTAGACCTATTCTGGATGTGGTTTAAGCAAGAACAGAAAATTCAGGTAAGAAGTGAGGAATTCACTGACCTCTATTGCAGAACAGGTAYTGATATTCTTCATTGCTGCATAATTGTGATTTGTGTTTGATTATTTGCTATTAAGAATTAGATGACACTAAAAACCCTTCTGTCTYCCCCTTCAGGACATCAGACTGAGGCTGGGGGTTCTTTTGTAGAAATCCAAGCAGGATTGGGGAGGTGGAGAGGAGGGCTGTAACCAGGTATTTTAATTTCTGTACAGGCAAACAYGCTTTAAAATTATTCTACTTGAATTTTCAAATATTAAAAATTCTGAGTGAAAGGCTGATTTCAACTGAAAGAGCAATTCTGGGTGGCTTTGTGGGTGTGGATTGRGATTTGGAGGGGAACCTGTGCCTCCACCTCTGGGGTGAAGAAGGAGAAACACAGGGAGAATCTTATTCTGGTTAATCCTCCTGAACTAGGAGATGGTTACAACTGACCAGGTAAATCTATAGCTGCTCTCACTGTCTCCTCAGCCTAAATGTCACTTTATTTTGTAGGACACCTGTAGGTTCATTTTTGAGGGGCATAAGAACCAAAGTGATACAGAAAACAGGAATCTGCCCCGAAATTCTGGTGTGTCCTCGGTGTATTACACAAAAGTTGACCTTTATGTGAAACTAAATCGGRAAAAGGCAGCGAGAACAAGGCAGGGAACATCATTTGTCACTCTCCAAAGCCTGGCTGTGCCCACAGCTGGAGCAGCCTGTGCTGTCTCCATCCCTGCACCTTGGGAAGGGCATGGGAATCAGAGAAGTTACCAAGGAATGTGGTAAAAAAACCCCAAAAACCTGAGCACTGTGACTGAGACACAAACCCACGAGGTGGGGGAGAATTTCCAACAGATTGCGTCTTTTTTAAAAATTATTTCTCTGTGAATGCTTTTTAAAATGTGTTACCTTCCTGCATTTTCCTATTTTGCACGTTAGGTCTTTATGAATTGTACACATAATTTTCCTCTATAAAGGAAACCTGCATGCCCAGAGGCTGGGCTTGGGAGTAGTTAAATGAAATGCTCTTTTCATGGTGAAATAAGGGCAGTGGAGAGCAGTGCTTAAAGAAAGAAACTGTAAAGCCATCAGTACATGATCTGCCTCCAAGCTTTGACCTCACAGCAGGGCAGCTAAATCCATCCAGCTACTAAATGATTTTGCTCTATAAAAGTCTTTGGAAATAGATTTTATCTYTCTTTTTTTTCCTYTTTTTTTTYCCCCTCGGGACCGTATCAGAGCAGAAGAATTGATTTTTGGAACGAAAATAAGCTCCATAGTGTAAATTATGTTAATTGCTGAGTAAAATGCCAATATTAGAGGTATTTAAGCCAAGTTATGTTGAGGTGCTCTGCTAAAATTCCTGCCCTCTTGTAGTTAAATATGTATTGAAACAGATTTAAGGAGTAGTTCAATGTGTTGGGTTTTTTTTTCCSGGAAAATGGGATTGGATTTTGGAAGAAATGGTTGCATATGGAGCGTTAGCTTGGTTACTTGACCCATTTCACCCTGTATTATTCCAGATATTTTCTTTCAACCTCCATGGAGGCCTCATCCTGCTTTCCCTAGACGAGGAATACTCATGGCGAACTTCCACGAGGTGCTGATCTSGGAGGAAAAGCAGGATGAGATTCCTGGAAACACAGAGAAGGGAAAAAGCCAGAAAACGGCAGAGAGGGCAAAAAAGGCCTCCAATGAACCAGCCTGATTTGCAAACAGAAAGAGAAACCTCGCCAAATAAATCAGGGCACGAGCTGGAGCAGCTCTTGGAGGTTTTAAGTGGTGTAACTTGGATTTATGTCACTCGTAATTCAAGCTGACACCGGCGTTGGAACCACTGGGAAGGTCATYCTGTGCCATCTCCACGCTGGGCAAACCCTCCCTGGTGCCGTGGATTTGGTGTTTACAGCTGGSACTCTGCTGGAAGAATAATTTCGGGGGGAATCATAAAAAAAAAACCCAATAATCCTTTGTTGGTTGTCAAAGTCGTCTTGGTGTTGCTCGGTGCTTTTCGAGGGCGGCGCCTGAGTTTCGGGGTTTTGTTCCAAATTCCTGTTTGCCTTTTGGATCCCCTCGGAGRAGCCGGAGCCAAAATCCGACTGCTGGTGTTCAGTGCTGTCCTGCACCGCTGGTTTCTGTCGTTTGAGGATTGGGAAGGATTTTCTCCCGGGTTTTGGCATCTGTACACGTGGCACGGGCTGCTCGAATCGAGGGCTGCGAGTGTGCACGGCAGAATCAGCAGAACTGAGTCCAAGCTAAAACAGGAGAGAAAAAAAGCAAATATTGATGAAAGGAGCTGTTAATTTTCCCAGAAAGTTAATCTGGAGTGCTGCCATGCTCCTTTAATCCTCATGCCCAGAGTCCAGGCAGAGCAGGAGCTGGGATGGAAATGGTTTTTCTRGTGAAAGCTCCCCCCAGTCCTCACCACTGCACCCCAGCAACTCTCCTGTATCTCCTCATGTCTTCCAAACAATGGGAATTTTTTATTTTAACTGCTGATTCCKTTTGATTTATCCATGTGCAGTTTAGTTAATCTACAATAAAAAGTTGCATTTATTTCTAGAGGAGTTTGCTCCTGTTCCTGTTGCTGTCTGGGGGCAAAAATGCCCTGTCATGGAAYGGGGCCTGAACCACAGTTAGTGACTTCAAGGAAACATTTTAAAATACAGCAGTTGGATTCCTTTTCCCTTTCCAGTTTTATTTTACTTTAATTCCAGACTTTATTCATGTGAGGAATTTATGGTTCATGCACCAAAGTAAAAAGGGCAGTGTTTGCTCAGCTCTGAAGATGACAATGACTTGACRTTTTTCATCCCCTCAATCATGGAATGGTTTGGGTTGGAAAGGACCTTAAAGCCCATCCAGTGCCACCCCCTGCCATGGGCAGGGACACCTYCCACTATCCCAGGTTGCTCCAAGCCCCGTCCAACCTGGCCTTGGACACTTCCAGGGATGGGGCAGCCACAGCTTCTCTGGGCAACCTGTGCCAGGGCCTCCTCACCCTCMCAGGGAAGAGTATTTTTGTAATATCCCATCTAACCCTGCCCTCTGTCAGTTTGAAGCCAATTTCCCTCWTCCTGGCACACTTGTAAATAATTTCTCTATGTTTTACAGGCAGGGATGAATATCTGCCTTTGTGTCAGAAAGAGACAGAAGCACTTCATAGGAAAAGGATTCCTTAATAGGAAAAGCCTAAACTATTTTCTTTCTATACTTTTTTTTTAAACGATCTCCCTTTGGATTGGTTTCTGAGTTATTATTACCATTGCAGAGGGCTGGTCTAATGGACAGGACAGAGGACCCAGAAAAATCCAGAATGTGTGAAATAAAACCAAGCTCTCCATAAGTTATTTCACCTCAAAATTCAAGAATGTCTCCATCTCCCAAATCCTGGCTGTTCTTTGCTTGTCAGATTTTGTCTGGCTTAGATGGGAGTCCAGAAACTTTGATCTATGTCAGAGCTGCTGTTGCATCTTTAGGGTTGAAAATCAAGGGAATAGAGAAACCAGAGCCTTGGCAGGATGCAGGAGACTGGTACAGTAAACTAAATTAAGATAAAATATGTTCACACCKTAACTGCTGTTCCAGCAATTGCTCTGAGCAGGGCACAAACAGGAAAAGCAGCTCCCAATTATTTGCTGTGGCTGGGAATGCACATCATGACTGAAATGTGAGYCTTCCCCTATTACACTTTTGTCTGAAGAATTTATCAACACTGACACTTCCCCGTTTGGGTCAGTCCCAACAGCATCCCTTTGCCTCTCAGAAATCATTTAATAATCAATCTGGGAGCTCTGTTAAACACAAGCTGTAAGTTCATTGTCAGCTGGCGAAATCCCAGGCTGCACATTTGGATTTGGCTGTGCTGGGAGAAGAATAATCATCCTTTCGGCCACCAGACAGGCTCAAAACAAGAYAAGTTGCCAATTTGCATATGCAGCCAGAAATGGAAGTTAAAATACGAGGGATTGTGCATGAGATGGGTAAAACCCAACATGTTTATCATGTAAAATGTAAGCCCAGACTGTTCACTTGAMATAGTGCAGCTACCACATCAATAAAGGAGAAATCTCAGTCCTTACCTCCAAAATTAATCAATTGCACATTGATCCAACTAAGAACAGAGAAAATAATTTTGGAGTTTTTTTGCATCTTTTCCTTGCCACAAAGGGATCAGTATTTACATCGAATTCATATGTTTCCTCRTCTTATTTGCAGCTAAGAATGTGCTTTAAAATTTTAAATAATTTTAAACCGTTAAAAAGTTGGCAGAATGGAGAAACGAGCACCTTTCAGTTCTCTGGAGTGAGATCTCAACACCTGAGCTCCCGTGAGCAGGCAGAGGATGGTCGTAGACTGGGGAGATGCACAGAACTGGAATGGGAATAAAACTGGAATGGGAATAAAACTGGAATGAATGAACTGAAAAGGGAGGAAGGAAAGAGTTCAAGAACATGCCAGGACCATGCTCCAGCAATGGAGAGATGCAAATGCTGCTCATAGGCTTGAGACAGATCTTGGAACCAGCTTAATAACCTAATTTTTCCATGAATATTTGGGATTAAGATCAGTTAAATGCCCTTTGGAAAGAGAAACAGGCCAAGACCTGTTCCAAGGTCAGACCCTTCCAAGACAGGATAACCCAAGGGGTGTAAAGGCCTTTCAAAATCCTGTTGTTCCACTGACTGCCCTCATTCCCTTCTCCAGCTGAGCCCTCACGGTGGTGGCTGCTCTGTGTCCATCTGGGTCATTTTCTTCCTTAGACCTTTGGAATCTCCTCTCATTTCCTTCCTTTCCAGGATCTCAACTTTAAATTTGGGGAGTTTAAATTCGGAGAGTTGGGTTCCAAGTGTTGGTCCATGTGTATCTTTTCACACCAGGAGAATAAAGAACAGGATTCCACCACCCCTCTGCTGTTAGCAAGTCTGGAGATTTTATTTATTTCTAATTTCCCTTCCCTCCAAGACAAACAATGCTGCTTTAAAAAGTTTTCCATGTCAATAATGATTCTTATCTCCTCCTTCCAAAACCCACCAGTTTGGKGGGATGCTCCCGAGCACCAGGTTTCAGGATCAGGGATTTATTTAATGGCATTATAATCTTTTCTGTATTCTTCCTCATCTTACTTCCATATCCTAATATTTTGTTTGATTCCCATCATTTTCCTGTGTTACAATTGATGTTGAAATTCATAAGAGACCTGGACAATTCAGACTTYCCTCTCCTGTATCCATCACTTCGTATTTCTGAGCACTCAGTTCCTTTTTCCCTCTTCCTGAATGTTAATTTAGGCTGGATCTTCCCAGGGAAGCTCGGGAACGCAGACCTGACAGCCTTTGCATTTTCATTTCCRTGTTGGATGGGGCTCACTCGTAGTGTTCCATGTGCCTATCACACAGCTTATCCCAAATGCTCATTTTAAGTAACTTTAACTGGCTGGAAGGATATTTTGAATTTATTTTTTAAACGTTTCTGCTGGCACAGTGTAATTTGTGAGAGGCAGACAAATTTTCTAAATCAAAGTGGGATTCCTATGCAGGTGCAGATTATATTTGCTGTAATACCTGGAGAGCTCATGGAGTTATCTTTTATTACAGCTGAGTACCAAAGGGAAGGAGAACACTTTGAAACATATATAAATAGGGTATATTTTATTTCAAGCTTGGATTTCTAGTGTTATTACAATACCTTTAATTTTTACATATATTTTTAGCTGTTGTCCATTTAGATTTTTGAAAATTATATTTCAAAGCACGGTCGGACTCRATGATCTTAAAGGTTGGAAGGGACCGTAAATATTTAATGATTAGTTAATGTTTAGATTGGACAAAAATTCCTGGATGTGCATAAGAAGCAGAGGAGAGAGCTGAGTGTCTGTGCTGTTAAAGAGAAGCAGAGCTCAGAGCAGCTCTCCAGTAAACGCAGAATTCCCAAAATCAGCTCTGTGAGTTGTTAGTGCCGTGCTTTCCATTTCTCCGGCCCCACGTGTTCTCTGGACCTCCTCAAAAGTTTAAAAAATGCTTCCTGAAGAAACTTTCCCAAAGTGTTCTATGAAAATTGTGCTCCTCCTGACACATTGATGAAGTTCTTCTCCAGTGGAAGCTCCAATGATTTTAATTTTATCAGGAGAACGCGTGAAAATCGAGCAAGAGAAAAACCATCAAACCCTAATAAATCTTTTAAAACAAATTAAAGTGATGGCTGAGCTGACATATTCAATTTCCAATAAAAAAGGATTTTCAGCAAGCCACAGGCATTACTCAAAGACTTAAATCTGCAAAACCAGGATCTTGCTTGTTTGTTTGCACTTTTGACTGCATTAAATCAGCCGGGTGGCTGATCTGTGAAACACTGCCCACACTGTTGGAAGTTGCTTATAAATAACAGATAAAGACAGAAAAATGACTTTTCAGTGAACTTTCTGTGCACAGATGTGTCCTATTTAGGAATAAGGCACTAGAGGAATAATATTAACCATTAAATTAGGAAGTAGGGTRTGGGTGCAAGCATTTCACTGCACAGCAGTGCTGTGGGAAAAAGCTCCTTGTGGGGTTCTCTGTGATCCTGAAGGGAAATGTATGGATGAAAGCCATGATTTAGGACCAGGATTGTTGGTTCATGTGTCTGCCCTTGCCTCCTATCTTAATTCTCCAGCCTAAGGACTCMTTCCCATTAGATAAAACCCAAGCCCATCCTGCTTCCCTATTTCTTTTCCCTATTTTCTCTTGTTCTTTGTCACCATTTTTCAGATTGTGAGCAAAGGAATACTTCTTGGGCTGGTACCCGATGGCTGAGTAAACTCCAGAAAACAACGCACTGTCCTCCTAAGAGCAGCAGCAATTACTCTGACTTTGCTCATAGTCTTAGCTTGATGTGCTCCTGATTAATTAGGCAGCATTTTTTCAATCATGAAGCAATTTTAAAATGCCCTTTCAGGCCCAGCAAGCGCTGCTCGCCGGATGCCACGGTTTTTACAGTTTAGTTTATTCAGCTTTTGATGATTTGTGCATCCTGCCCCACAGTCCACCTTTGAGTCTCTACCTCATTGCCTTCAAAGCTTGGGCTGCTGCTTTTATAATAAAATAATTAATATTGGTGACAAAAAAACCACGAGGCGTGAATACAGCAGGAAGTGGGTTATGGCCTCTAATTAAAATGAGTACAGGAGTACAAAAGAAATTCCTCTTTTGTAATTATCCATCCATATTGTGCTTTAATGAGCGTCTCGTGTGGAACACCGGGAGGTGGGAAGTTATTGATTGCTCCGGAGCCGYGCTCCTCGAGGCACTTCAGCTTTTCCCAGGTAAACTTTATCCAGCTTCCCGTGTGCAGGACATAAATCTTTACTGGAGAGGGCCTGTCAGTGCCAGCCCTGTGAAAACCACTGCTGAATATTCCCGGAGATTTGTGGCGCGCGGCAAAGGTCAGCGCTCGGCTGCCGGGAAAGGGGAGCGGCTCCCGCTGTGGGCTCYGATTTATTTGGGAATTTCTGCCTGGTTAAATGGCTGTCAGGCGTGACAGCTGCCTTTACAGCAAGAGTTAATGCTCCAGGACCTGTCAGGACTCTCTGACTCCCATTTTAATTCAGTCCCAGGTTTTCATTTCGGTGGGAGCGGGACGAGCGTTTCACGGGCGTGGATTGATCCCTGTTTTCCATATTAACRGGGCTGCACCCTCGTGGGGCTGGTTTTGTTGTGGATGTCCATCCTATAAAGCAGACAGTCCTGTAATGGAGGCATTCATTTAAAGCCCTCTAGAACAGGGACAATATGAACTTGCTCAGGATTGACCGTGGAGCCGCAAGGCTGAGGCAAACGCCCAATCTCTGCATTCCCAAAGTCCACGCCGTAATTAAAAGGAAGAAAAAGCACTCCCAGTTAATATCACTCCCACAAAAGAGACTTTCACCAAGACTTTTTATTTTAAACACACAGCATTCCTGCTCTGTGATTTGCTGGCAYTTAAGGTTATCTTAAAAGTGCACAAGTTCCTTCTTTATGAATGTGCTGATTGTCCATTATAAATCCATCTTCCTCCAGGCTAAGAGAATCTGTTTTGTATCAGAAATTCCATATAGATCCGCATTTGTTACTGGCTCACTATTTTCCCTGTCTTTAGAAGGACGCACATTTTGTCAGCACGGAAATATTTTCTGGCAATAATTTAATCGGGAGGAAAAAAGGCTCTTTCTTCTCTTTTTTTCCTCCAACAGAAAGGCTGCCCATGATTTTGTTTTGTGAACCGTGGCACAGTGCTCTGCACTCAGCCATGGACTCAATTCCAATTTATCCCATCTCCAAAGCCACTGCTGCTTTGGAGCTCCATCTCAGAGCTCCCTGTCCCACCCGCCCCCACTCGTTATTTTGTTGTTGGAGTTAAATTGGAGTTTGATGGTTCAGTGTTTTAAAATCAGCAGGTGGAAGAGCTTCCCTTCCCAAACTCACCCCGAACTTGAAAGGGCTGAAAGTTTGMGTTGTGTCTCGTGGCTTTTAATTATCTCCAGTCCTGCTGAACGCAGAGCTCACATTCCRGTGGCTGCGAACAGGCAGCTCCAAGTGTTGTGGGAATTGTCTGTGTTTTATTTAAGTAGCTGCAGGTGAGGTGAGGATAAAAAAGAAGTTAAAAATAAGCCGAGCATTAACAGCATGAAAGAGGCTGAGTGCTAATTGTGTTACTGATGCCACCTCCATCTCTGCTTTGATGAGACAAAAAGTAAGTTTTGAAAGCCCACCCTTGTAGATCTGTTGTGTGGATTTTCAGAGGCACAGCAAAGCTCCAGACAGAGCAATTCTTTGCATAAAAAAAMCATGGAGTGGCCGCTTTACAGAAAACCTGATAAAGTGCCAATTAGTGGGGGGTTTTGGGTAAAAAAACAGTAAGGCAAAGTGTGACTAAAGGKACATTTAAAGGGAATTTTGGTGAGAGTTCCTTTTCAATATTTTTAATTTCGAGTTTGATTCAGGCTGGTTCCCTGCCCCGTGTGCTCCACAGCCGGCCCTGCCACCCTCCCATTCCAGCCACTCCTTGCTCTGCCCGTGGGGAGGAGCTGCCTGTGCAGGTCGGGTTTTGACATCCAAACTTCTTCCACGTCGTAGAATTCTTGCTGTGGTAGCAAGAAAATCCTTCTGGGATTTTGTGGGTCTTGAAATACGAATGATTGATCAACAATTGGAGCCCTTGTGCACAAAGAGATTTATGTGCAACGTGTTCTTAAAGTTATTTATCTGCAACTTGTTCTCAAAATTATTTAATCCTGATATTGTCATATTAAGGCCACTCATTAGTGGAAGTTATTATTAGGATCTAATTTGAAGTGACACCATATTTAGGTTTTTCTCATTCTTTGTTAAAACGTGGGAGGTGTCCCTGCCCACGGCAGGGATGATCTTAAGGAACATTATAATTCCATCCACAAAACATGAGGCTGCTGTTTTCTTCCCAATATAATGTCAAAATGTTGTGTATTTCTAATAAAATGCATTTTTCCCCCAGATTTCTGAAGGTTACGATTACAAATATTTCTATAACAGAAATGTAAGGGAAAAACTTGGATGATTTTTGCTTATTGAAGGTTTAGAGGAGAAGCAGACAATTTATATAAGAAAGCAGAATTTTCAGTCTAATTGCTACTTTAAGAGTTTTTAAAACTCAGTTTGGAGTCAATAGGAAAATTTCCTACGGGTCTAAAGGGAGTTTTGATAGATCCTGAAGGAAAAAATAAATAAAAATATATGAGAGATAAGATGGGACAAACATCAGAGCACAGGTTGGAGCCCTGCTGGAGAAGTTCCACTGAGGGATTTTGATGGTGTGAGCTCCTGAGGAGGAGTGCCCAGAAATTGGGATGCTTGGCTTTAATCCAAGCTCTCAGCTTGGCTCTTCCCGAGACAAAGCCACGAGATTAAAGCAGAGAAACCTTTGGGAACAGAAAAATAACCCGAGCCAAGGAGCACTCACCTCCTGCTTACCACAGTCATTTTGTCATGAATTATGGTTTTGTCACCCCAAAATGATGCGTTTTTCCCATTATGGTTATTCTGGAATCATTATTTATTTATTTTAGGTATTTTTAACCTTTCCCTGTGGCATGCCAGGAAAGCCTGCAGGAGATGGGAGCCTTTTTTGGAAGTGCCACTGTCACACCACGGCTTGGTGACAATATATCTGGTAACAGATGTGGCTGTGCTGTTTGATTTATAGATAATGCAAATAAAGCCAGTGTGGGTAAAAAATAAATCAGGCAGGCTGGTCCAAACCAGGTGCACATCCCCCCGGAATCAAGCAAAATGATCAATTATTTAACATTTCTCTAAAACAAACTAGGAAGTCATTCATTACAAAAATCCTTCTTTATTGTGCTGTCAAACTTCCCTATTGCCATTCACAAGATGTTGCACTTGTTCCTAAGACTTCTCGACTGAGCTCAAATGTCAGCATTTAAAATCTTTTCCCCGATGCTAAAAGTGTTGTACRTATTTGCAAAATTCGTGTTATGGCACCATAAAATCCATGAAGKGCTTCAAGCATTTAAACTGCTCAAAGAAGCTCCTGCAACTCATTACCCTGCCTCGAGTGTGATGATTTTTCCTGTCTCCACAATGAATAGCAGGAGAGGGAATTCCAGGTATTTATTCTTGGTCTCAATGGGCCTTTTTCTGACGTACAATGGGTTAGTTAATGCTATTTGAACTTTTATTCAGGGGAAGGGCTCAGAATTCTGCCTCGGTAAGGATTTTTTTTCTTTGCCCACATGCTCCAGTGTGACACGGGAAAAAAATAATAATAATAATAATAATATCAAAGCGCTGCCTTTTTGAAGGAGTGATTATCTTTTTATTCCCCATCTGAGGAGAGGGATGTATTCATCTCACACCAGCAATTCCTCACGCTCTTCTCCCGGTGAATGGAGCTTTTGTGAGGCAGCAATTTCACCTTGACCTGTAACACGGCTCTGAACCTCTCCCTCCGTAAGGAATTGTTCCAACACCTCCTCCTCAGCATTCTGCATTTTAGAGCTTCAGAACTCAAAGAACTGCACTTCCTTGCCTGTGTTCAAACCTAATTCCACCCGTATGAAAAAAGGATTTATTTTCCRGGATGTATTCCTCAACTTTCCTGCATCTGGATGTGCAGCGTTAGCAGGAGATGAAAAGCAGTTTTCCAACAAGGGGTGAGCAGTTTGACACCTTTCCGAGAGGTGCTGGGAGATGGGGGATGAGGCTTCCCAGAGAAGCTGTGGCTGCCCCATCCCTGGGAGTGTCCAAGGCTGGGTTGGATGGGGCTTGGAGCGACCTGGGATAGTGGAAGGTGTCCCCGCCCATGGCAGGGGGTGGGAATGGATGACTTTAAGGTCTCTTCCAACCCAAATCATTCTGGGATTCTCTGAGTGGCTGGGAAGGTTTAGATTCCTCTTTCCCTGCCTCTTGGAGCTCTGCATTTGAATGTGCAGCACTTTACGGTCCATATTCTGGTTTCTGGATTCTTGCAATGGAAAAGTAGCAAATACTACAAGAATTCCATGATTACTGGATTGCACATCCCTGCTTTTGCTCTTGAACTTCACAGACTTTCTACTTTTGTATGCACGGTTGCTTAGGTATTAATTAATTTAGGTATTAAATTGTAGTGAATTTAATAACAGGCAGAATGGAAATGGTAAATTAAATTAACTGCTCTGTGGTAAAACCCCACAAACACATTCCTCCCATCTAAGTCTGATATAACCCAATTAAAAACAGGATAGAGCTCATCCCTTTGTCTTAATAAGCATGTTAAATTAGCTATTTCCTCCTAGGAGAAAAACACGCTTGGAAACAAACTCCGGAGCGTTTAGGAACRGGGAAAAGAGTTGATTTCTCATCCCCTGCCATTTGTAATCTGTGATTAAGTGGTGTGAAATGGGGCTAAGCCTTCCTGGCGGGGCCTTCGAGCACTTCCTCCTCCCCTGCGCGCTCCAAACGCGTCTGGAACAAAAGTGGAGCACGGCAGGACTAATCCCCATTTTCTCCACAGCCTTGGAAAATCTTTCCTAGTGATGTAAACTCCAAGCAAAGGYTGTCATATGTTTAATCCCACCGAGCTGGAGCTCTCAGGGAGGCACGGGTATAAAAAAAGAAAGACTAATTATATAGAGTTCCTATRTTCTGTGGTAGAAGTAATAGGAAGATTTGTTTCTGTCTCCATATATAAAGCAAATTTCTTGGGTCCTTTTTTTTTTTTGCTTTATTGTAGTTTTGAAACTGTAAATCCCAGTGATCAGAGGTTGGACTGCAAAATATTTGAGTGGATACTCAGATAGATTATCAAATATGCTTAGAGTGATGTTAAAAAAGGAAATTATTCGGTTACTTTGCTGTTGTGTTTACACCTGTAACCACACCCTGGTARAAACTCACCTGCCCATCTCCCGCAGGAATGCGCTGAAGATGCTGAGRGATCATTCCCTGCCATTTATGCTGCAGGAATAAAAGCAGTGCTACGAATGAATATTTAATTTGAAAGTTCTCTAAGTCTTATTGCTTTGATGTGATCAGGACTTCAACCTGTTTGCCAGTTTGATTTGGAAATGGTCCACATTGCACCTCTTTTCCTTTATTTCTCATGTTGTTCAGCCTGAAACAAATGTATGTTATTTACTCTGATTTTCACTTGCATCAGAATACCAAGTAAACGTCTTTCCCCTGGGGAATTGGGAATACCTGTGGTTCAGTGTGCTCTAATAAATAAAGCTTTGCTGCAGCAAGGTTATAAAACAGATTGTTATTTTCTTAAGGGTGATAGAGATGCACAAGGAGCCGCCATAGAAGCACCCAAGCAATAAAAAGGAAGGTACAGACCTTCTAGGGACTTATGGAGAGTTGCTTTTGGTGAGGAACCCATATTGGATTTGTTCATTTTCTTACATTCATGTGGAGGTAGAACAAGTCTTTCCTGAGGTGCTGTTCTTTATAACAGAAGCTTCATTCCTTGTTTATAGTCCAGTTCACCTGGTGGGAATGTGGGATTCTCCCCTCCCTGCAACAGCAACAGCAAAAGAACAGCTCAGTGCCCAGGGCAGGGAGAATTCTGTCTCCAGGGTCAGATGCACTCCACAGCCTCACCTTGGACGGCAGCAGCTTTGATTAAAAAAGGGGGAACCAGCAGGAGCTGTTTCCRTGGTTTGGAAAAATGTAACCTGCTTGGCCGTGCAGTGAGTGATGCTGGAATGTGGCGCAGAGGAGTTTGTCGTGGAACAATTCAGAAATTCCGGAGCGTTGTCTCGCTGCTTTCATTCGCAGGAGACRTAAATGTTCTACCACGAAATGAAACCCTTAAAGGAGTGGCAGCAGTTTATTGATCTGCAGAAATGTGTTGCAGTTAATAACTCTTCCATGGAAAGTATTTCTTTTATTAGTAAGGATTACTGAGTTTCCCCATTCGTTCAGCTACTCCTTTCCGGTGTGGYGTGATCATGGCACGTCACGAGGGCCTGGAGYGACAGGACAAGAGGAAATGGATTTAAATTGAAGGAGAGTGGGTTAACATTGGATAYTGGGAAGGAATTCCTGGCTGGGAGGGTGGGGAGGCCCTGACACAGAGAAGCTGTGGCTGCCCCATGCCTGGAACTGTCCAAGGCCAGGTTGGATGGGGCTTGGAGCAGCCTGGGASAGTGGAAGGTGYCCCTGCCCATGGCAGGGGGTGGAATGAGATAAGAATTAAGGTCTTTTCCACCCAAACCATTCTGGGATTCTATGATTCAAACCATGTAAGTTTATATTTTTATTTAGCTGAACCACTTTCCTAGGGATCTGGGCTTTTTCATTGCTCTCTCTGTAGAACAATTTAGTCACCAATACCTCTATTGCAATGTCGCAAATTGTATCTCTTATTTTTCAGTGGAATAAGAGCGTTTTAAATTGAAATTTGTAATTACCATAATCACTGTATGAAGGTAAATTCAGTAATTAGCAGTGTTTCAGTAAGGAATTTGGCTCTGTGGTTCCTCAGCACACAGTGGATGTTCACAATAGAGTTGTTTTACTGCAGGTACTAACTAATAATGGAAAGCACTTGCTTTTGATTAGGTAATTGTAGCTGTTAATTAAACCCCATTTAATCACAGAACCTTCTATTTAAACCTTGTTGTGGAAAATATTTCTTAATGTATACATGAATTGTTCGGGTGAATAACTCCAGTGCACATTGTTTATTAATAATTCAAAGCCAAGATGCTGCTGTAATTTCCCAATAACACCTTTGGTGGGTTCCACTGATGCAGGCRATTTTCCTCTTAAAGAGGAAAAAGAGATTTTCCTCTTAAAGGGGCTCCCCTCCTGTAATTGGCAAAGTAACTTTGACTTCAGTGGAGCCTCAGTGGTTCTTCCCAGCATTTATTTCCATCATTAAAGGCATTTAAAAATCTGGCCTTGTAAAGAAMAAATGATGTGGTATTAAAGTCAAGCTCGTTGCTACGTGAAAAACCCTTTGAAAATCAGCAGGAGAGGGAAAATTCTGCTTTTCCTGGCTTTTCCTCTCTCTCCTGTCATGAGAAAAGTTGGAGGCTTGGTGACTCCAAGTGCTGTTGGCATCCTTGGGGGGTCACGCCCTCCCCCGATGGCTTYCCAAATCCACTGAATCCACCTGGGAGCAGCTGGGAAAACTCTCTTTGCCCGGCAGAAAGTTTGCTCCAAGGCAGTGAGTGCACACATTCATCAGCACCCTATTAAAATTCATAGTCTTAATTTTTGGCTTGTCTAAATGTTTACCATTTTTAGGAACAAATTTATCCCTGTTGCTTTCCCACTCCCTAAAGTAGGAAAGTGATTAGCAAAGCTGCTTTTCCRTTGAAAAAGTTGTTTCTACTCATTTATTTCTTCTTTCAGCTCGTCACCAAGCAGGCTTGACCYTTGACTTTCTGAATGCAGTTTTCTTTTTTRGAGGCACCTCTGAAGTGACTCATCTAAGCTGTGGAAAATGGAACAGCAGCACTTTAATTTTTAATTATTTCGCAGGATGTGTTGAAAAAAGAATATATGACCGCAGTATATTCAATATGTGCATCGCTCTAAATTCATTTATTAGGCTTGAGCTACATTTGAGCTTCCAAAAAATGGGCAAATCTGTGGCGCTGTAGCTGCAAGAGAACAAATATGAAAACAGAGTAAATAAATACTGCAGTACCCTGACAGAAACGATGATCAGATCCATAATGTCCGGATTCAGAGGCGCTCCTGGAAGAGCAAAAGTGGTTTTGTTGCTTAAAACGGCATAAAAAAGGTAAATTGCCTCGCCTGGGCACGGTGCTTGCCTGATGGAAGAGCTGCTCAGCTCCCTGTCTGCAAGGCCAGCTCCATTTCTTGCCCGTGTGATTCACCCCGAGAGCAGGAGATAAAAAGCTTGTAGAGCTGTTAACGCTATTTTATGTCGGAATTGATGCACAAGGCTGCCAAGTAGCACAGATGCTTAATACACTCAATTTGTAAAGGAGATTTTAATCTTCACAAGTACATTTCTTTCCACTTGCAGTCCCTGCCTCTCCTGTGTGAGGAGGAGAAATATTCAGCGAGGCTGAGGACTCTAAACCAGCTTCAAAAAGCCTCCTAAAGTCATCTGCTAATTACACATTTTTTCTCTTGTAGTAMCTTCCCTTGGACCAACAGACCTTCCACAAAAAGAGGACAAACATATAACACCACCAAAAAGGAGGGGAAAAACTCACAGAGGCAGAAAAAAATTAGGGAGAAGAACAATCTGTAAATGCTAAGTTGAGATTTTAATGGATTTGGAAGTTTGTTTTTAAGTATTGGTGAATTCAGCTGTAATCTGGTAAGGATTCATTTTTTCTTGGCTGTATCAAAAATACTTTGCCTTGGGATGTTGTTAAAAAGCATCATTAGGTCTGTTCTGTGTTTTGTGTGTGGGGACTTCTTTGCCTTTGGGAGTTGCTGTTCCGGATGGATGTTTAATTTTGGGATTCAAACTCCCAAAGAGAGTTGGTGCTTGGGAAAAGGGCAGTAACACTTTGGTGGGGCTGTTTGCCAGTGGAAGAGCTGCTGCAGCCATTGGTCAAAACTCCCAAAATCCAGTCAGGTCAATGGAGTGACTGTCATCAATCCAGTGATGATGTCATCAATCCAGTGATAATGTCATCAATCCAGTGATGATGTCATCATCATCATCAGTGACCAGCTCATCCAAAGTCCAGGCAGGCCAAGGACTCACTGTCAGTGACTTCAGCAGGATTTGTATCAAGCCCATGGTGAAAATTTAACTTTTATCATGCAAAATTCTCATACAAAAYGCAAAAACGTTTTCATCCTTACGCAAATCCACCATGTTTGGGTTGATTGAGGTCTGGCAAAAGGATTTTCTGTGTTTTATCCACATCTCATCTGCAATCCATGGCTGTGTCCCTCTGGTTCAGGAAGGGGGACTCAGCCGTTTCCCCTGTAACATTTTCTTTAGTTTTGTTCAGCAGGGCCAGGAGTTGGACTGGATGATCCTCGAGGGTCCCTTCCAGCTCAGCTGATTCTGTGATTTATTGTGGCTAAAACGATGAAGCAACCTCAATTTTTCCATCTTCTCCTCTYGGGCTAAATAATGCCATTTACTTGGCTGTGTACTGCCTCTGATGGGAGCTCGGACTGTTGATTTAATGAACAYGATGCCATTAAACCCAAAAACCCTCCTGAGAGAGCACTGCAAGATAGGTGGAACTCCTAGAAACACAAGTGGTGGATACTTAATCCCATTATATTGGAAAAGCTTCTCTAGACTGGGCGCGTTCAGAGTCAGAGCTCTCTTAATTATAATTCCTTGATGGATTTCTGGTCTGGAGCACAGATCTAGGTTGGCATGAGCTGTGTGAGGCATTAAAACTGTACTGAAGTGGTTGCTAAGGCAGGACTCCTGTGTGAACAGGAAGGATTGAACAGCCAAGGAGCTGCTGTTAAGGTGCTTCATACACTCTGTAAGCCCCGSGGATAAAGCCAATTTAAATATCCCCAGGTGAGGCAGCGCTTTGCATTCCCGCTCCCTGGTGCGTGACAGGGAATCTCACTCGCCACCCAAGAGCAAATGAACGCCATCACCACTGCCATCATCGTGGATTTTCCGCTTTGCTTCCCCAGCCCTCAGCCCYGAGACATGCTCAGACTCCAACGACTGCCGTAGCACACGGGAGAAGTGGCTCTTAGGGCTGCAGGATGAGCTCATTTGTAATTTTGTTATTTGAGCTGCTCCAACGCYGCTGCATCACACTTATTTTTTTTTAAGGAAYGAGTTGTTACGGCTGCTGTTACACACATAACTCCAAAAAGCTTTGTGGCTATAATAGAGATAAGCTAACGCTGGTCATGGAAAAAAATGCAGTGTTTGTAATAGCTGGAGCACATTCCTATTTGTATTTCAAATTCCCCTTGTACACGGAGTGGAATGGATTTCACGCCGGGCTCGGCGCTCGGGCTGCGCTATCTTCGCTCTTGCAGGGAGAAAAGGCACTGGAATGAGGCAGATCCTGTTGTTCTCCCGCGGTGGATTTGTCACATTAGCTCCTGTTTGAAATGAAAAGCGAGTGGAATGGGAAGGAAACTCCTCCATCTTTCTTTGAGCCGTGGGTAAATCCCGGTGAGCCGCTGCAGTGTCTATGGGGGCGGCGCRTGGGCTCGGGGTGCCCGTGGCTCTCGGCTCTGTGCCAGGGTGGSGACGGGTCAGGGCACACTTGGGGTGGGATTGGGGGGCTCTGCTCCGTGGCTCCCACCAATATGGACCTCTGGAATGGGAGGGAGCCGAGGGAAGGGGCAGCTGCAGGGAGGTGGAACCACGGAATCATTTCAGATGGAAAAGAGCCATAAGATCRTGGAGTCCAAACATTCCCCAATGTCACCACTGACYCACRTCCCCMAGTGCCACATCCACATGGCTTTTAAATCCCCCCAGGGATGGGAACTCCACCACCTCCATTGGCAGCATCCTCCAATGCCTGAACACCCTAAATTAGAAATTTTTCCTAATAACCAACCTAAGCCTCCCCTGGCACAGCTTGAGGCCATTCCCTCTCATCCTGTCCCTGTTCCCTGGGAGCAGATCCTGACTCCCCCCTGGCTGCCCCCTCCTGTCAGGGAGTTGTGSAGAGCCAGAAGGTCCCCCCTGAGCCTCCTTTTCTCCAGGCTGAGCCCCCCCAGCTGCTCCTCATCCAACAAAAGRACAAGGAATATGAGCTGTATCCTGAGCCTGCTGTCCCCTGTCAGCCTGGTTGCTGCACCTGGACACCTCTGGAGCATCTCTTCATCCTGGCAGGAGAGAGGAGGCTCCCACCTGGGAGGAAAAGGGGACGAGCAGCGTGGGCTGGGTGGCTCTGGGTGGTGAGAGTGCCCCAAGCTTCCCACCAAAACACAAATAATCCAGTTGCCAGCTGCAGCTCTTGGTGCAGAATATCACTGGCAGTGGAAGAAACAGCAAACCTGAGCTGGGGAAGGTCCATTGTGTCCCAGAGATTATTAAAAACACGTAATAAAAACTTACCTGGAGGGGCCTGTGAGCGCATCAAGGGTCTTTATGCCAAATGATTTTATAATGGCTGAGGAAGGAATTATTTATTAGCTCATCAAACATGAAGCAATAGTTAATGATAGCACTCATTATAATCTGTATTRTGGCACATAATTAGCAAGCTCTGCTTCTGTCTCAGTGCAGTTGCTGAGCACGGCTGGTGGAGTAACATGTGTGATTTATAATAATGTTACAACCACACTATTTCCCCTCAAAATTAATGAATCCTAGCAGAGAGACACGGGGAATGCATTTAACCAAGATTTCAGAGTCTGGTCCTAAAATACCAAATCGTGACCCAGCAGCTGTTGTCCCCAAGGCTTGTGCTCTTTGTCGAGGTGTGGGTTGTTTGAAGTCACATTTCCAGCMATGATCATCATTACTGGAGAGTTTGGGTTATTCACGATAGACAAAACATTTCTGATCAGCTTCCTTATCAGCAGGTTCCACTTTCAGTCCATCCTTTATTTCCAGAAATGAAGAGGACAGGGAAGCTTTGGACTTTATGAGACATTAGGTGTCCAACCCCAGAGTTCTGGGCCTTGAAAGGAAACTTCTCCCTGAGCAGGAAATTGAACCTGACTTTTACATTTGGGCTTTCATCATCCTCTTAAAGTGAAACTATTTCTTTGTGGTTGTTTCAAGCACTGAGTGTTGACCACTCAGTGGTGACCAAAAATTCCCAAGGCATCACACACAAACATTAAATTAAGGCTATTAACTGCTTATAGAAGTTCACCTCCTTCAGAGTCTACAGCATGCAATTTATGCTAAATAAACATTTTATGTCCTTCTAATTTTGTAAGTTCAGTATAGAACTGCCCAGGATCTTATCAGTGTATTTGGACTGAATTTGTCTGTCTGTCTTTCTTTCTTTCTTTCTTTCTTTCTTTCTTTCTTTCTCTCTTTCTTTCTCTCTTTCTTTCTCTCTTTTTTAATCTCTTTATTCTTCTAAATTCTGCCAAGGTGGCCATTTTTACTTCTTCTAGCAGAGTCTAAAATACAGAATGCTAAATAGATGTCACACAAATAATATGGTGAAAATAAATAATACAGTGAGGTTTTGTTTGGTTGGTTTTTTTTAATGCATTATAACCCCTTTTGAAAACACAGCAAAACAAATAGCTTCAAGCTGGGTTGAGGAAATTTGAGTTGGATTTCAGGAAAAATTTCTTCCCTGAAGGAGTGGTTAAGCACTGGAGCAGACTGCCCAGGACAGTGGTGGAGTCACCATCCCTGGAAGTGTTGGAAAAATGAGTTGCAGCCCTCTGTGCTATGATTTAGTGGGAATGGTGATATTCAGTCAAAGGTTGGACTTGATGATCTTGSAGGTCTCTTCCGGCCTTAATGATGAGGATAATTAAATGCTTAAGTCCTTTCCTGAACCAGGCCTTGTGTCAGTCGACGAGACTTTGCAAATATTCTGGAGTGCTTAAAATGTCTGAACGCATTTGGGAGCATAAATAGAGCATCAATAAATAATGTGGATTATTAGGAAGCGTGGCACATCCTAATGTGCTTACTCCCATTAGGAAAAATGCTGCAAGGTAATTAGGAATTCACAAAGARTATCTACAATTAATGTTATCTGCTCACCACTCACCAATGATTGGGTTTCAGATCCACAACTGCTCATGGTGCTTATCTGGACTTTCATTTTTTTTTTTTTCCCCTTGCAAATAATAATCGAGATAAATATTGTAAAATGTAAGTAGGGCAATATTTACTTTTGGATTTAAAATGTAGGACTTGGGATGCTCAGAAATGTTTTAGGACAGTTCCTAACCGAAAGCAAAGCCTGGGGTTTGTCTTTGCATTTCATCAATGCTTGTTCAAGGGTGTTCTCCTAGTCCAGGTGTGGGGCTCAGCTAAACCAGCTCAGAAATCTTGGGCTTGAAGAGAAAAATCTTTCATTGGGACGTGGAGACAGCAAAATCTTTCCCTTCTCCGAAAACACCAATAAAAAGAAGTTTTGGGGACTGAACAAAACCAAAAAAAAGGCAAAATAAAGGGCAGATCCAGAGGGATGGAGCACCTTGTCCCACCCCATTGAATTCTGCAGCCAGTCCCTCTAATTTTGGGGGTTTATTCGTGGTATTAGGTCCTGTGTGCATTCATTAATTTGCTGCATTTTGGCAATTAATTGAGTTTTGACTATTGGTTATGTTTACTGTCGGTATTAAAAGACAAAAAGAAGATTAATATCAAGGTAATTAATCTTATTTACTGAGAATTAGGGAAACTCAAACTGAAGTACTTTGCTTAAATATTAATACATATTTAGAATGCATATATTCTAAAAAAAAAATCCATGTATTTTTTAAAATACAAGCCTTAGGACCAGCTTGCACCCAAGGCGAAAATTCTCCCGGATTTCAGAACATTTGAAGGAGAACTCCAGTGGATTTAGGAAGATATTAACTGCGTGTTGAGATGGTTGGGATTAAGAGGTCAGACTGGAAAGAAACAGAGCAGAGTAGAGCCTGAACCTGACACACCAATCCATTGTTTTCACAGATTTCTAAGCAAGAAAATGCCATTATAAACATCTTTTCTGACCTCCTGTGTATTGCCAGCCGGGAAATTTAATCCCCGATTCCTGCATTAGAGGAAACCTCTCTGCCCTGTTTCATAAAATGCTTGTCCTGTTTGTTCTGGTGGGGAATATTTTACTTCCTCGGGGTGGAGAACATCAGCCTTTGGAAAGCCRATTTTGGCTCAGATTGCTGTGGATTTCTGTTAGGCATTTTGATAGATGTTGTATAAATAGAGGTTTCAGGAAACAAACCCTACTGAAAACAGCGCAGTCACTGCACAGATCTCTTTCCATCATAATTTTTATCCTTATTCCATCATTATTTTTATTTTCCTGCATGATTTTTATTTATTTTTTTTTCCTCTCTTCAGGTTGCAAAGAGCTCTTTGTCTGCTCAAAAACCTGTGCCCACCTGGATCCTTCCTATGCCTGGTTTTGCCATAAATCCAGGATGAAAATCCTCACTCTGGTCACAAGTGGGACATCATTATTAGTGAAGGAAGGCCACAAAATGAAGGCAAGATCATCTCTTTTTGGAAACCCAATTCCAACCCTGGAAACTGGAGGGAGAAGGTTGGAGTGCTGGCCAAAAGGTAAATCAAAAAGTAAAATAAGGTGGAAAACTTGCTGAGGAAGGTGCTTTGTAGGGACCGTTATATCTCACATTCATGATAAGCCCAGAATTGTGTTTTCCCACACGGAGAAAATCCGGTTTTTGTATATCCTGGCACACGTTCAGCGGCTGGATTTGTCTGCCCTCACTTTATTACAACAAGAAGTGGAATCTCAGAGGAATTCAGGCACTCAGGCTGCTCTATTCAGTCACTATAAATGTATTTATATGGAAAGAAGTCTGAATTTTCTGCAAAAAATGAAACAGGAATTGTGCACAGCATATTCAGATATCTGGATAGAAGGTGTGGAAATATTAAATTTCACTAAATCAGARTGTATTGCCCCACAAACACTGCCTGAAAAGGATATTTTTTGGTGATTTTGTTGGTTGTTTAGATGAGTTTCTCCACAAATCTGATTTGTGCTGCCCAAATTAATGGAAAYGCCGTGTCCTGTGGTATTTTTGCAATTGCTGCTTTATCTTAATTAAAATAATAAATAATTTGCAAAAGGTATTGGAGTGGAAAAACAAACAAAGGAATAAGAAAAATCTCGGATAATTGCATTACCAGAAAGATATAATWATATTATTGATTTCATTATCAAACATTAACTGTTTGGGGTTTTAAAATCAGCTTTTCAGCCAAAGCATTGCTCTGRGAGTATTTAGTCACCTTAATGTTTTGTTTTCAATTTTTTATTCARTTTTCCTCTGGAAGGAATTTTTGCATTATGGAGCTGGGGGGGAAAAAAAAGTCTGAAACGATGTTTTGAGATTTTAAAAGTACATTTCTAAGAATTTTCATTGTTCTGATGGAGGTGAGCTGGAAAGAGAAAGACCAACTTGACACTGAGGAGCTCTGGGGTCAATATCAGAGGGGGTAAAGTTTCTGTAGGAAACACTTGAAAAATACAAACTCTGAAAAAAAACCCCCATTCCTAAAGAAAGTGAGGAGCAGATCCATGGACAAAAGACATTAATTTCAATTAATTTCAGCATAAAATCCAACAAGTGGGAGTGAAAATCCTTACCCAAGGGTGCCTGAGGATGTCAGATGGCTCAGGGACTCAAATCCAATCTGTGTGCTGGTTTGGCTACGCTGGAATTTTTGATCCTGGAAATTCCCCCCTCTCCTGCTGCTGCTTTTGTTCTTRGTCTGTTTGGGTTTTCTTTCTGTGGAGGAGCAGAACAAGAGACACCAGAGGGAAAAAGGAGGAGGRSAACTCTTCCCCAGCCCCTGTGGATGTGGCCATCTGCGGGTTATGAAGGTGGACGATGTGTCCATGTGTCTTTTAACATATTTACTTCTTAAAACCTCTGTTTTCACACAAAACTCGTGGGGCAGAGGCAATTTTAGGGTGCTCTAACCTTACCCAAGCACTCAGAATTGCCAGAGGTGTTTGCTGATTGTGGTGCTGCATCTCTCTGCTTTCGGGTCTCGGCTGAGAGCGCTTCTGATGTGTTATAAATCACCTCTAAGTGTATTTTTAAACCCAGTTTTCCATCCTTTTTGCAGGATAATAACAATACAGGAGGCTGGCAGGCCATCAAGGTGGGAAAATTGAGCTGATTCAGTAATCTGGAGGTGATTGCATTTGTGCACAACCGGTTGGAAGCTCCTGTGGGGACTTGGTGGTTCCAGTTCCTTGGGGCACGAAGAGCCCAAATCCTTCCTGGTGCTTTGTGATKGTGTCAGCACCCACCAAACTGGTGTTAAAACACAGCTTTTAATGAGGAGGCACCTACARGACTGAGGGACCTCATCCAAAGAAAGTTTGGAAGGGAAGTTTTAGRCTGGCTGACACAGTGAGGTACCAAAGGGAGGGTGAGCTCTGGGTGATTTATTCCTGGCTTGTGTTTCCAGGTGAGTCAATAAAAGCTCATCCCAGTTAATCTGCATCCGTCGGGTATTGTCTGTGTGTCTTTGTGGCTGGAATGAGGCTGCAGTCATGTCTTGGCCATGGGAGCAGAGCTTAAAGCTTCTGATGTCCATGAATTAAATGAATCAATCTCTTCCAACACACTTTAAATTGATCTTTGATTGGACCACACGGCCCTTGGATGAGGTACCCTGGTATTAGTCAATTTGACTTGGAAAGATGATGATACAAATTAAAATGGAAAGATGATCTATATTGAGCAGCTGCGGTTCTGCAGAGGGATTTTTTTCTATTTTTTTTTTTTATTGTTATTAGTATGCTGCTCTGTTTGTGAAGTCCTTTTTGTGAATACTGATGTCTGAGSCCAGGGCTGTGTCCAGAATTGCAAACTTGGGCATTTGCATTAACGATCTGYGGCCTGTATTATTGCTCCGATCCTGCCTTCCAATCACTCAGAGCCTACAACACAAAATGCTCCTACAYCCTCTGCTTGAAAGAGCCCATTTATGTCTAACACAGTTACCCAGTTAGTTTGAAGGGTCTGCCTTCAAGCAGTTTGAATTCCGTAGGAAGGTCTTGAAAATGTCCAGTTGAGATGAAAGTCCTGAATTCCCAAGGGCAGGGTTTGTACTCGGGCTCCTGGACCGCACGGGCGGCTCCTTGTGTGTATCTGTACAGGCCCAGGGGAGAGTGGCCGAGTGGAGTAAATCTTTTCCTTGATTTCAGCAGCATTTGTGTGACCTTTGCACAAGTGACAAATTAAAAATAAGGTGTGGAATGATTTGCACCTGGTTTCTTTTGGATCAACCCTAAACCAAATGTCAGTAATTTATTGGGTGTGGAAAGGGTGAAAGCTCGCTGACCTACCTCAGATATTCTTTAAATGAGTCTTATCCTTACAAAGGAGTGTTTATCCTAAAATCCCATAACTACCTGATTTGTTAACAAGCCAAACCAATGYCTCTTCAATGTCAAGCTTCTGCTTCCAGCCTCTCTCACACACGACTTTACGATCAAACCTTATTTCTAAATCCAGCCGATTTCAGCCCGTAATTAAAATTTCATGGCTAAATTATAAATAGCCCTTTCCCCTTATCCCCTGCCAAGGAAGATTTGTAATGGGACGACTGACAAGGCAGGCCACTCCTGAATTCTGATCTGGAAGCTCCATTGTGTCGGCTCCTCCGGAGCCCTYGGAATGCGATTGCCTCGTCAGCCGCATCCATAACGGAGGGCYGGGATCAATCTGCAATGAAGGGAGAYGAGGTCATTTTTCTAAGTGTAGGATTGTGATTCCTCCCCGGTAACTGGAAGCTGGAATTGCAGTGGTCACGCTGGATGTTGCTCTTCACATGCCCCTAGTTTGTAATATCCAGTGATGAATCAAATTAAACGGCCAGAGCAACGAGTCACTCACACAGGTTTGGAAAAAAGTGGATCGTATTTCAGGTTTTGGGATGTTGTTTGTGTCTCTAAAGCACAAACCACAGAAATTTGCCTCTGTTTCGCTGTTTTTAAGCCTCCTGTCGTATTTTTTCCCATGAATTTATCTGGRTGAAAGGGGGAGAAGTGAGAGCACKCCCAGCCTCGGGTGGCTGCAGCCAGAGGGGTTAACCGGGGACACGAGGGGCTCAGTCACAAAAGCTGCTCCCTCTGGGATCTGCAGGCCATGGAAGGGATAATCCAGGTGGAGGAGCCCAAAGGAATCCTCTGCACCTGAATAGGCCCCTGATACTTCCTGCTGCTTTCCMCTTCCGAGGTATTTGTCTGTTCCTCGTCCCTGCAGCGTGTGCCAGACAAAGGAGAGATCCTCGGGAAGGGATTACAGCCTGGGTATTAAAAAGGTTAAAAGACTGCTCAGGATCACTGTTCCCCTGCAGGAACTTTCCCACCAGCACCTCTCACCCAGGCTTTCACGCTCCATTTGCCTTCGGCAGCGTGGCGTGGCTCGAAGTTCCCATCCCAGCAGGGTCACTTCATCTCACAGCATCACAAGCAGGTTGTTTTCCCAGGTAATATCTCTAAGGTTGATGTGTGGGAGAGGTGCTGAGCTGCTGTAATGCAGCAAAGCACTGACAAGTGCAACAGGGTTACGTCTGTGCCAGCTGAGGGCTGAATTTTGTTTCTATAGAAATTATCCAGAGCTGTGTTAAAGCCTTTCCAGCAGCCAAGATGCGTTGGAGGTTGTGATCTCTTCTTCTAAACCTTCTTGAAAATTAGTGGTCTGCTGGTGAATGATTGAAAATTAATAATATTGCAGGGATAAAAGGAAAAAGTCCATACTTCTCACCCGTTTCCCTGCAGTTGCTGTCACAAGCTTCTGAGGCAACATCCATCCCACAGACCCCCCCACTGCTGCTTGTGCTGTTCCAGCTTTGAGTCATCACTCAAAGGTGGGTGAAGACAGCGGTGACAGGACAGCCTGGGCTGCCAGTGGGACACAAAGGAGATGGGAAGAGCTCTGGCTGCCAGGAATGACAATTCCATTCCTTGCCAGACAAAGGCTGACGGCTCCAGGGCTGTGGGCGGCCAACGCGGGGCAGCTGGGAATTGGGATTAAGCTGCTGATCTGGCCAGGATCCGGGAGGGTATCAGTGTCAGCCCTGGTGTGGATCAGCCAGGGCCGGGTGGATTAGGGAATAATCCCTCTCCARCCTCACACGCTCCTTCCAGGGCACGAGGAGCCCAAGCAAAGTGGACTGTGCGGTGTTTTTCTGGTGTTCTTTCTGCACTGTGACTCTAAAAATCACTCCCCTTCAAGCGTGTCTGTCTTTGGGGCTGATGGGAGAGAAAGGGTAAGACACAGAACTTTGCATTTTTGTTGAGGATGTATTGAAAGTTGAGCCTTGCTGCAATGTGATGCAGTATTTTAATTTCCACYTACTCRTTSCATGTGTTGGAGAAGTTTTGTAAATTCATGTTTTCCTTTTAATTGGCAAACAGAAGTTTGATGGTTCTTGCTATGGATGTACCATTCCTGCAGCTTTGTCCCTCACTGTTCAGCTCACTCCTCATAATAATTCCTTCTTAATTGAGTGACTCAGGTTAAGCTAGCATTAATTTCATAAAACTAATTGTCATTTAGTAGCTGAATGCAGACAAACCTGTTTCAACCAACACAGGTTTAAAGTGAGGGAAAAAATGAGAGTTCCCATATGGAATCGTAGAATCATATGCTGACACCTTTTAAAAAATGAACCTAATACAAAGGATAGTTCATTATTATTTGTGAACTTTTAGTCTGGAGCCCCTGAACATTCTGGTGTGGTGTCAAAGATTAAAAACCYGAATTAATTTAGTAAGAAAATARCTAATTAAATAATTGTGATAGTGCCTGTGTGCCTGGCAATGTGCTGTCCCACCATGGCCTGGGTTTTAATTGAAAAGAAGCTCTTGGCACTAAAAGACCTTACAGAGCTGTAAGGGTTGGTAATGAGGAAGCAAATGGAATCAGAAGTCAGCTTTTTCCAAATTTAATATCTTCCTAAAGTTAATTGGGATTAGTTTATTCACCCGCTGGTCTTGTTCCACTTGTGATTCTTCGTTGAAATGGAATCATCACAGAATGGTTTGGGTTGGAATGGTTTGGACAGGGACACCTTCCACTATCCCAGGGTGCTCCAAGCCCCATCCAACCCGGCCTTGGACACTTCCAGGGATGGGGCAGCCTCAACTTTTCCAGGTAATCTGTGCTAGGTCCTCACCACCCTCTGAGTAAATAATTTCTTCATAACTAATCTAAATAAATTAAATAGCTGCTCTGAGTAGAAGGATGAAGCATTGGTGGAGATAATGAATGAAATTCTCATTAAGGCTTTTCTAAATTTTTCCACCTGAAAAACTACTTTTTGTAAAAAATRTGAGAATTGACAACACTTTTAGAGAGAAATTTGGAACTTTCAATGACTCCTCTAAAATCTTTTTTTTCTCCTAGGAAAACACCCCTCCTCCAGTAGATTGCTGTTAGAATTTCAAGCATTAAAACAAAAYGCGCCTCAGAAAACTCCCTTTTTTTGACCTTATTGAAACGAGCCCTCTTGCTGGCTGTGACGTTCCAAAGAAATCCAATATTCCTGCTGAGGAAGGCGAGGAAAACGTGTCACACCCGTGGCTCTGGGGGGAAGAAGTGAAGGGTGGAGAGTCACGGCCCGATGAGCTCGGCTCCTCCAGCTGGCTGAGCACACGACGCTGCAGTGTAATCACCGAGCACTGCTGAAAGTCCTCGTTTCCCCCTCCCTGTGTGGGGTTTTTAGATGGATAGAACCCYGTGGTCCTCACTGAAATAATGCCTGGCTCATTGAGCTCTGGCTGGAAAGGATTTTGTGCATAGGACYGGGCTGCTCCTGCTAAAACGGGAATGGGAAAAGCCACTTTAATCAAGAGAAGGGATAAGCGTGGAATTTTTAATACTCAGATGAGCCTCTATATGGCTTTTCTGCAGCAAATGAAACAGCCCAGATTTCAGAAAAATAGCAATTGATAAAAAAATGAGGGTGTTGGTTTTATTTCAAGAGAATGCTTACGTATTTATGCTAAATAAAGACAAGACCTTCACAGCCTATTAAAGGAGAAATAATTCTGCTGCCACAGCGGTTGTGTGAGGAGTTACCATTGAGAAATGAGCAAAATCTCTCCGTTTTGGTCCACTTTGAGAAAATATGAGTAGTTGTCTTTCTTTCACAAGTGGTTTTGCTGTCACCGTGTTCCTCACAAGGGCATGGCTGGATTCACACCTGCCCTGGAGGAGTTTGTGGCAGCAGCTCCGCTCTGTGCAATCCAGGGATCTGCAGGGGATTTACATCCACAGAAATTCTCTCACAGCTGCATTTTCAGTTCATGCTTAACACAGAAGGTTACATAAAGTATTATGTGATAATTATGTGACATTTTAAATCCCCAAAAATKATACGACAGCATTTTTTAGTTACTTTTAATTAGTTTTCCTTAGATAAGATTATTACCTCATTTATCAAAATCCTTACATTTAGTTGAAATTGTAGATTCAATAATATCTTCAAAACCCCTGGTTTTAAATTTTTAGTACRTTGCAAAAAACCAAGAAGGAGAATAAGAATGACTCAAGACTTGTCCTTGACAATAATAAATAAATTTTATTGCTTTCATGATTTTAACATTTCTAATGATTTAAAAATCTGTTCTTATGTTATTCTGGAAGAGGCCAGATGGCCAAATAATGTGTAGCATGTAAATTAAGTCAGCAGTCTCATCGAAATACTTATCTATAAACAAATACAGGCTCTGGCAATAATTCTACAAACATTTGCAAAAGACAGGAAAARGAGTTGTCCCAAAATATGTACTTTGGATATTCCTTTAAGTTGCTTTAGTGGTTTTAAACAGGAGGAACATGGAAATCGATGTCTTATATGATAGAGGGAAGAATCTATAAAATATAGAAACATAAATAATTTTAATTATTCAATTGTTTAGTGATGAGTATTCTAGAATTGGCTTTGTACGTTGGGTTGAAGGGGTCAGGTCTGTGCTTGGCAGTTCYGGCCTGTGCCAAAAATGCAGGAAAAGTTCTCTGAATGTGTGGATTTGCAGATTTTATGCTGTAGAAGGTGCTTCTCAATGCTGCCACCAAGAAATCAGCCCCAGCTCCAGTTAAACCAGTCAGRCCAGTCATGCAGACCAGTTTGTAACTGTCCAGGCAGCCCCTGGGCAAACTGGAATTAGGATTAAGGATACCCTAGGAAGGAGCAAACCCAAGTGGTTGCAGGTCTCACATTATTAGGATGGTTTAGGGTGTCCCAAACAGTCATTTCCTTCCAAATCGCCAGCTTTAATTTTGTGGTACAAAGGAACGTTGCTGATTCCCAAGGAAACTGGGTAAAAAGGGGATTCTTCTGGAGACAGAGGGCTCATAATTTTATACCTCTTTCATTCTAACAGCAGATCACTGGGGATTGTTCTTGATTTGCTCTTGCCAGAGATTGTCCCTCTTTATTAATATAATAATACAGAGATTTAATTAGCCCACATACTTGATTTTACATCCCATCCTGTCAGCAACAAAAGGTGCAAGGAGAGCAGATCATAAAATATGTCAGCTTGGGGGCGGGGGGGGCCACTTCATCAGCTCTGCTCCACAGGGCACGGAGCAAGGTTATGGAAAACGGGCAGCACAGAGGAGGGGGAATAATGGGAATAATGGATATTCTCGTCGTTGGCTTAGATCTGCTCCTGTTTAAATCACAGGCAGTTTTAATAGAGTGAGGCTAATTCTGGCCTCTTTTGCAAACACTCTGTGGAGAGCAGGAGCCTCATAACGTGGATATATATCCGAAGGAAGGGCTGAAGAGGCGCTGAAGTTTGATGGTGATGTCTGAGGTGACACCAATGCCTTATRAAGCTTTGTACCTCTAGGTCACAGCTCCAAACCCAGTCTAGGTCGTTACAGACACAGTCATTACCATCTCATGAATGGCATCAAATGGCACTCCAAATGTCAAGCATCCCGTCCCGCAATCGAGACATGAGGAATCTTTCCGCCGGTTTTCCGCGCGCTCAGTGAATCGCTCATCGTGTCGCTCCTCACCCGTAGCCTCTCCCTTTAATAAAGGCCATCGCCTGCCAAGGGTGGTTGGTATCCCATGGCTACCCAGCCATCCTCATTGTCTGTGGGATGGGCCGAATAATTGATTTGTTTCGTGTCCGAGATGATTGTCTCCCTGTCTTTGTCTCACATTAACATTTCCCCGTACTTGGTCTCCTGTGGAGGTTGTTCAATGCAGTAGATATTTATTGCCAAGGGGTAAATAATTAAACTCAATAAGTGTTTTCCATCTCTGTGTGTTCTCTGTTGTTATTTGGAGGACAATGTTGATTTTGCCAATGATATTATGTCCATTTTATCTTTCAAGACACAGCTAGTACTGACTATTAGTCCAGTTACAATAATGCCAAAACTTCAACATTGATACAGGAACGCCTCATCAATAAAACCCTCAACATTGGTTTATAAGAAAGCTTTCTTTAATTTGGTGTCATGCTTTCCAACATCCTTTTGGATCCAAGTGTCACCAGCTCCAGTCTTCAGGAAGAGGGATTGGGAAAGGTGTGTTAGGGATGTTCACGGTGGGAATTTCTTCTTTCTCTGTTTTGGGATCACTTAGGGTCATCTCTATGTATTACCACTCACTTTAATTCCTTCTCCCCTTTCCTATTCGTGCTGCATCTCTGCTACATTTTGAAAACTTCCCAAGAGCTTCTCCAGCCCTGTGGGATGTGAAGGACAATGCTTTATCACCTGGTGGCAACCTGAGCCTGTCAGCCCTTGGCCATGTGCAGCCCTCACRGGGCAAGGGTGGGTGAGACGTGTTTGCTGACCGGGGCTGAGGTTTTAAATAACACCAGCCCTGTGGGAGAAGTCTCTGCTGAAGCTGGAGTCCTTTGTGAGGGTGACCCTCCTTTGGGTCGAGAGGTCACTCTCTGTTGCCTGGAGAAGAAATAGAGGACAGACTGTTGGAAAGAACAGTGAGGAAAGAGCCAAGGAACTGTCAAAAGGTCTTTAGGATATGAGCAAATTATTATTTCTTAATGTGCTTAAGAGACTGAGATGAAAACTAGTAAGATTTTTTTTCAGATAAAGTAGTAAGAATCTTTGAAGTTTTTCTTTCTCTTTTTTTTTTTTTTTGACCCAGAGATTCTACAACACTTTTTAAATAGGACTGTACTYTCCAGCCTTGCTTTTCCAATTTCCTTCCCTCTTAGCACTGTTTCTCCAAGGGCTCGTGCTGGTGCCACTGGAACTTTTATAGCCAGCCTGCTTTTTCCCATCCAACGTGCAAGCAAGGCTGGAAATGGAGAGCTATTAAAAGCCCTGTTCCAAATCCAGGTGGGGAAAGGAGTGTCAGCTGCTGGAAGGGAAGGACATCTGAGGTAAGAGGGTGCTTCCCTTGTCATTTGGAACAAACAGGTTTTTAACGTCGAGGGCAAGACCCCTGTGCAAAGGGATGCCTGGGGAATCATTTCTGAGGTCAATTGTGCATGTAAAATAAAGTTAATATCTGTGCACAGCTCGGGCTCTGGGTGACAATTCCCACCCAAGTGCAAAGGTGTTCCTGTAGGACCCTCATATCCRTGGAATAATGAGAGCTCAAATGCCTTTTTCCATGTGTGTTTGCTCCAATCCAAAAGGAGATGGGTACAAGGATTGGTACAACTGCTCTGGCTTTGGGAAAACACCCAGGAAGGAAAGAAGCAAATCTGGCTCAGCAGTAAACCTGGGAAATTCCAGATTTTCTGCCTGGATCAGGAATACACAGCAGGGAAAGGGCAGGGAGCAATATTTGCCTGGACAGTGCCCCACCGAAGTTTCCCTTTTGTAAAAGGAAATTAAAGCAACCATTCTGATTCAAAGATATTTTGATTTCCTTAACTATATTGGTTTCTGCTTCCAGGTTGAGTAAAAATATTAAAAATCAGTTTGATAAGCTGTCCTGCAGAACAACTGGCTTCCTTTCTATCCGTTGTGATAACAGGAGGSAGTCTGGTGCCCCCATTAGCTCAATTTCCCTGTCAAGGAGCAGCTTTCAGATCAGCTCTGCCAACAGTGAACTGTGATTAGAAGCTCTGCTGGGTCAGACAGGTCTTTCTTTGTCCAATGTGAAACTACCTTTTTATTTAATAGACCATCTGAGTCACCAACTTGTCCAAACCRTCTTCCTAAAGAGAAATAAATGAAATAAATTCGAAATTACTTGGGAAAACCTTGTGGGAAACTGCATCTTGTGGTCCCAGAGCCTCTTGCAAATCTTTTCTATTTTATGTTTTTTTAAAGCACAACTCGTTTTGTTTTRTTTTGTTTTYACTGGTACAGCTCCTTCTGAAAGATTTTATGTATATAAAAGAATRGAAATACAGGCAGCAGCTGAAGCAGTTTCCAAGCCAAAGGAAGAGGAGGATGATTTACTGTGAGCTGTAATGAGAAATAGACTCCCAGTTTCATAAATTCCGAGTAAGTCCTGGTGCATCTCCCTTAATTGATGTCCTCTCCCGAAGTGCCACGCGACTCCGAGTCCATCCACGGCGGAGACCACATGGATTGCACTGGGTTACTCAATAATTCAGGCAGGGAGGAGGGAAAAATCACTGCAGGCAGAGAACTGCTCACAGCTCAGGCCTGAGATCCCCAAAAACGAATGGCAAAGTGCTGCCATCTCTACGACCCAGGCAGGAAGATAAGTGTTCCCTCACAGCCCTTCCCATCAGATCCCAAGCGGCACACGTGCAGCCCCGTGGAATATATCGATGGAGAAGCCCATGGATTGCAGGGTGAGAGCCTTGGAGGCAGAACTAGAAGGTTTGTTTAACCCAGGAACTGCCGTTGCCTGTTGGGAACAACAGGAAAATCCAGCGTCTTTGCAGATGTTTGATTCGGCGCTGCACATCAGAGCGGATGCGACAGTTTGCCTCGGGAATGCTCCCCAGAATATTTTTTTTTTCCATTATTGAGAAGTATTTTGCCTGAAGGCGTGAATTTCAAATTGTGTGCTGAGAATACCGAGACGCGGTGCTGGGTCTCGGCACAAGGGGAAGAAAAGGGAGAGAAACTTGGTAATGTAGATAAATAGGAGAAAATGAGATCTACATGAGAGGTTTTATTAAATTTGGAATCGCCTGCTGGACCAGAAAGATTGAGCTAAGTAAAAGCACGGAGTTAACTAAGGGAAAAATGAGTTTGGAGCGGGAACAGGACTCAAATTCATCTTTGCCAGGGAGGCAGGGAGCCRGAGTGACCTTGGGAGCTGCTGTGAGTGCCGCTCACGCGCGAGCCTGACGGCGGCACGAGAGGAACCTCCGCGAAAGGCAGCTCTGATTCCTGTCTCGGTGCATTTAACACGGAGCTGCCACACGTGTGTGGCAATTTATGTTAAATCTATAACTCAGCYTGCTGAGAAACCAAGGAATGGCACGGAAATTCGAGCTCCTGAGGCCATTGTGGTTCTAACACCTGAGGTAGGCCCAGTCCCTCCGTGCTGCAGGACAACTGGATGTGTCACTTAGATGTAGATTAATAAGCGAGGGCCTCACTTTAGATGTGTTTTTTACAAACATAGGGATTCTTCCCGGACATCAGGAAGAATTTCTTCGTGGAAAAGGTTGTTAAACGTTGGAAGGGGCTGCCCGGGGAGGTTTGGAGTCCCCATCCCTGGAGGTGCCCAAGGAAGGCCTGGATGTGGCGCTCAGTGCTCTGGAACGGGTGATGAGGTGGGGATCAGGCACAGCTTGGACTCGATGGTCTTGGAGGGCTTTCCCGACCCCAGTGATGGTGTGACAGGACCTTGGTCACTGGTGATAAACCCAGCAGGGACAGTTGTAGGGTCTCTGAATCAACAGCTGAGTGGGACACTGCTGTGTCATGGCTTTGCCTCCTCCGCTGGTTGTCCTAAAGCTCTTGTGCTTTTACTCTCAAACTGAAGGGCTAACCCTCCCTTCAGGGAAGCATGGCCACATCCCGGGGTGGCCTCTGTCCCAGCAGGTGCCTGAGCCCCTCGGAGAGGGCATTCCCCCAGCCCAGCTCAGAGGAACCAGCTGGGGGAAGGATCCTGCTGGGATGTGAGGACCATAAAACAACTGAGGGTGGAAGGGAGCTGGGGAGGTCACTGGGCACAGCTCTCACTGCTGTTGCTGGGGCTGTTCTCATCACTGTTATGTGCCCAGAGGGATCAATAAAATATTAAGTGAGAGCAGAATGATAGAGTGACACCTTGAGAAAAATCCTGGAGACGGAACCCTCCYGTTTGGGCGTGCTTCCCACTAACGAGACACTCAGCAGTGCCTTCCTGCAGGTATTTTCCATCCTGCTCATCCTCTGGGGGCTCATTTTTCTGCTCCCATGACCTATTTTTTCCTGTCTGTCCAGTCACAGCCGCTGTATCTCCTCGTTTTAACATCCTATTCTTTCTGTCCAGACTCCTTTTTTTTCCCCCCCCTGCTAGTTAACTGTAATTATACAGCTTTTTAATGAGTTTTCATTCATTTAAACGTGCTTTATATGACTAACAGCAAACCCCCTGCTGGTCTAATTTTATATAGTATATTTAATTGAGACCCCTTTTGCACGTACACAGTTTGCAAAAATGTGTGTGGCGAGCACAGTCCCCAACCATAAATTCTGCTTTATTCCCACTCTTCTGATTAGATTTTTATTTGCATTACATGAATATTTTTTTCCCCCCACTAAAATCCTGTCACGTACGGTTTAACCACTCCAGCAAATTAATTCTTGCTGTATTTAATGCCATACACAGAAACGCCTTTATGGAGCTTCTAATTGTTCATTTCAACCGTTCTAAAATTAGTTCCCTTTTATTAATTGGGCAGTCATGCCATTCTGGAGAAGACAGAAAGCTCTCTTGCAAACCACATTAACTGGACAGATGTTCTGAAATATGTTAAATATTACCCAGTCAGGGCTGATACCGTTCATCAATCATGTCAGTGCCACAACTCCTCTGGGATCTGATTTTTCGTGATAGAGAATCACAGAATTGTTTGGGTCATCTCATTCCAACCCCCTGCCATGGGCAGGGRCACCTCCCACTATCCCAGGCTGCTCCAAGCCCCGTCCAACGTGGCCTTGGACACTTCCAGGGATGGGGCAGCCACAGCTTCTCTGGGCAGCCTGTTCCAGGGCCTCCCCACCCTCCCAGGGAGGAATTCCATCCCAATATCCCATCTAAATCCAGCCTCCAGCTTAAAGCCATTCCCCCTTGTCCTATCACTGCACAACCTTGAGTGGGAACTTGTAACCCTCAACGAGGCTGTGAGAAAGGAGGGGAAATTGGTTTGAATTTCTCTGTTGGTTTGTGTTTCACTGTTGGTTTGTGTTTCACTGTTGGTTTGTGTTTCACTGATGGTTTGTGTTTCACTGTTGGTTTTCCCTGGAGCTCAAACACTTTACAAAGACTCAGGATCACTTTACGAGTGGCGAGAGGAAAGTTCAAGCAAAGGAAGAGCTGTCCAGGCCAAATCTCCCTGCGTGCATTGATTGCGTGGGCAAGAGGCAGATTGAGGCTTTCTTTCAAGGGTTTGGGTCACCCAAAATAATCCTGTTACCTGCTGGCAGCAGTTCATTAATGGATCATCTCCATCCCTCTCTYCAAACAGATCCTATCAGCAACACATCTGCTGGGATAAGAGTGTCTCGGGACACACATTTCCATACGTGGAGATAAAAAGGCTTACATAACCCCAGGAGCAGAAATACATCTCCCTCAGACAACTGCCAGTGTTCCCTTGCTAAATCCCTCGTAATGGGGTTTTCCTGCCGTGTCAGCAGCTCCGTGGCAGTGAAGTCGACGGCACAGGTATCCCCACAGCCAATTTCGACGACCGCGGGGCAAGAAGTGCCAAGCTTGCTTCTTTTTTCCAGCTGGACGGATGATGTTTGAGCAAAGAACAAAGTCTCTGCGTTACGGTTCTTGACTAAGCCATCCAAAATAGCCCCAGGAAATATCCGGAGCTCTTTGTTTTACGGCAGGGTGTTGGAGACTATTTAATCTTTTTCAAATATACGGCAATAAAATGGAGTTTTCCGAAGCCTTCCAAGGACCCCTCACGGCACGTGCTGACAAAACCCCGAGTGTTTAACATCATGTGCACAAAGAGAGCGCCTCAACAATTAAATTTCAGTCTTTGGGTGCTGGGTGCCTTTGCCTGCTTGCTGAGTCAGCATTTTTAGCCACTTGGCTTCCCTTTTTGAGGCTTTTCCATAGGATTTGCATAAACCAGGTGAGGGATGTGGCCAACACGAGCTGTGAGGCTGAAAGATGAACTTCCACTAGACCAGATTTCTCCTCTGCCATTCAGACAAGTCTCAATGGTATCAAAATACAGCCCCTGATGGTGTATTTGGGGCTCTAAAGGACAATGATGATGAAGTTATAACCATTTATAACCTCCCTTTATCAGCCACAGCACTAAAACTTCCTGACACTTTTGAAACTTTTACACTCATTCATGAATTAGTTCTACAGAGAACCTCAAAAAGCTGTTTAAGCACTTTTTATAGCTCAGGGTCCCCACAATCAGATGAATTTTACCAGCCAGGAGTGTTTGTAGAAGTTTCCCACAGTGGGAAAAATAATCATGTTTGTGTCACAGAAATAACGGTGCTGAAATTGGTCACATTGAATGTCCCTGCAACTGAGCACAACTTTGTTCACGTTAATGAGATTTCCTCCCCTATTTCTTTGTGCTTCTCCCAAGCCATGAACTCTGCAGCCACTCAAGTCAAACTCGCTCAATGTGGCAAAATCTCTGTGGGCTTTGTCTACAAACAGCTGAACAATAAATTAATTAAATTACATCGTGGAAAATAAGAAGTTTCTGGTACGATGAGAACATTTTGATTAGCTGTAAGATCAGCAAAGAAAGGAAACCCTACCACAACAGTCACAAAATCTGCTGAGGTTTCTTTTTGCTGCGAGCACTGCAATTTTCCGTGCAAGTCACCGGCAAACAAGACTTTTGAGCCGTTTCAATCTACTCCGAGCCAGCAAGCACAGTCTCTGTTGGCATCCCTGTGCTTTATTATCRTGTCAAGAATTAGTTGAGAGGGAGAAACCTGAACTAACAAACCCCTGCGTGTCTYGTGTGTTACAGAAATCATTTTCCCCCGGCCTCAAAGGGGCAGCTCCAAACCCCAGCAGGATTTCGCTGTTGGCTCACAGAAGAGCCAATGTTTGCTCAGTTCCCTCTTCAAACACTTCCAGCCTTTTGACCACTCATTTGAAACCCTCCAGCGCTCCTTTGAAGGGTCCTGGGACAAACCTTGGACACCTTCGTGACTCTTTCCAGCCGCTTTCCCCGTGGTGCCATCCCAGCTCTGTGGGATTCCTAACAGGAAGGGTTCAGGGCTGGCTTGTACATCAAATTGTGACAACCTTGATGGCTGCAGAAACTGCGTAATAAACACTGAGCTCACGTAAAGCCCCCAGAATCTCCTCTATTTACAGGTAAGGATCGCCCAGGTCAGAAAACGTTCTCCAAAATCTCTGTACAAAAGGCCAAAACCCCACAGGAGACGCTCAGAGGAGAGGGAGGGCATGGTGGCTGTGTCACAGCTCTGCAAGGACAGGAGCTTTTTAGGTGTCCAAATGATTGGAGAAAGGTCAGGGAGGCCAGAGAAACGCCTGGAGAGTATTTTCTTTCTGTGCTTTAAAGCAGGATTGGAGATGTCTCATTTTCCAGGAAGCCGCTTCGGAGCAGAGAGTCCTTTCTCAGAAAAGGGAATGTTTTGATCACGTTTGTGGCTGATTTAAGTGGTGTGATCAGAGGGTTTCCCTTCCCTGCTGCCACAAGTGTTTTGCTTTCTTGCACTTAAACCAATTTTTGGTGCTCGTGACGCCACCATCTTCAGATGCACAGCGAGAGTTCTAATCCAGCAGGATAAAATTGATAACTTTTATAATGACATAATTATTACCGTGAGCATTAAAGAGATGAACATAATTACTGCATTCCTTTAAACCAACGTTATTTTTAGCCTTAACTCTGCGGTGACACGTTGGATGACAGTATCCTTGATATTCTTTTAAAATCCAATTTAAAATGTAACTCATTGTGTGTGAACTCCCATTCCTGACAGGTTACCTGCCATAGTTTCCTTATTTAAACCCCACTGTAACTTCCAAATTAGCTCCTTGACCTTCTCCACGCTTGAAATTAAAATCAGAATTTAAATTTCAGAAAGTTTTTTGGGGGGGTTGGGAGATTGTTCCCATTATACAGTTTTCATATCATCTCCATGGGCATTAAATACGCTGTTGGGAAGGTGAGAAATTCTGTGCACCCAACAGGAGGTCAGTTCTCCAAAATTGCTCTGTTACCCGCAGGATTATAGGGTTACTCATGACATAAAGCACTGCTCCTGTGAGTAACATCCTGGCTCTCGGGCAGGCTCTAAGCTGCAATGAAGAAAATCCCTCTGGTCTGGTTCACCTCGGGAAAAGGAGCTTGAGCAGCACCAAAAGTGCAGGAGGGAGTGACCTGGAAGGTATAAAAAGAGTTCCTCTTAATCTGGGTTTTATTGTTTTTAAATGGAYAACCATGTTGAAACTTAGACTTTTTTTTATTTTCAGTGCATGAGTGTTTGAGGTTCTTTTCCAGCTCTTGCAGGGCTGTAGAGAAAAGGGCATGGCTACAGTGGAAACAAAACAAACAAGAATATACCTGCGAGAGATCTCCTCTCAAAGTTTTCCAGCTGAAATCCTCCTTTAGGTAAGGTTGTTTGTTTACTGATCATGTCCTAAAACATGTTTGTGAGCTTTTAGTTTTAATTGAATTGGTTCTAACGTTGCAGGGCAGCCAGTTTGAAAATGAGGTGTTTGTTAAACCTCCCATGGTTGGGTGACAGKGTTGTGTTTAGCAGAGCTTTCAGGGAATGCAGCTGGAAATTTCTGTTAGAGTGTGATTCCTACATGGAGCAGGGGATGCACAGGAAGAGCAGAGCTGGAAAGTGCTCTAGGACTCTGGGAATTTTCTCTAATTTCAGCTCAGCAAAAGAGAACCTGAGATTTTCCCTGAGGCCTTTCTCTGGGGTTGTCATCAATGATATTCCTGYCTGGAAGCACCAAGGAGGTGCTGTGGATGTTTCTGCAGCCCCGGGCAGGGCGTGTTTTCAGGGGGAAAAAAAAAATTCCAGGAAAAGAAACCAACTGAAAAATGAGAATAATATTTATGAAGGGCCTGTCTTTCACAAGCTCAGGGGAAAAATCAGCTGCATTCTGAACTGAGAAATTACCCAGCACCTTTTATTAGCTGAAATAATGAGGGTGGAGAGAGTTTTAGATGTCGCTGCCTAAATCCCAAGGTAATTTATCCACTGGGTAACAATGTTCCCTGGAAGATACCTCTGGTAAGGATGTAAATCAAAGCAGAGCTAAGAGAGGAAAGCTGCATATCTTATATAACAAGATTGCTGAATGGGAGCTACAGATGTTTCAGCAGAAGTATGAAATTATTGGAATAAGCGAGACAGGGCTGAATGAGAAAGGTGATTGGGGATTGAAAACATCAGGAGTTTATGGAAAAGGTGTACGGAATGAGATAGGAGGTGTTATTGGCAAGGGATGGTGGAGGCTTGCAGGGAAATGATGGATATATTCAGGTGATATGGCAAAGAATCTTTGCAGTGAGGTGTGGTGAGGTGGCCTTGGCGTTTTGTCTCCAGGGAATGAAAGTTCAGGTAATTATTTTATAAACATAATGAKCAAAAATTTTAGTGCATGAACTACTGATTGATAAGGTGTGTACTCATAAAAAAATAGAATTGTAATATGGATTTGGCTCTGGAATGTTCTGTTCAGTGGGAATGGCTGTGGAGATGAACGCAGCAAGTGAAATTGGGAAAACATCCCCCCCCAGTTTGCAAATGCAAGTTCAATATTTCCCTTCTCTCCTTGCTTTTGCAAATGTCAACACATGGTGGTAAAATCCCCAACTGCAAACCTGCAGCTGATAAACTGGGCGTTGGGAAGAGGGCAGGCAGATGGAGAGAATCTCAAAGTTCCAGGGAATTTCTGTTCCCAAACAGGATTCTCCTGGCAAGGAGCTGGTTAAGAACTCTTGTGACACCTCCGTGCTTTCGAGTCTATGAGATACTCACTGTCCTTGGCACTAATGTTGATTTAACTTGCCTTCATTTTACTTAAATTCAGTTTATTTATTTGATCACCTTATCTCTGAAGTTTATCATGTTATCACTGGAGTTTACTTTATCACTTGCTGCAGAAATACCTGTTTTTAAGTCTTCTCAGTTAGAAATGTAGTTGGCTTCTGTCTTGTAGGCCGAGTTTGAATTTTAGGGTTGTTTTTTTCCACAGAGTTCAATAACCAATTTTTAGAACCATAATAATAACATAAATGCCTGTGTGTGTATATCTCTATATGCATATAAAAAGTAATTTTGAAGCCTTTAGAAATGGTAATTAAAACCCAGAAGCTCTGGCCTATTTGTAGTTGAAGAATCCACATGYTCAGGCAGTTTTTTCCAAGACAAAACATATCTCAAGGTCTCCACAGAGTGTGGGTGACAGTGAGTGTTCAATCCCAATCCATGAAGCCCTAAACACATACCCATGGTTTTTCCAGGTGATCTGTGTAACAGTGGGAATAACCCCCTCCTTTCCTGTGATCTAACACACACAACTTCTCCCTTGAGAAGAGTCAGTGGATGGAAATAAGGTTCCTAAATTCCAGGGAGATGCTGGTAAAAATCTTGTTGCTCTTTTAGCTTCATATCTAACTCAGAGACACTAATGGCCCATCTGCCTCCCAGGTTTATAAACAAACTTCTAATAATTAACTACTGCACTCTCAGAGAGTGAAGTTACAGCCCAGATGTTCTCAGAGGTGTTTTTCCTTTTTTTTTTTTTTTTTAATTTAGTATAAAGTTGCTTCTGTAGAGAGAAATATAGGTAGGTATAAATACATATAAATAAATATAGAACTATTTGTTAACAGATAGCAAAATCCTCCCCTGAATACCTGTAGCTTTTTGTTTTTGTATTTTTGTACAATTTGAGATTTTGCAGGTGTCCACTCCCACGTCCAAAGTCTTTTAAATTCCTCCCAGGATGGTGACTCCATCGCTGCCTTGGGCAGTCTGTTCCAGGCTTTAATAACCTTTTCAGGGAAGAAATTTTTCCTAATAAATCCCTGATTTTCCTGTTGGTTCCCCTATCTCTGCATCAACTCTTCCACCATTTGGTTTTCCATGCATCCTGTTTGCCTTTTAAATAGCTCACCGTGGAGCAGGGCATGGATCTCTCCTGCATCTCCTGAATTTCGCCTCTTTTCCTGCCTCTTCCAGCTCTTTTTTCATCTCTTTTTCCTGCCTGTGTCCCTCTCTGGTAGAACAAGTGCCACCAAATGARCCCAAAGTCAGCTGGTCCCTAAACCTGCTGCTGTCAGACATGAAACATCTCTTTCCTTTTCTCCTTTTCTGTCTTATCTTTGTTATAAACTGATCCCTATCAGATGATTGCCCAATCCATCTGKCCACCAGGCTCCTTTTGAATCCCAGAGAGATTTGCCACGAGTTAATTCCATGTTCCAGCCACTTCATTGTCTTGCTTTGAGAATTAATCTCTCAAAGCACTTTAACTTCTCCTTTTCTTTATTGCTGCTCTCTCCTGCTTATTATTTTCTCCAACATGCATCAAATTCCCAAATAAAAGCCTGACAGGCCCTTCAAGAACTATAAATATTGATGGTCTGTGTTTTCCTTTCCTTGGGTGTTGATTTATGTGATGGATCCTATCAAAACTTACATGGTTCTTCCACTTAAAGTATTTCTACAGGTGGTGACAGAGGAATTACTTTAAAAATGGGGATGGAAACCTTGGAAAGAGGTGAACTTACTGATATTAGGGACTTATTAGGAAAAGTTTCGTCCCTGAAAAGGTTATTAAGACTACCCAGGGAAGTGGTGGAGTTATCCCTGGAGGAATTTAAAAGGCATTTGGATGTGGCCCTTGGGGGCATGGTTTAGTGCTGGGACTTCATGATTTTGAAGGTCTTTTCCAGCCTAAATAATTCCATGATTCCCAAAGTTTTGAGTTTCTTTCAGAATTACTGCGCCACCTCTCTTTACCGAGAGAATTGGAGCAATAAATATGAGAAATCTCATAAATTGTGTTCKGGACTAACAGAAGGTGTTTGAGTCCGGAGTGGCACAGGGAGTTTAGTCCATGGAATGGGAATGGGAGCGATTAAAACCCTTCAGAACCTTCTCCTGTGCCACAGCTCCCTCAATATTATTGACAACCAAAAGGCAGAATTGGCCACACAGAAATATCGCTCGAAAGAAATGATACCTTTTGTTCAGCTTGAWAAACCATTCAGTCAAAAACAAACGGGGTTTTAAGGCTTTTTGGCAGACTAATCCATATTTCTGCCTGCGGGTGGTTTGTTTTGACACGTTTAGGTTTTACAGGTGTTTAAGGGAAAAAAATGGAGTGGTCGATGTGGTGAATATAAAGGGAAGTATTCCCTGGACATGACAAAAATCCCACAGACAACAAGTGGAGCAAAATATCGAGTTAATATGGGATGTGGGGGCTGTGGCCCAGCTGGAAAAGTCCTTGCCTACAGCTTACGTTGCAAAACTGAGACGCAATCCTAAAAATCCACTTTTAGCTCAGTTCCACCACCTAAACCTTGGAATGTTTTTAAAGGATCCCATCACCTAAGCAAAATGCCTCAGCTGTGTTTTCTGTGTCACRATGGGGGGGGAAAAAGAATCTTTTGTTAGACCAAAATGTTCAATTAATGCATTGGAAAATGGATGATTAACTCTTCCCACTTGGAGCAGCAGGAATGGGGGTGAGTGATAGGGATGAGACATCATTTTTACAGGTGTTGCCATGTTAATCCAGTTTCTCTGGCCACAGTGTTTTATTATAAAAACTGCTCAGGACCTGTTCTGTCTCTGCCAACTGAGGCTAAGTCTTAGCATTGAATTTTTTAAAACCAAAAGTAAAATTTACCCAAATTCCGAGTGTAGAGCCAAATACCCTCTTGCCTGATATTTGTTCTATGCTATTGCCTCAAACCAGTAAAAGAATATCATCATTAACTTTATTTAATGGTTGCCACCAACTGCACAATCACTTAATTATAACCACGAGGCAAGCGCACGTCGTTAGACTGATTATTTACCAGCCAGAGGTTGATGGCTTTAATAGGCCAGTAATCTCCTAATGAATGCACTTTAATTGCCTGTATGGAGAGGCTGTGGAATTGTTATTTAAAGTGCAGGATAATCCCTGAAGTTGCCAAGCCCCAGACGGAGCAGGGTGAGCACTCTGCAGCACTTCCCAAAACGCTGCTTCCCAAAGAAGTTCCTTTCTGTAGAGTATTAAACTTGAACCAGGGTCAAACACATGCAGTAAAACCCAGTTTTTATGGCCTCTTTGGCTTTTGAAACATTATTCTTCTTTTTTTTTTCCCCCTGTTTATGCTGTGTATATGAGTGTTTCTTGATTTACAACAGAATGTTTTATTAAAAACAAYGCTCCTGGTGTCTCTGCACTTGCAGAGGGAGGGATTATTGATAGACACATTTAAAAGCCAAAAAGTCAGCCCAGCCTCACCTCCTGCTCTCCTTGGGAACAAGAACTGTCTGGAGATTTTAGGTAGAACACAGGAGAATGTCATGAATTTATTGTTTTATAGTGATTTATACTGGTAAATATTTTATTGTGAGTTTGATTTGCTGTGTTTCTGTAGTCATACCAAGTGCTTAAATTCCTTTAGAACGTTGGTGTTTTGCATGTTTATTAAGTTAAATTAGTGTCTTAAAAGTATTGCAGAATAGTTTTTGGGTGGAGTTGATCTACATAATTTAGAGGGTGGGCAGTGTCCACAGGGAGCATCATCTAAAGATCAAAATTCAGGTTTTTGGGACAGTCCTGTCAGGATATTTAGGCTGTGTGGCCTCTGTACCAACGAAATGATCCAGGAGTACCTAATTCCTGCAGTTTGTGTGAAGGATTAGACTTGGAAAATCATTCCTGGATCCTTTTCTTGGTTTTAGTATCTTTAAATCTTAGTCCTTCGCACATTTTCATTCAAACAAATRTTGCTGTTAAACTTGTCCGTGGACTCTTGGAATGAAAAGAAATAATCTTTATATGGAAAACAGTCAATATTCAAATGAACTGCAGAAATGGGCATAGCAAACAGGGCATCTTTAAAAACTAATTAGAGAAGCATAAGACTCAAAAAAAAAWAACATTGGAGCATAAAAATGTCTCAGGTTTTGAACCAGGGGAATGGCCCTCTGTGGTTTCTTGGCTTCCTYGTGCTCCAGACTTTCTTCTCTGTTCCCATTTAACGCTGGCACACGGTCATAGCAATCTCTTTCACTTCTTCCCCCATTAAAGCACCCAGATTTTAAAAATAAAAATATGAAAAGCACGGAGYGGGTGGGTGGAAATCCTTTGTTGCGGAGCCAAACGGAAAGATGGACATTCTGTAATTTTCTGACACAGTGGGAGCTCTGCACAGGGAGGGGGGGAAAAAAGGAGCTCTTGAAGCTCCATTTCCCTTTATCGGCTCCTGTGCCTTGAGTGCACTTKCTGGTGGAAACTTTTAAACAACTTTAATTACGGAAACTCCAAAGGGCTGCTGCAGGAACGATGCCCACGCAAGGCAAGAGGTCATTAAAAGTTGTGGCACTCCAGCTAATTGGTGAGCAGTGCTGCGAGTGAGGTGCTCCAGGAGCAATAATTACATTCCAAGATCCGCTTGCGCTTCCCGGCTCGGCCGTGCAGCCCCCGGCAGAGACCCCTCCTCCAAGCCCTCTGGAACATCCATCCCGAGCTGTCATCGTCACAGCTTCATAATTCCGAGCCTCACGTGGACCCACAGGTGTGAGTCTGAGATAAAACCCYGGCGGGTCAAGCTTTGCTTGGATTCACCTGGAATTTTGCGAGCTGAGCTCTGTTGAGTGGAATTTCCCAAGGAAGGGTTTGCTGTCTYGAGGGAAGTGTCAGTAAGGCTGAGCTTTGGGCAAGCTTAGAATCCCACAACGGTTTGGGATGGAAGGGACCTTAAAGCTCATCTCATTCCAAGCCCCTGCCGTGGGCAGGGACACCTTCCACTAKCCCAGGTTGTTCCAAGCCCTGTCCAAGCTGGCCTTGAGCACTGATTTATTTTTTTTTTATCTTTTTGTTCAGATTTGGTAAATAGTCTGTCTGGCTGAGTCCCTATCCCCACAGATCCTATAGAAAATCATAAATAAAAAATCCTGACCTGGAGTAGAACTGATTTTTATAAACATTGCAGAAACCTTACATTATCTTTAGGTCCAGAAAAGCAGAAGTTCCACAAATGTAATTTCGAACACCAGATTGTGCTTCTCACCTGTACAAGGGATTTTCAATAGAATCATGGAATTGTTTAGTTTGGAAAAATCCTCCAAGACCACCGYTGAGTCCACCAAGAATCCAACCATTGCCCAGCCCTGCCAAACCAACAATTGACCCACATCCCCCAGTGCCACGCCCACAGAGCTTTTAAATCCCCCCAGGGATGGAGACTCCACCACCCCCATGGGCAGCATCCTCCAGTGCCTGACCACCCTAAATKAGAAATTTTCCCCAGTATCCAACCTGAGCCTCCCTTGGCACAGCCTGAGGCCGTTCCCTCTCCTCCTGTCCCTGTTCCCTGGAAGCAGATCCCGATTCCCCCCTGGCTGCCCCCTCCTGTCAGGAGTTGTGCCGAGCCAGAAGGTCCCCCCTGAGCCTCCTTTTCTCCAGGCTGAGCCCCTTTCCCAGCTCCTCCTGGTGTTCCAGCTCCTTCCCCAGCTCCCATTCCCTTCCCTGGTCATGATCCAACACCTCAATAATACATATATATTTATAAAGATACTTGTAAATGCCCATCATAAAGGATGGGATACTTTGCTTTGACASCCARCCCCTTCAAGTACAATTTTCTTAGTCCTTTTAGCGACAAAATAACAAAATTCAGTTGCCTTACCTCAGATTTGGAGGCCTAATTTTATTCTTAATTAAAACCCAAAAGATATTTTGTATATATATACAACTATCTAGGGCAAGGCTCCCATACATGCATTTTTTTCCCTCAAGGAATTTTGCCCTCTCTATATTTCCTTGTGTTATGACATAAAACTGCTTTTCCCAAACATTGCAAGCCCTTTTCACCCTCCTGTTTTTACAGACATTTGTCCCAAAGCAGTAAATTCCAGCTTGGTTGAACACTTAATGTGGTGTTGGCAGCAGGAGACGGTTTGGGGTTTTTYTTAAGGCCCTGGGATAGTTAACACCAGCAGGGCCCTTGAGTGTGACAGAAGAAATCAAGCCTGAAAAGCTGATTTTTCTTCCGTCTTGTAGATGCTTCCCACCTTGAAAACAAGCCACGAAATATTAAATTTAAACAGATAAGGCTTCTTTCCAGTCATCCTTTGCTTAGCAGTGGTTGTGGTGTCAATCCAGATGTTACCACGATGGGATGGGGCAGCTGATTTAAAAATGATCCCAAAAATTTGGGTAGCTGGGAGTTGATGTCTTGTGAGAGAGCTGGTCTTGCTCCCTCTGAGGCAGATTGAGTCCCACCCATGTTTAATTCCAGCAGGAAATATCCCATGGCAGGCACCTGTAGCTGCCTGGGCAGTCCCAGGGGCAGGGCAGGAACTGGCTGGAGGTGAGGGATAATAGGGAAGAGGAGAGTTTTTAGGAATATTTGACGTCTCTCTTGTATGAAATTAAATTATTCCMKCCTGTGCGGTGCCCCCGGTGTTTCCCTTGGGATAGTGGGATCCTGGAGGTTGTTTGGCACTTGGGAATGGCAGCTTGGCTCCAACAAACCTGTGGCATTCCCAAGGAACCAGGAGAGYGCTTTAAAAATAACCCCCACTTTTTGTTCTGCTCTCTCGGAATTCCGAGTTGTTTTCCCACAATCCTGGTCTCTGCAAGTACTTGGCGATATTTTGAAGCTACCTGAGATTTTTAGTTTTAAAATCTTATTTATTTCCTCACCACTTTAAGCTTTGTTGCCAGACCCTACATATTTCTCTCTTTTTTTTTTTAATATAAAGTAGTAACCATATTTTACTGGTTTTTATAGAGAGTAATAAAACACAGCCCCGGAATGGATGAGGAGGAACACAAAAACAATTGCAAAAAAAAAAAAAAAAAGCACAATATAAATGTAAATCAGGCACGTTTTTACTTTCCAGAGCTGTGCTGGGCTTTCATCAGCTGGTCCATTATGGTAATCCTTTTCAAATTGTTTAATTTTCTTTTCTAAATCCATGGATTCGTTGCTCTGCATCCTTATCCTCCACAAAGTTGCTTTAATGGAGATCCCAGTAATGCCAGCTGATATCCTGGAGATTTCTAGGCCTTGGTGGAGCAAACGTTTAAGCTGGAGTGGGGGAAAACTGATTTAAAGAGAAAAGAAAAGCTGAACCTTCTCATGCCACCCTCCACTGTAAATAACCAGTCCAAAGAACCCCAAATATGTAACGGGGTTACAGAAAAACAAAGTTAAAAAAAAAAAAATCCAGTTCTCTCTRTCATTTATTTATTATTCAAACAAGTTCAGTAGAAAACAGTTCCRAAAACTTTCAGTTTTTTAATGATTTCTTTTTTTATTCTTCCTCAAATGTCTCTGCTGAAAAAAGTGATAAAGCCCAGCTTCAGAAACGAGTAAAAGGGAAAATAGTTTAATTTGCCATCAGAAAAGCCTGGCTGCTCAGACCCTTCYGTGGAACCCTCTTCTGAAGGAGCTGTAAAAAATAAACTTCTGTAATGCTCTGTCAGGAGAACGAGGGGGAATGAAAGGAGGGAAAAAGTCTGTTTCATGCCCAACCTTTAAATACATTTCTCGTTCTGAAGTCCCTTTCAGGTGAATATTTCTGCTTCCTTAAGCCAATCCTGACMCCTCTTTTGTGCCTGTAGAAAACTTTAATTAAAGCTGACCAAGGAAAGGGCCATTATCGAGGAGAGAAGGAGCCAGGGAGGGTTTCCTGGAACCAAAACTTCTGCTTTTGTTCCCTGAACAAGGCTGAGGGAAATGGGAAGGGCATTATCCCCTTGGATGAGGACTAACCCGTGACTTGTCTTGTTAAGAAATATTAGAGTTAATATAAGTGCTAGAGATGTTAAATATGACATGGGGCTGGCAAGATTTCTTTTTCCTGACCTCCCTCTGCTCTTAAAATTCTGCCATTCTTACTGAGTTAGCCCCAAGTAAGCCATTAAGAAATGACATTTCTTAATGCATTTAAAGATCTTTTCTTTTATACGACGTCGTTCACCCCTCGAGCTGTGGGCATGGTCATTAACGTTCCCTCAATTCTGGTTCCTCGCTGTGCTTGAAATAAAAAGCTAACTAAAAAAAAAAAWGGTAAATAAAAAAAATTATTGGTCAAAGTGTCAGGAGTGGTAAGAAATGCCCGTTCTGGCCGAAGTTTGGCATTGTTCCAAGGATAAAATTGTGAGCTTAAAAACGATGGGAAAATGGAGCTGAAGTTGGATCAGCAGCTTTTGGAGACAGGGGAAGGGAAAAGGTGGGATGTGCTGGGGTACAACAAGGAGATTATTGAGGACCTGAGCACGGAAATGGAAAGCTCACAAATCTGTGGGAAGTGGTTGGGATTGGGGTGAGCCTGTCCATAATGTGGAGTGCACGTGGTGCCAACAGAGGCAGGATTTGTGGAGCCCCTGTGGAAAACCTGGATTGCAGTGATCCACCTGGAAGAGGCTGAAATAATTCCTTACACCTTGAAGATATCCTGACTTTAGTTTGTAGGTACTGATTTAGCTGGTTTATATGTTCTCAATCCATTTTAACAAAAGTGTTGGATAAGAGGAATGCTTTAAGATTTGAACTACAAGATTTGAATTTTGTGAGGAGGTGAGAGTTGTAAGGGGGGGGTTGATAATATCCCAGAAAATGCTAAATTAGCTTTTGGGTACCAAAAAGTCACCTCCACCGCTGGAATTGCTGCCTGAGCTCAGCTGCTCAGCACTCATTGTAGAGGGAAAAACAGGCAGGAAGGTTCACTTTTAGGATATAGATTACACAGGGACTGGGACAGGTGTAGCCTTGCSGGGTTTTGGTGGGTTTTTAGTGGAGTATTTGGATTTTTTTTCCCCCCAGTATTCATCTTGGACTTCTGGACAGCTCTTTGAGGGGTCAAGACATGGTTGTTACCGTTCTACCCTCTTTACGAGTTCTTTTAGTGTCAGAAGACAGAGAAAGGAGTCTTCACACTTTTAAACTGGTCCTTTGCGCAATTTGGGGTGGACAGCAGCGCGAGCCCTGCCACGACTGGACTTTTTACCAGAACATCTGGAGCAGAGTGGCACTGCCTCTGTGTGYGGCACTGAATTTCTGCCCTGGTTTTACAGGCTGAGCAGTAAAAAGTGCAGAGCGAGAGGAAGGAAAGCTGCAGTAGACGCTGCCTGGGACACGGCTCAAAGATGACTGTCGGTGCCAGAACCGAGCCAACCTCACCAGTGGTAAAACGGAATGAAATCTGCGCTGGCAGCCGTCAGGTTTTACCCTTCCACGTCTCAGCCCCCGAAATCCACGGCTTTGGGGCTTCCGGGTGTCCAGCTCCACAGCAAATCCAGGTTTATTGAGCAGCACATTTCTAAYTGCTTGCTGAGAAACCTGTGGGCAGTCGTGGTCCGGCAGTGTGGCCTCGTACTCGATTCCGCAATTGGGAATTATAAAATAAATGTGTGGCTTTAGATGTAACAATATTGGATAGAAACAGTGCCTGGGTTTGTCAGTTGTCTCTGCAAGTCCTGCGCTGCTCACAAATTAATTGGAGCTGCAGTCTGCAGTAAGTAAATAGTTTCCCAAAGACAAATAAAAGGACTGAATTACCACTGGTGATTTATTAGGAAACAAAATCTCTYTACTCTTTAATTAACAGAAATCCCATTTTGTTTGAGTGTCTGCTCCCTGTTTTAAACACTTGAGTTGTTYTTTTTTTTTCCTTTGGAGAGAAAGTGCAGTGATTAAATTCTATTAAAGAGTGGATTACCTCACCCTGCAGCACGTGGGCTGCTRTATAGTGTAGATCCATCATTTTATGTCATCCAGTTGCTGATGAATCCTTGCATGGGGATATTAAGAGTCACCACACCCTGAATTAATGACTTCAAATTTTTAAGTGCAATTTTTGGATCACTTTTTAAACATTGAAATAGCTACATTTGCTTGAAAGTRATAATAATATAGAGAAAAATTCCTAATTGATTTTTAGCCACCTTGAAGACATTGGTTGGTGTAGATGCAGGAGGAAAAAATTGCTGTTCATATCCTTCTGTATCATTGCATTGGCTGAGTTATTTTTGGGGAAAGCCAACATTAACAGGAATTTTGCAATGAAACAGCTCTTGGGAAGCATTTCCTAGAAAAACGATGTAAGGACATTATTCAATGCTGGTGGTTGTGATTTCCATGCTAATGGTGATATTTGTGCTTATAAGGAGTGATTTTTTTTCCTCAACAAATGCACTTATAAACACCTTTCTTACCTGTATTTTAGTGTTTGTGACATCCCCAGTCCCTCTTTCCTTGGAAAAAATTTCTTTCAGTCACTGTTAATTGTTTAAATATAATGAAATATTTTACAAGGTCTCTGCCAACAGAGCAGATTCTGTGAGAACACAGAAGAGAAATGGAYGAGTGACCACGTTTAAACTGTTCARTGGGGGAGGTAGAAGTGTTCTTAATTCCAGTTATAAAAATTAAAGGGGAGGRAAAAAAAAGAACAATCAAAGGCAGCACTTCTAGGTTTTGATTTTTTTTCCATTTTATTACAAAAAACTACAAAACYACACACCAAAACAGTCAATTATAGGCTGGTTGCCATCTTGCACCAAGCCTTTCCTAACCAAACCACAGTAATTCCCAACATCTGAGGCTTCCTGGGAGGTTCTTTAGACTTGATCACTGCAGCATCTCAGGAGCAAAATGGGTTTGYCCCCAGGGCAGAAGAGATGAAGGATGCCTGAAACAAACCTCCTGGGAGAGCGATACTTTTCTTTTGGAGATGTGATTTCTTTTTTTAAGAACTTAACATAAAATTTTCTGCAATAAAGGGATGTCTTGACTGCAGCAGTCAGTGATTGAATCATTGAATTATTTCTTAAGGTGCTTGGAGCTTACCCACCTGGAAACTGTCAGTCAAAAKCTGTTAAAATATAGGCACTCCATTTCACCAATCCCAGCTTGATAATTTAAAATAAAACTAAACCTCACCRTCCTATTTTCAGCACATCACTAAGTTTTCCATTTATCTTCCTCACTTGCTCTTTTTAAACCTTTATTCTTCTTTATTTTTGACAATTGGGCTGCAATAAAGTATCAGTAATTTCGTTTTACTTGATGGAGACCTACTGAGGAGATCATTCAGTAGACATAAATTGAGAATCAAGGGTAATGGACTAAATGGTTTATTCTGATTTCGTACATTTTTTAATTCATAGGGTGATGATAMAAATGATAAATTCAGGAAGAAATCCTTCCCTGGGAGGGTGSGGAGGCCCTGGMACAGGTTGCCCAGAGAAGCTGTGGCTGCCCCATCCCTGRRAGTGTCCAAGGCCAGGTTGGAYGGGGCTTGGAGCAACCTGGGATAGTGGAAGGTGTCCCTGCCCATGGCAGGGGTRGAATGGGATGGRCTTTAAGGTCCCTTCCAACCCAAACCATTCCMTGATTCCAYGAATTAAGGAACCCCATGGTGGGAAAGCCAGGACTGCTGTCTTTGGGAGGTTGGACAAGATCTGCTCTTGTGCCAGAACCTTTTGTGTTGGCAACTGTGGAAATTTGTGTATCTTCYTCGATTTTGGATCAAAGACATTTTATGTAAGAAATGTGTCTGAGTATGTGTATACACACATGATTATGMGAAGCAAAACTAAATTACAGCCTCACAAACCCTCAGGAACCTCTGCTGRATGAGTTTGGCTTCTTTGAGGTGCCAAATAACTCATCGAGTCCAAATTTTGTACTAATTTTTGGTAGACACCCACCGCAGCCACATCCTTTGTGTTTCCCGGAGCACTCAGCCATCTCTGCTTCCATCTGCACTTGGAAGGGGCAAGGAGCACGTGAAGGATGATCCTGAAAGAGCATTTACCCTCTTTAATGTATTACAAGGAGCTTTAATAGCAGTGTGGATAYCAGAGGCTGCACTGGAGCCTTTCTAAAGGAGGTGGAACGGAATATTTTGTATACAGATTTGAAATATCATCGCTACCCAAAGTGCAGCACTTACACACAGAGTGCTCTCTAATCCCTTTTAAATTGAATATGAATTCCTCAGGGAAAATACCATCTTTTTTCATCAGRGTTGTCTCTCTTAAAGCAGTCATTGATCCTATAAAAGCTCCCATATTTCTGCCTGTTCCCACACGTGGGGTTGGATTTGCTGTGCATGGATATTTGCTGGCAACRTATTTCAGGTTGTTATACATGAAGTAAAAATTGCACCTCGGGGTTTTCCAGGTGGCACAGGAAGGGCTTCAGCCTCGTGAACCACAGCACATCTGAAATGTTATTTTTTTAACTTTGGACTTAATGTTATTGTCAAAAATTTGCTGTTAACAGAACATCCATGCATTTATTRATCAGTAATTTATGCTTGGCTAGGTCACCTGGTGCTGTGAGSACTTTGCCTTTCTCTGGTTGCCCACAATTTGGGACAGAGCTCAGTGAAGTCACCATTTCTGCAAGGAAGGTTTAGATTCTCCCTGAGGYGTGGATTTGTGGGGTTGGGATCGAGATGATGCCGTGGGGAAAGCCACATCCAACCGGGGGAGATGGAAAGGAATGTGCAGGCACAGGGTGGCAAGTCCCAGGTAAATATCAATGGTTTTGATCTTATTTATAGATAAAAAAATTGCTGTTGTTAGCACAAATCCTCCTCTGCTTAGAGATTGTTTTATTTCCACCAGATTTGCTCCCGGCGTGGATGCTCTCCATGGAGCCAACCTCATCTTTTGGGCAGGAGCATGGAATCGTTCAGGTTTCAAATATCCAGACTTCAAATCCAAAGGGATGTTAAGGAGCCAAAGCAGGGAGTCTGAGCAGCCAGGGGAGACCCAGCTCTGTGGGGTGAAGGGCTCTGCTCTGACCCACTGCAGAGTTTGTCACGTTAGCAAGCACAAAACTGTTTTTTTTCATCCATCGTGGCCAGGGTTTGGACATGGTAGGGCTGCCTTGGATATTGTAGGGCTGTCTTCGACATTGTAGGGCTGCCTTGGACATTGTAGGGCTGTCTGGGTTTGATTGATGTTGTCTCCAGTACCCCAAGGGCTTTGCTGAGGAACAAAATGTTTTGGAGTGAGAGAAAGCTGGAGCAGTGACAAGTGCTCCTTCCTTCCAAAGGAAAATAAATCCAGGGCTCATCCAGCCCGTCCATCACTTCTGTCCTGACAGTGCCTTGTGCTTCCCCTCCGGAGTTTTCCATTGTGAAGCTCCCTGGTGGGACAGGAGGAGGTGGGAATGCARTTTAATTGAGATGGAGCCTCCCCACCCCTTCTGAGAGATTCTGCAGGAGCAAAATCCTCCTTTTCCTCCTTCATGTTCAGCGGCTGTGTTCAAGCTGTGTCCTAGAGATTTTTCCCTGCTGCTACGACTTAGGAAAATAAAGTACATTATTTAAAATMTCTTGGCTGCCAAAATATGAAATACATGAAAACTTACCAAAAAAATGCTTRGTGGGCTTTCAACTAGAATTTCCTTCTCCTTGTTTCTTTTTTTGTTGTTGTTTGTTTTTKTACTCAGCAGAAGATGCTGRGAGGGACTACAACATTTTAGGGGTAAATGTGATGCTGCCCCAAACTGAGGCTTGTGGGAGTGAAATTAATCTCTCACAGAAATTGAAATTCTTTCTGGCCAAATCATAAACGGAGCATGTTTAGGTTTTGCAGCCCCTTTGTAGTTTCTAGATTGGACAGTATTTCTGTGTGAGCTTGGAATTATTATTTTAGAGTCACAGCCGACCRAAACTGGAGCCAGAGAGGGCAAGAGCAGGGAATTTGTTAAACTGGGCAAGTTTCCTCTGGGATTTTTTTCTTTAAATGGGGTGAGCCCCATCCSTGTTCCATATGGCACCACAAAGCTGTCGTCAGCTCCCTAGCGGGTTTGTCCCCGGTGTTTATCCCAAAATATACTCCCTGCATTCCTGTAGATGTTGTTTTTTCTTTTATTAAAATGAATGTCCTGGCTCTGTCCGTGGATATTCCCCATTCCTGTGAAAAATGGGAGGCTGGGATGATTCATTAGTCGCGTTTTGCAAGAGTGATTGCTCCTGTGCCAAATTTTCCTTAAAAAATTCTATATAATTTTGTGGTTTTTTTCCTTAAAAAGGCTCGGGAATGCAATTAACTTCTTCTCTATTTATTATTGCCTCACCTTGGGATGGGAACTACAAGCACTTTGATAAATGGGTTCAAAAGTTTGTCCAGCGCCAGAACTGCTTTTACAAGTCTCTGCTTTTCGTTGTTTTGAGGCCCTGGCACAGGTTGCCCAGAGAAGCTGTGGCTGCCCCATCCCTGGAAGTGTCCAAGGCCAGGTTAGACAAGGCTTGGAGCAACCTGGGATARCGGAAGATGTCCYTGCCCATGGCAGGGAGTGGGATGGGATGATCTTTAACTTCCTTTCCAACCCAAACCATTCCATGATCCTCCATGGCTTTGCACTGATATACAGACATTTATAAAATCAACATCCAGGCATTGTTTGGGGGTTTTTATTAACATTTCTGCCTTTCAACAGCTCTGAAATTAATTACTCTTTCCTTTTTTTTTCCTTATTTGCTTTCTTATTCTGGCTTGGCTGCCTGAAATGACGGAGCTGTGGTCAAGCTGGCAGCCAGGCTTTGCCCTCGGAGCGGCTGCTTCTCCATGACAACAGCCACTCCTCGTTTTCTGCAGCTATTTAAGCAAGCATTCCTTGAAACCGTCCCGGCCTGACGGTAACGAGCACAATTTTCATGGAATTAGCAGAACGAGCTCACAYGGACACAAGAAAAATTCCCCATTAATTACAGCCTGGCAGACGCCGTAGATTCGCTTCCATCCCGTTTTATTGGAGGAGCTCCGGGAGCTAAACCGGGGAYGTGACTCTTCCCCAGCCCCTCCTTGCAACAGGCTCCTTATAAACCATGTGCAGGGAGCGATTTTTCACTTGGAACCAAAAAACAAAGTGACATCCGAGCTGCAGTGACCTCCAGCCCGCCCGTCACGGGCCAGCAGTCCCCCAGCACCCGTCACATCCCGGGATTTGCCTTAAAAAAATGTCCCCGTGTCAACACACCCACCACGTGAAACCCTTCTGTTGGCGTCTCCTCTTGTTTCATGCCCCTGTCAGTCAAGCCTGAAGGGCTAAAATTCCAGCAGATGCCGTGGAAGTGGAGCAGGGGTGGTTGGTAACGGAGCGCTCGTTTCCTTCAAGTACTCCCATCCAGCCCTGGAGAAGTAATCACTTTACAGCAGCTAATAAAGAATGGATTAAGCTCCAGCTTTGAAGAACTCATCTCCAAAGGGCCCTGAAACCACTGTCTAAGAGCAATATTATCAGTATTAGGAGCTGACAAATTACACCAACAGATCTAGGTCAGTGCATTATAGGGAGAAACAATAGGACTGATGTCAGGAATATTACCCCAAATCTGCCTCCGGTAGTCCGGGGGGATTTAAATCGTCAACTTGGCTTTCACTTGAAGGGTTTGTGGCACGACTGTGTCGATYTGCATCCTCTTGCTTGGGATTTGGCTCACGAGGGGTGGGTTTGTGTTAAAGGCCAGGCACTGTGGCAGAGATTTTCCCGTGTGGTTGTTAATGTGCCTTGACTGCTGAGAAGAAATATCTGTGTAGGCAGCCAAGCTGTGCCAGGGGAGGTTTGGGATTGGATGTTTGGGAAAATGTCTTTGTGGAAAGGAATGTTGAGCACTGGCACAGCTGCCCGGGGCAGTGGTGGAGTCATCGGCGCTGGAGGGGTCTGGAAGTGTGGATGTGGCACTTGGGGACGCTCAGCAGTGCTGGGGAATGGTTGGACTCGATCTGGGAGCTCTTTTCCGACCTGAATGACTCCATGCTTGCTGYGTAAATTCCCGCATTCCTCTAGAATGGTTCTGTTTGGGCTTGTGTTGTTCAGGGAGCCACAGCAGCACATTGTGACTCTGGTGGTGACATCCAYGGCCAGCTCCCTGCACATCAGTCAGGACACCAAACCAGGGCTGAATTCCCACCAGGGGATGCTGATAAAGCCCATGGAGAAGGAGAAGGATCAGCAGAGWGGAGGGAGATGGGGAGGTTCCCATAACCACTTCTGTGTCCTGCTCAAAGAGCCAGCAAAAAGGTGCTGGAAATTCTTTAAAGTTGTGTTTTGTTTTATTTTTTTTTGCATCTGTTTACCTAAAGAGAAGAATTCTGGGAGGTGCTGAATGCTGTGGATTCATTATTTGCATTGATATTAAATGTATATTAGAGACAAAAAGCCCATTGYAGCGGCGTGTACAGCAACAGCAGCCTGAAGATTTGAAGGAAAGACATAAAATGATGGGTTTGAGTTCTGGAGGTTTTATCAAGTCACTCTGAAGCCTCCTGTGTGCTGCAGAGGAATATTATATATATTAATCTATATTACAGCACCGAGGCCTGGGAAGCACCTGATCACAAAGGGGAGGTGGTGCAGACCAAGTTTAAATCCTGAGCTCGTATTTTGCTGGTCTGTAAAACTGAGATTTTTGCATTGTTTTAGCACTCTGGTTGAAAGCAGAGCTTTAATAAGAAGATAATGGAGAAAAACAAAGATGGCTGGAGTGTCTGTGACAAAATTATAAAAACAGTTCTTTTCTTTTGTGGATGCTGATGGATACCAGGAAATCACCTATCCAGCAAGTGTGTAATTCGATTTTGTGTGCTGTTACAAAAGATAATTAAGCTTCTGAGAGGAGGGAAAAAAAAAAAGGAACAAAAAAAAGGAAAAAAAAAAAAAATCCAGAATAAAAGGAGTTGTACAGCTACAGGAAAGCTATTTTAAAAAAAATCAATTATTCTCAGAAACATGAGAAGCTTTGTTTCAGAAATTACGACAAAGGAAACTGCTGGTAACCACCCCAATACATCTCCATTGCTCAAAATAGTCCAAGCACTCGCAGAGAGAAGCCAAGTCATTCATTATAGAGCACCCCCAGGAGAGAGATCCTCTCCAAGTGAACTTCGCATTCCACTYTTGCAGAGAAAAGCAACCCTGAAATAAAGACAAGTGCTTGGCAAAAAACCCCAGAGTGGCCTTAAAATTTATACATTTATGGGCAATGTAGGGACTTTGTGGGTCAGGTTGTTCATTTACATATTTAGATGTTTTAAAATTCTTGGGTTTAGTTAGAAGCTCTCTCTGTAGGAGTAACTGGGCTGCAATACATCATTGTTTGAAATAATTAACCTCAATAATTAATTTATTAAAGCAGTAAGGTGAGTGGTGTGAAAGGATGGAGAGGAAGAGGTTATCTCAGATTTGATTCACCACTACAGACTGTTGCTCCTGCAAAATGTCAGCATTTTATGCAAAAGTCTGGATATAATTCCTGGAAAAGCAGCCAATACGTACAGTAATGTTTTCCCAATAAAACAGATTTCCCGCAGGGGAAATTATAGTTTTGTAAAATTGGTGAGTTTGACACAGAAAAGAGCCCCTCTCAACACTGATTTTTTTTTCCCCTGCCATTACTTTTTGATAATAAGACAATAAATTACTGCCTTCTGCTCGTTTCTGATTTGCCTTCCAAGGCTTTCGCTTTGGTAAAGGATTAGCAGAGCTGGCGTGCAGCTCTCAGCAAGGTAAACAGGCTTTGCTTTTAAGTGTTTTTCAAAGGGATTTGGCGTTTGCTGTCCCTGGAATGGTTGGCTCAGGGAGCTGGGAACGTGGCTATTTGCAGGAGGATGAACTCTGGACCTTTGCTTGGCAGATCAGCTCAATATACAAGAGAACTTTGATCATTTATGTGCAGTGCACAGGCCTCYAATGAGTTCATTTTTAAACACTTCGATACGAGCAAAGAAATAATCTCAATTTCCGCACTGCTCTTCCCTGGATTTTCCTCGTGCCCAGCGCTGCCCCTMGCTGACATTTGTGTTCTCCCAAAAGATCAGCTGATTGGGAACTCAACCAACGAGTTTTTCCCTCTTTGAGCCCTCAAGGACTCTCCAATATTCCTTGATGAATCCATGATTCTGTGATTGGGGTTCTAGAAATTGAGCTGTTCTCTGTATCCTCCTAAAATAAGGTTTTTTTCATTCCAACCAACCACAGTCCTTATCCCAAGGAAATTGTTTGGGCCTGTCAGCAAATAAAGCTCTTCCCCAGCCCTTCTGCTCCAGGCTGGGCTCTGTTTCCCTACAGAAATAGGAGTCAGAGGAGGAAAGCTCTATCAAAGCTGCAAATCCACGTGGAGCTCCCTCTCCCCATTAATTTCCAGGAAGACCTGGATGCCTTAAACGCTTTTGTGGCATCCAAACAGCTTTTAATTGAAGCAGAGGTTCAGGCAGTGAGATGTTATAATCGGGGCCTCTGTGTTCATAGGCAAGAGGAGAACTTTCCACACCAAGAAAAGAGCAGAAAATATTGTTTATTTTTCTGTGCAGTTCTTGCAACCTTTTCTATCAGTGAAGCCTCTGAAGTAGGGCAGAAAAATGAAATTTAGGGCCAGCGTGGCCGATATTCAAAGCAACAACATAAGATAGATATTTTTTTAAATTTTTTTTTTCCTTTCTTTTTTTCTTTGCTTCGTGCCAGGGTTATTTTTTTTCTGGAATTGACATTGTGAAATCAACGTGGCTGGTAGTGAATGATGGATGAGAGGGAACAATCCCTGCCCACAGCACAAACAAACAGCCACTGCAGGGAGATGAAGGTGCCTGTGCTGGGCTCTTTGCAGTGTCCTTCGTGCTCAGCCTCACCACGAAGCTGGAACACAGAAGGAAAGGTCTGGTGTGTGCATCCCATTAAAAAAAAAAGAGGGAAMAATTGAGAAACAGGCTCTCAAAAGTATTTGTTATTTGTTTTATTCTTAGCACCCCTCTGAAGAATCCCCTTTTTTCTATGGGAAGGTCTGGYGGAGCTTGATATTTTGTTTTGATAGAATAATCCTCGTGTCGTGGATAAACTCCTAATGGAGTTCTGGGAAAGCACAGGAAAATCGCAGTTCTAGTGTAATTATAAAATGAATTTTATCATGCAGGGGGAAGGGATTAGAACAACAGGTTCAGCATTAACTGAATATTTAATTTATTTCAAATATTTAACTGAGCAGCAGTCTGATTTGAAGAGKCAGTCACATTGGTTATTGTAACTATGGTTCTGTTTAAAACGGAAATAACTAGGGAAAACATCAACATATAATCCAAACTTCAACAAATGTAGTCAAAGGAGAAATTTCATAGAATCATAGGCTGGTTTGGGTTGGAAGGGACTTTAAAGCCAATCCAGTCCCACCCCTGCCATGGGCAGGAACACCTTCTGCTATCCCAGGTTGCTCCAAGCCCTGTCCAACCTGGCCTTGGACACTGCCAGGGATGGGGCAGCCACAGGTTCTCTGGGCAACCTGTGCCAGGGCCTCCCCACCCTCCCAGGGAGGAATTCCTTCCCAATATCCCATCTAATATCCAATCCATCTTTTCCTCATTTCTGACATGAGGTTGACTAAGAATCACCTTAAATACACCTAATCAATACCCACACTTGTTTAAATTTTGCTCTATAAAGTAGGATTTCAACTTAGAGGTGCAACATTTTATTGGGATTCAAAGCTCCTTGGATCTCATATCCACAATGCCCAATGCCAGAAAACCCAAATGTATCAGTAAGAAAGAAAAGGAAAGAGAAGTGGAAGATATTTCATACAGGAGGATAAATGATGCTGCTTAAAGCCCTGTCCCATCCTGTTTGACACAGTGGAATGAATCAAAAACAATGACTCACTTGAAGCCCAGTGAAAGTTGATTGTGCTTTGGGTTCAACAGCTGCAAATAACCCCAAAGTCACGGTCAGTAATGCCATGGAAAAGTATCCCTCAGCAGAAATCGTGGATTGCTGCTGATTCCAAGCATTGAAGTGACTATTTGGAACTATTTTGCTGCTGTGTATGTGCCGCTTGTCTCCTGCGGATTGTAGTTACCCACACCTTCTCCTAATGCAATTGTACATTACTTAAATGGCTTTTTCCTTATCCAGTTCAATAGATCAGGAAGGGTAAGGTCACCTTAAGCTCTGTCTTGCAATTCTTTCTGTTGTATAATTGAACGTTTTGTTAAAAAAAATCGACATTTGAAGAAGGAGCAGCATTCATTTCCCTCCCGAAGCAGACGCAACGTGAATTTATTTGCTTCTCAAGCCTGCTCTTATCAATGCCTTAATTCATTCCTCCACAACGTGGGGAGATAAAGAGAAGCTCTCTATTCTCACGGTTCCAACTCTCCTAACTCATTCCAGCTTCAAACAGGTGATGTTTGCACGTTCAGGGATTGATCCCAATTTGTCAGAACAAGGTAGAATTCCCCCTTCATCCCTCGCTGCTGATTTATAAATGGGCTTTACGGGCCCATCCGATCTGTGTGTGCTGCTCTTGCATTCCAAGAGGGTTTCAGGCATTTATTTTGAYGGCAACTTTTTGCTTAATAATAATAATGATGTGTCAGTCTGACAGCCTGGCTTGCATAAATAATTTCTTCCAACAGAGTGTTGCTCCCACATCAAAGTGTTCTTCAAATTATTCTTTAGCAGTTGTCTCTAGAAATTCRTCTCCAGACTGAAGGCTCACCATGTGCAGGTTTTATATTTGAATTTTCTGCTAGGTGGTGAAATCACTTCTCGTGCTCCTTTTGGGGCTCCTGACCTCTGGTTCAGGGMACTTTTGAGTCATTTATGGGGCATTTCTAAAAAATACAATTGTGGCTGTTGTTCAAGTCAGTTGATCAATGGGTATTGCAAAGGTGCCCACCTTTATTTAGTAGGACAGAGGATTTTAGGATACATGGAAAACCTCATTATTTGCTATTCCTCATCCGACATTTTGACTGGACATGGAAAAATAAGCCCATGAAATGTAACACACTTTAGAAGAAAWGTTTCAGAAAATTCTGAAGACTCTCTATCCAAGTGCAATTAAGATCTATTAATTCCAATATTTAATTACACAATTTTTTAAAATTTAAATCAGACGTCATTGATCTCCTGCTCGTACTTCAAGGCCCTCTGAAGAGATTGGGTAAGTCTGCCCTGTCTATGACCACGGGTATGGAGAAGTGCAGAAGCTGCTACTGGGAGTGAATTCTTATCAATGTGATGGACTGTGGTGTAGGTGTTCCTTGGGAAAAAAGAAAGAAATCTTGGATTTAAAAATTTGTGAGGCATTATGAAGTGTTATCACAAATTTTTCCCAATTTTGAGGCAGATTTTTCCTGCCTGGAACCAGGTGAGGCCCTTCCCTAGCTACATCAAGACCAGGGTTTGCCATAATATTCTCTTATTCATCCTTGGGATAACAGCAGGCTTCAGCTGTAATTCCTGAATCTCTCTTGGAAAAGCTGAAGGAGACTTGATTTTGCTCCCACTTGCACACAGATATTCTCCAAGCTGAAGCCATGGGTAGCTCAGCCACGCTAACCTGGCTCATATTTATAATTCTGAGACTTTTCCTGTTTTCCAGGATCCAGCCAATGTCTCTGMAGCTGTTATTCACCACACGCTTCCCAGTTTTTCCTCACAGTTGCGAAAAGGGGAAAGTTTTTTAAAGAAACCAAGATTTTTCAGTGAGTTTCTGTAACTTCAGGAGCTGGGAGGGGACGTTTGAAATCCACTGGGTTTCTCTTGCCTTGGTGAAGCYGATGGAATCTCAGGAATTGCTTGCTGTTTATATTCACTAGGATGGTTTAAAAAATTGAAAACTAGGGGGGGAAAAAAAAGCACATCCTTCTGTCCTACCCAAAATAAATCCATAGGAGATATTTTTGTGCAGTGCCATTTCCGTAGCAGAGTTTAGGGAGAAGTTTTCCACGTCAGTTCCCCTCTGAGTCACTCGGACGTGGATCCGGGATGGAGATGTTCCCAAACACAGGAATTGCATCTTCACACATAGCAGGACTTTTGGTTTTCATGGAAGAGATCTCTGAAGGGTTTCCATCAGGACCAGCATCTCTGTGCACAAAAGGAGTTGAAAAATGTTTTTTCATTCTGTGAATTCTTGGCTGGGAGGAGAAGAGAGCTTGAAGCAAATAAACCTCCAGTTGCACCAGCACAGCTTTTCTGTTTACAGGCTTTGTGTTAATGGTTTGGGGAGAATATATATTAAATAAATTACTTTAGTTACAGAGTTTATAGTTTGTGTTTTCTAAATAAACACAAAAAAACCCTGCAGTATCACAACTACATAAGAAAGAACTTTTCCGTCTCTAAATGCCGTTTAATTTGATAACAATGAAATAATAATAATAATAATAATAATAAATCTCTCTTACCACCATCAGTCACACTTAAATCACTGAATATTTTATTAAAAGGAAAGATTGCAACAAAGTAATTTTAAGGCAGCAGAACCGAAGTCAGTTCTTGTGGGACTGGACTACTGTTCTTTCCTTCCGTCTATGATTAATTTTTAAATAAATGAAACTACACAGGCATGAGACCTTAGAGGCTTCTGATTTTCTACTCTCTGAAATGTTCAGATTAAAGAGTAAGACAGAAGGTTTCCAAAGATCCAAATTTGAAAACTATTGTAAATATTGCAGCTTGTTTTGCACTGGAAACTTCTGATACAATGGGCCCAGGCTGTGATGTATATTTTATTTCCTGTTGTTATCAGGACTGGGGTGACAAAAGTTTCTGAAGCTGGGAGGGTCTTTAAAGTGTGAGCTGGGGGTGAATCCAAGGTTCTGTAATGCAACAACTCCATCACAAGTATCCTATGGAGAATCACGGAATTGTTTAGGCTGGAAAAGCCCTCTAAGGTCGAGTCCAACCATTCCCCAGCACTGCCAAGCCACCACTGACCATGTCCCCAYGTGCCACAWCCACAGGGCTTTAAATCCTTCCAGGGATGGGAGCCCCATCACTCCTCTGTTCTGGGCTTGGACAGCCCTTTTGGAGAACACAYTTTTCCAAATATCCAAACTAAACYTCCTCTTTGTGCAACTCGAGGCCATTTTGTCCCTYCCTACCCCTCGTTCCTTGGGAGAAGAGCCTGATCCCCACTTGRCTRCAACCTCCTGTCGGGGAGTTTTGGGTACATACCCACMCTCAGCCCCCTTTGCTCCCGCATGGGGACATCCGACCGACAGATCCCGCTCCAAATATCCAGAATAAACTTTTCCTGCTGCTGGATGACACACAGCGTGCAGAGAGAACCCGAGGCTGGGTCTGACACTGCCTCCCTGTCCAGCGTCTCCCTGCTCTGGGGGTCAGCAGGAGCTCTCTGTGCAGTGACCCCAGCACCATTCATGGGGGGGGCTCTCTGTTCATTTTGGGGGGCAGGCGAAGCTTTGATTTAAGCTCAAGCTCAAGCCTTGGTGACTCACACTGGTAAATTTAGAAAATATAGCCCATAATCCTCAACCCAGCAGATGTTTACTCCATCTGATGAGAATCTGCGGTGCACTGGCTGCGACAGAATATATAAAAAATACCTTAAGTGGCTTAGGTAATTGTGCCAAATCCTGTTTGATTAATGCTTCATCTCCCCGTTGCTCCACTTGCAGCTTTGGACTGTTCTCAAGGAAAAAAGTCTCAATAGAAACTAATTTTAGTGTGGATGTGACATCTCCTGACAGTGGGTCCCTAACAGCCTATTAAAGCTTAATTTACTCGCCTGTTTTGGAATGCTTTTGAAACCTAAAACCCCAAAGTTCTCACAGAGGCCTTTCTTTTCTTTTTTTCCCCAGAAAACAATTATTGTACATGACTAATTCAATCACGTTGGGTTTAAAATTCTGGAGCAAATAGGTAAAGCCAAACGGAGCGAAGCTTATTTATTTATTTATTTATTTATTTATTGCTGTTGCCAACTGTCTGTGATATTTTTCATCCTTAATCATCGCTGCGTGAAATCGGGAATAGCACGGAACCGATCTGCCAAACGAGTCCAAGCGGTGCAGTGCTCCTGGACACCAGATGAAAGCGGTGTTATGTGACAGGGCTGATCTATTTTAGCAGAGTTTTTTGTGTGGATTAGAGGCTTATAAATCTGTTCCGTGGCGGGGTTTTGTTCTGTTCAATATGCTTTGCACCCAGCCTGTATTATTCCCATCGCAGATGGGATCTCATTCGTTCAGCCTAATGTGGTTTGTAGCCATTTGGCTATCTATTAAGTCTAGATTTTTWAAAAAAACMAAAAAAAAATAGAATTTGCCTCTTTATGGAGTTAATTAGCTCAGACAATGTCTGTTGAATTATGTGGTGGTTTTGTGCGAGCGCGATAAGAACGGAGTTGGCTCGATATTAAGAAAATTTAAATATCTGCCCCCCAGGCGGTGGAAACAATACAAACTTCTGAGGGCTCCCTGCGTGGGTTCCGTGCTTTAGACATCTGCTCCGATAGCAGAAGAGCCTGGATAAGYGATTTACACTTTGTGTCAAGGATTYGCAAASTTTCTGCWCGGAGTAGAGCACTTGTGACAATGAACCCACTCATCTTTTGRCTAAGCTGCAAATAGTAGAACAATCTGGGAAAAAAACTGATCATTCTCACGACCCCCGACCTCAAACCCCCAAACTGGGCTGCTTGAGAAGTTACTTAGGAAAACTTGTTAATTTTTGCAGCCCAGGAGCTTTGAAACGGCATAAAATATGTGATGGAACACCAGTTCCTGGTGTCCTGCTGGTTTCTATATTTCTTATCTAATGATGTCCAAAGGGTTTTAGATAAATCTCAATGTGAATTAACTTTGTTATTATCAGGGCATTTCAGCTGTTGATAAATGGGCAGCTCTGCACTGGGAATGGGGGGTCAGGAAGTGKTTGGACAACGCTCTCGGGCACAGGGTGGGTTTTTGGGATTGTCCTGTGCAGGGCCAGGAGTCRGACGTKGATGGTCYGTGTGGGTCGCTTCCAGCTCAAGATATTCCATGGTTTTATGACCCATAGTGAGAGGATGCAGCAGCAGATTCTCAAATCGCAGCCTGTTGGTTTCAGACATTTCGTTATGGAACTGGGATAATGAAAAGGGAAAATGGAGTTAAGAAAGGGCCTTGAAATGGSAAACGGTGGTACCAAACTGGAGATCCATGTTTTAGTCTTTTAGGGATTATATCTGAGAGGAACTTCTACCAGAGCATCACCTCTGTGGGATGCAGGATCGTCTCCAAACCACCCCACTCGTGTCCGCTCYGTGTCATTCCATGAGTTCAGCTGCCATGGGCTTAATTAGCAATCAGTAAATGGTGAAAACAGTGCGAAAATTTGGATTTTTTTGGTTTAAGAGCCATTCACCATCGGTGTGTATAATAGGGCTGTGGGGATGGGGCAGCCAGGACAGGGGGGACACACCTGGATGTGTCCAACAAAGATATTCCAGRAGGAGTGGAGCTGTGCACCGAAATACAGCTTGGAGACAGCAACATCAAAGAAGAGAAGTCATTGAAGACTGAAAAAATTTAAAAAACCACCAAAAAAGAAGCAACAACTTGATAAAAGCCTTTATTCTGTACACCAGCAGCTGATGCCCAAAACATCCAAACTGCAGAGATTACCCACTGGGGCATGGAAGGGCTTTGTTGGCAGAGTTCAATGAGTCACAAATCGAATCCAGGGATCTCCAGTTGGGAAAATGATCWGCCATCTGCTCGTCATTCATTTGGGAAGCCTTTTCCTACCGGGATGGGAGAGATTCAAGTGATTGTGAGGAGATGGACAGAGGAACACTCGTGTGCCWTTTTATCCTGTCAGAAATCCCATAAAAAGCCTTTCACTCTGAATTTTGTACAAGTGCAGATTCCAGGCTCTGAAATAGAGTATTACTCTTTGAGGTGATGAATCTTAAAAGGAAAAAAAAGGCCATTTTCCTTCCTTGCAAGGACTCCAAAGTTAATCAGTTGGATCCATTTAATGAAACTTGGAGTATTTGCCTTTGACCAGCTGCGTGTTGRGATCGACAGCAAAGGACTGAAAGGGAAGCAAGGGGATGAGCCAAGGGAATTAAGTTTAATTGGGAATTGCTCATGGAAGGGACGAGCACTTTCCTCCTCCCACGGCTCCCCCTCGAAGCCTCTCTAGAGACAACTTCCAAAGCAGCAAAAACCGAGCCAGCATCACGGAGAGGAGAGATTTTACACCRAACATTAACAAGCACAAGGAAACACTACAAAATGCTTATTGTCAGGCTGTTGATTTAATTCCAGTTGTGGAGAAACATCTGCTTGTCTTTGCTTGAGCTTGGTAAGTACCTGGAAGCATTAGGAATAATGCCATGGTTGTTACATTTGCAATTTGATTATGGTTCTGGGTTTGTTCTTTGATAAAGCACACTCGAAACCACAGTCGACGCCACCTTTCAGCATAATTTTTGGAGGATTAAGTCTCCTTCTGATCAGATTTGAAATAAAACAGGTAAAGAGTTTCTGAACTCCTGGTAAATCCCTTTTAATTAAAAAAAAAAGGGGAATTTGCTTAAAGCCTAGTTTGGAGGATTTCTTCAGGATGATCCTGCCGTGGTTCACCATCCACCTTTATTGCAATTAATAACTTAATTACAACCAAAAGGGATCTGGGTAGGAACACTGGTAAGAAATGGGAACTCTGAATAGCTCTGRACATCATGGAAAAACTTGTTGGCTTATGACAATTACCAAGGACTTTTGTCCCTCACTTTTGGCATTTTTTGACCACATCTACAAGGCCCAGAGGTTAAAATAAATTCCCTTATTTTATAGAAAGTAACGGAACCAAGAGACTTCACAGCTCGTGTCCAACAGGGAAACAAATCCAGAAGCTGCCATTTGAAGAGTCTGCAGGAAATTCAATTTAAATGCTTTCCATGAATAAATACCTTTGATGATGCCTTTGCCCTGACTCTCTTTTGTTCTACAGAAATATTTGTTTGGGGTATTTTTTTACAGAAGGTTTCTTCTGTTCAATGATTGCTGCAAGCCCTCGACTCCAAAGAACACAAATTGCCAGGTCCAAGCGTGTCTGTGGAAATCATGATTGATGGACAAGGGAATAAACTCGAGCCTCCACCCTGGGTTAGAGATAAAGCTGAAGCCTGGAGACGTGAATTGTTTGCTGGCAGGCACAGGGACAGGTCCAAGATGTCAAGAGGAATGACTGGGTTGTTTTCCCTGATTTTTATGACTCTTTTCCATGCCTGTGTGGATTTCAGAGAATTAAACTCAAGTCTTGCTCAAGTACCGGATTCAGCAGAAAAGAGAATTTAGAAAGGAATGACAAAATGAAATAGAAAATACACATGCATGAGCTGGGAAGTCAACAGCGATGGAAAGCTGCTCCTTTAGATAAAAGAATTGGGTCAGGGGAGAGAGAGCCGGGGAGGACAAAGCCTTGAGAACCTTTATCAGTGGAAAAAGGAGCTGTATTGACTGTCAGAAAGTGAGATTAGGAAATCAAAAGGCACGGCCTCTCCTGCTTCTCTTTGTCAGAGGTCAGCTGGGCATCCTTCTGAGTTTWTATTGGCATTACCTTTGGACAGTTTGAGTTACTGTAAAGTACAGATGATATTTAGTTGTTGGTAAATTCACCATAACACACGAAATTATGTCTATTTCTCAAGCKTTCATTGTAATCCGTATTTTATTCATTTTTTTCTTCTAAATAAGAACATAACGTGTTCAGCATGGACCTATGAATTGATTACAAATGATCAACTTCCCACTGGATCATTGATTTAGTAAAGAGTTTTTAGCAGTATTGGGCTGGCTGAACAACTGGTTGGATAATAACTAAAAATAAATTCTCTCCTGCTATTAATTGGTATTAATGGTATGGGATTTGTTGTGACTGCAAAAGTAAAATATTTGAAGTCACTACGATTGCTACCTATGGAGGAAACATGGATAGAATTCCTTACCCCTTTACATTCCGGGATTGTGGAGCCCCAGTGGGCACAAGCAGCAGAATGGGAAGAGGTTGAGCCCTTGGAAGCAAAGACTTTGCTCCTCTGAGGTCAGATGGAGCTTGCCCAGGGACATCAGGCTCAGGGTGGTTTCTGGGGAAACCATGGAGACAATTTTATATTTTAGAGTTTTGTGGGAAGAGTTTTGCCCTCCAGTGCAATTCATTCAACGTTAAAAATGAACWGCAAACGTTCTGCTCACATGGAAATGTTCCCTTTAGCATCACAAATAAAATGGGTGGGAGGGGGGACCATATTCTAATTCCCAAATATAGTTACTGTCATATTCCAAAATAATTTGGGATATAAACCAGGTCCTAAATAGTCAAACCCACAAACTTACCATCTTTTCTGTCACARGAATTACCACTAGAGATTCTTTTAGAATTGGCAAAACTCCTGATGTTCTAAATCTCTTTTTGCAGCTCTAGCTAACTCTAAAATAAAATTTGAAAATCCTTGTATTATGTAGCAACTCACACTTAGTTTTAGTACAAAAATGAACTTTGGGGAAAGGTCTACAAATTTGCTTCGGCCACTTTTTTTATTGTCTTCCAAATATAGAAAACAGATTCCATTTCATATTTGRAAAAGGTTCTTTTAGGGTCACCAACAACTCAAAAAAGGGGCACTTTTCACTCTATGTAGGTTGTGCTACATTTAGCCCATTAGCTTCCTGCAGGTGAGCGACTGTGACAGATTTGAAACCAAAAATAGCTGCACAAYAACTGTAATAATACAAAAATTATCCCAGGAGCCTGACATGGATCTTTGTGGACATTGGCAGTGCCTCGTGTCTGTAATTGTGGAGGAAGAGGTTTCAAAGGACTCCAGCTGATTTGAAATTCCATGGGCATGGAAAGCTCTGGCTGTAGTGAAAGGGCAGTGGGTTTTAGCTGAAAACTTTTCTATTTCACCTGAATTATTGCTCCATACTTAGAGATTTTATTTAGCTTAAACTCTACCCTGATTTTTTTTTTTTTTTTTTTTCTGTAGGTACATTTAAAAATAATGTATTTGACTAAAGGTAAAAAACCCACATGGCTTAAAAAGCTCATAAAAGATATCAAAAGGCTTTTTTTTCCCTCTTGTAATCAACATCACCCCCCTGCTAATATTAGGTATGGATTCTYGTTCAGGAATTCTCTCACCCAGAAATCGCTGGAGGCTGGGAGTTTATTCTGTAGGTRTTTAATGACAAAACTATTCCTTGGATTTTTTCATTGGCATCTCCTCTTAGTCAACGGCTCCATCAGTCCAAGCCAAAATATTCTTTTTCTTCTCATAATATCCCTTTTTATGATRTTTTCCTGATGTTTGGGAATTAAATCTGATTCGGGATAATTGTAGCACAATTCTGTGTATGAAAATATAGAAATATAGAACTGTTCAGGTTGGAAAAGAGCTTTAAGGTCATCAAATCCAACCCTCACCCAGTACCAGCACCACGTTCACCATTAACCCACAAGTCCCCAAGTGCCACTTCCACGGAGCTTTTTAATCCCTCCAGGGATGGGGACACAGMCCCTGCCCTGGGCAGCCTTTTCCAATGCTTTACAACCCTTTCCATGATTTTTTTCCCCCCTAATATCCAACCTGAGCCTCCCCTGGCTCAGCCTGAGGCTGTTCCCTCTCCTCCYGTCCCTGTTCCCTAGGAGCAGAGCCTGACCCCCCTGGCTGCCCCCTCCTGTCAGGAGTTGTGCAGAGCCAGAAGGTCCCCCTGAGCCTCCTTTTCTCCAGGCTGAGCCCTCCCAGCCTCTCCTGGTGCTCCAAACCCTTCCCCAGCTTTGGTGAAGGAGTTGGAGCACCACCAATCCATATGGAATTTTACTATGAGTGAGATAGAAATTGCATTGTACAGACAAGAGTGACCCCCTTTTTTATTTTTTTGCAGGAAAAGTATTTCTGCACAGCGTGAGAAGAATTTGTTTGGCCAAATCGTATCAGTTCTCCTCTCATTCCCAGGAGAAGAATAAGGCAAGTGGGCAAAATACGATGGGACCTTCAGAAATGGGATTTTTTTCTTCTTCCATTCGGCCTCGTTAGTGTTAAACCCTCCAGTGCCCCTCTCCAACTGCCAGATTGATTGAATAATGCACATTTTGATACAAACACTACATTCCTTCATCTGGCTCTCGGATTTCTAACTCTAACTTAAGAAAAAAACGTTGCTCTTTTTATTGCTTAGTTTGGAATGGCCCCAATTTAACCCTGAAAGGAACAGGTGGATCAAATAGATGAAATATGGACAAACAGCTACTGGCTTTTCTATAAAAACATACTGAAAACAAACCTTGCAATCTCTCTCCTGCACCCAGATGGCAGCAGGATGCTCTTTATAACACAGGACAGTGCTTTGGAGAGCACGTTCAGCATTCCCACCTATGTTTGTTATGATCATTTAAACCACTTTAAAAAAAAACAACCACCACCCACGACCTAATAATTGTCAGGCAGCTTAATGACCTCGTAAAAGCTGGGTTAAATACAGCTGTAAATCCTCCCACCACAAAAATCCATACMGAACTGGGATGGCTTTGTCTGTCCAATTTAATTTTTTTTACTAAGGAGGAGGAAGTAGCTTAATGTTTAGGGCGGTAATACCTCCTTGTGGGATTTGGGTTCAATTATCTGCTTTTCCTTGGATTTCTTCTATCTCCTCAAGTAATTTAGCTCATATCCACACTTAGCCTGGGTCTGTTTAGTCATGGAGACCTTGATTTAATGAGTGCTGAGTTGCCCAGGCAAGGACAAAGGTATTGTTGAGGCTTAACAGTGCTGAGAACAAACTAAAGGCTGGTCATGTCAATAAGATCCTGGCGTTTGGGAGGAGCTGCTAATGGAAATCTAAAGTTCTGGAGGTGTTAACTTGGGAATTTAATAGCTGGGAGAAGAGAAACTGAGCGTATGAAAGGAAAAAACAGCAGACAAACACAACAAAAAAGACCAAGCTGGTGATGGCAGACATAAAGAAGAGGCTTCATTTCATCTCTTGCCCAGATTTTTCTACTGAGCAGCAGCAGTGGGACAAAATTCAGCTGGGTTGGTGTATTTTAATACGTTTTCAGAGCATAAAGAAATGGTTGTTGTTCCCTGCTGGGGATTGTGATTTACAATGGTCACTTTAGGTAACTATAAATGCATTCTAAACCTCCTCAAAAAATCATCTGTATAAGGGACCTTTTAAATTGAAGTATAGGATCTTCTCTTTCATATGTTCAGCACCAAACCCACCAAAATGACTGTTTAAAAATCTGAAAGGCTGGGAGAGTTGGGATTGTTCAGCCTGGAGAAGCTTTGGGGTGACCTCAGTGTGGCCTTCCAGGGCCTGAAGGAGCTACAGGAAACATGGAGGGAGGAGTGACTGGAAAAGGGGGAATTTACAAGGGATGGAGTGACTGCAAAAAGGGGAATGGCTCCAAACTGCCAGAGGGCAGGGTTAGATGGGACATTGGGAAGGAATTCCTCCCTGTGAGGGTGGGGAGGTCCTGGCACAGGTTGCTCAGAGAAGCTGTGGCTGCCCCATCCCTGGMAGTGTCCAAGGCCAGGTTGGATGGGGCTTGGARCAACCTGGGATAGTGGAAGATGTCCCTGGGGCTGAAACTGGATGATCTTTAAGGTCCCTTCCAACCCAAACCAGCCTATSATTCTATGATWATATTGTGATASAATTATTTCTATTTTTCATTCATATTTTATTAGTTTCTACCTCTCTCATCTACTTTTTGTCTCACTGTATAATTTTTCTAGGACTTCAAATCGAGTGACAAGGAGGTGGACAAGGGGCATGAGACACCTGAGGCTCAGTTTTCCTGTTGGTTTTGAAGTTTTACAAGAGGAAAAGGTATTTACGGGATGGCGCCAGGGCCTGTGCTGCTGCGGACAGCGTGGGAGAGCTGGAAGCAGCAAGGAATAGCAGCTCTTRTCCCTTCACCATCATAATCCTGGGGAAGAAGTCGCTCCAGCGAGGAGTGAACTATCTCACCTGCTGAAGGTTTAAAAGTTTCAAGGCCGCAGTTCCAAAGCGGCAGCGCCGGTGACAGAGGCGCAYGCGGAGAGCAGCACGGAGACGGTCCATCACCGCTGACAAATCCCAGTTTTCCTCTTAGGATGTGCAGGGGTGCATGGCAGGCATCTGTTCCCCAAACCAGGAGCCAGCACTTCTTTCCTCAGCTCTTCAGAGGAGTGATCTGCTGGATCCTGAGCGGGATTACACGGGGCATGGTCACTTTGGTGCGCGTAATCYGGGAAAGATGGGATCTCCAAGCAGAGGAACTCATAAATTATGTGGTTTTGACATTTAGATACATCACAGGAATGCCATAAATGAGGCTCTTTTGGAAGTTACAGAACACTCTCAGGCCTTGCTGATGTGGTTAAACCAACCTGTCCCGTGTCGCACCAGTGAAAACCACACCCCAAAACTCCAACCTGCCCACGCTGCCTTAATCAGCATTTAGCTGCCAGCAGTCCCAGCCTCCCATGTAGCCACCCGACCTGCTGCTGTGTCACTAAAGCATTTCACTAYTGAGTTCTTTTTATAAACCAGCATTCCTGGTTAGGTCTCTTATTTTTAGATCCCTAAGTTCGGTGTGTATTCAGAAAGTTCTCTTTATATAAACTATATATAGTTTATTCTATTTATATATCTATATCCTTATATTCCCTAAATAGTTTAGATAGTTGTTCTCTCTCTATGTAAACTATTTTTACAGTTTGCATAGAAATTCTGTCTTTATATGAACTATTTTTATAGATGGTTTACATAGATATTCTCTGTTTATACGAATTATTTTATACAGAGAATATAAACTCTCTTTCAAGTGTTACATCTATATGTTTATATTTTTGTGCAGAAATAGGTGATATTTCCACAGCTGATATTTTGACAGGAAGCTGGGATGCCCTGGCTCTCAAGAAGGATGGGTTTGGCTCCCGGACAGGAGCTGTGGGTGCCACCTGCGACTCCTCCGTGTCCCTACAAAAGCCCAGCCTGCTCCTGGAGAGGCTTCCAAGCAGCTCAGGATTCTGCAGAGTTTCCAYTCCAGCTCCGAGGGCGGTGGGGATTTGATTTCCTTGCCCACAGCCATCTGTAGGACGGGGCAGAACAGCTGCTCCTGCAGCAGGTGCCGGCTCCCGGAATTCCCTGGGAGAGAAGATAACGAGGTTTTAGGAGCTCTGGCTCTTAGATCAAGATTGTCAGTGGATGTTTCCGGCTTTGCTCTATTAAACAGGTCCTGTGTTTATTAAAAATCAGTAGTTAAACACCTGGAATGAAATATCTGCCTCAAAAAAAAAAAGGTCTCTGTAGAGACTGGGAATGGTCACAGAGAAGAATGTGTGCTGAAGGGTTGTGTGATAAAGGCAGGTCATATTTTAATAATTCAGGCATAATTTAGTCTAGGGGAGAAAGAGGAGAGCAAACTGGAGAGCTAAAAATAGATAAATATGAGTAAGGAAGAATAGGCACCACAGATCTAAACAGGAATGGAAACAGCTCTGATAAAGGAAAACATGGGTAAGTCTCTCTTGATATGATAGAACCCAGAGCAGGCATTAAATACTGCAATTGTGTACTCAGGCTGATTCCTGGGAATAATTCAACAAATTCTGGAGTCAAATTTCCAGTGTTGACCCCCTGCCTGTAGATTGGAGCAGCCTTGCTGCAGGAATTGGGCTTGGCCCAGCTTCTGATGCTCCTCAGAGTGGCTAAAGATTTCTGTCCAAACATCCTGGTGGTTTTTATTTTTCAAAAACAATTTTCTGGCTAAGTGCTTTGCTTCTATTTATGCATTAATTCAGTATTCTATTTATGTCCTCTTTTCTTTTGTAAAGACAGATTGTCTTGCAGCTTTCTCTAATTCAGGTATTATTTCAGTTGTCTTCCAGGTTCAAGTGATCACCCTGAGCAGTTTCAGACCACAGCCAGGTAACTGAGGTTATTGATTTCCACCAATCAATCCTCCAAATTACAGAGGTCAAAGACTGTAAAATAACATATTTTATCTCCAACACTTATCCAGATTCAAATGAACTAAAATATTTTGCCCAGAGGATTTATAGGCTGATCATTGCAGTGCCCTGTTACAGAAATGTAATTAAACCAAAGGAAGTTCCAGTTTTCACTCCCCCATTTTTCAGCAGTAATGACAATAAATACATTAATCTGTTATCACACTAACTCACTGAATTGTCACATCGTTTCATTAGGTCAAATCAAAGATGCTGCACTGAAAAGAACACACTTATCAAAATTTGACATTTCGGTTTTGTTGATCTTCAGAGCAATATTTATTTGGTAAACATTGATGAACGTTCTGTCTATTTTAATCATCATTCTCAGCTCTCTTGGACAAATATTTCAGTGACTGCTGCAGCTGAAATGCAGATACCAGAAAAAATAACCCCTTAATAATCTCTGTGAGGGAGTTCATAACCCAATTACCCCAGGGTTGGAACCTTCCCATTGAGCTCTTTTCATTTCCATACCAGAAATCACTCAAAGCTGAAGGTTTGGATCAAATAAGTTCTACTTATATGATAGAAATTGCAAGAGTTTTTTTCTGTATATTTTCATTTTAGATATTAGGGCTAATTTCTCTCATAGTTCCCTAATAAAATGATGTTAGAAAGAGTTGTAACAACACAGTATTTGATACTGAGAGCTGCCTGCAGGCTTGGAAGTGATTCAGTGGAGGGAGGCAGTTTCCCAAAAGAAAAGAAGCTTTTTTTTTCCAACAGAATCTAAAGGTCAGACCATTTCAGAAATATTTGAGTTATTAGGGGAGATGCTTAAAAGCTTGAAGGAAAAATGTGGATGTGTCATTCCCAGTTGAGAGTCGTCCCACAGTTCATTTGGTTTTAAGATGCTCTCACTTTCATTACATTGTACAGAAGACCTGAAGATAGAAATGTCACTTCCAAAGGAGTTCATTAGCTATGTCCTTAAATTTGGGTAGAATTCCATGCATTTTTTTTTTCCATGCAGAGGAGGGGTCCTTGGAGCACTGCTGATATTTGAAGCAGTCAACACGAGATCAAAACACACCTCGTGGGAAAACCACTTTGTACCCCTGTGTCAGGACCTCCTGCTGTTGTGATATCCCAAGCCCTGGTTTTATCAGGATCTGTGGGAAGCTGAGCAGAGCACTAATTACAGCCTGAACAGGCTCTGGAACTCCTTTTTCCCTGGAGACACTGGAAGTGCTGCGGGGTGAATGGAAAGCTCTCCAGRGAACACAGACACATTGTCTGGGAGCCAAAGGAGAGGATGGGGAGGGTTTCCCCTCCAGGAACAAAAGTCTGAGGTAGGTTCTGGAGTTCACCCGGCCGTGGTTAAGAGGAATTAATTTCTTAAGGAATAATACCTGAAGAGCAATGCAAACAAACAACTTATTGATAAAATTATTTTACCTGCGACGAGAATTATATCTGCTCCGGTGAACCCGAGCAGGTGCTTTTGTTATTAATGCCTCCTGACTCATTTAGTGGCTAATACCTGCTAATTCCATTTTTATCAGCTCRGAAGAAAAACCAGAACCCATCGTGAAAACGCTGCCTGCAGCCAAATAAACTCTCTCGTGACACATTTAAAACAGGTTACAAAAAGCTTCAGAGCCACTACAGTGCAGGATTTTTAAATCAGCTCTGATCCCTTCTGTTTCTCCAGGTGGACCAGGCAAGAAATGGAAATTTTTGCTTTGGAAAGGGATGAACAGACCATGGAGATCTCATCGTTTTACTGGTTGTTTTGTAAATTGTTCTTTTATCTCCAGAAAAAACCTGCAGCTTTTGTGTTGACCCAACGTGGAGAGGCAGTTSTGGACAGGATTCTGCTGGATTTCAGGGGAATGCTGCAATATAAATTGGGGAGCTTTTATTTTCTCTATCCACTTCATTGATTTGCTTTATCAAGTTCCAGGGAAATGCTGGAAGCACACACCCGGGAATGTTTCCTGGTGATCCAATGCTATSTCCTTTCTACTTTTTTCTGCTAATTCCAGGAGTTAAACCAAAGCTGGCTCCTTCCAACAGCAGTGCCTGTATTCCCTGTCCACATGCACTCAGCCATGAGTTCTAAGGTCACGAAGGRAAGGGATGGCATCATCACATCCCAGTTTTGTCTCTTCCAAGCTCCGTGTAAAATTCCTTTGGCATTCCCRCAGCTGGGCAAGCTCTGCTCTTCTCCAGCTGAGGTGAAGAACGACCCTGGCCAGGCTTGAGCTGCTTCTTGCAGCAGAACACCCAAAGTCTGCTCACAAAGGTGGCTTGGCAGAAGGAATCACTTCCAGAGAATAGTAGGATTTTTCTACAGGAAGGCTTGAGACAGCAAGACTGTGAGGGTTGAGGATAAAAAGMTCCCTATTATTGGAAGGTGACAGTGAGTTTTTGCTGCAATCACAGAATCGCAGCTTTTTCTACTGTAGATGATTCCTCTGCAATCTCTTCTGTGCCTCGATTGGAAAAAATATCAAGTGGGAAACTTTAAGGATTCTGCAAGGAAGATGGAGAGAGACTGGAGTGATGGGACAGGGGAATGGCTTCCCACTGCCAGAGGGCAGGGTTGGGTGGGATATTGGGAAGGAATTGTTCCCTGTGAGGGTGAGGAGGCCCTGGCACAGATTGCCCAGAGAAGCTGTGGCTGCTCCATCCCTGGAAGTGTCCAAGGCCRGGTTGGACAGGGCTTGGAGCARCCTGGGATRGTGGGAGGTGTCCCTGCCCATGGCAGGGGRTGGGACAAAACGATCATTAMCGTTCTTTTTCCACCACAACCATTCTGTGTTTCCACGATCAAATCACAAGGACACGGAGAACAGATCAGGCCTTTCCTGCCTGTCCCACAGGAGGCTCTCACGCCYGTTCCCAGACACCACAGCTCATCCTCCAGAAAATGTGTTTATCACAAGTCAACCCTGGCAGCTCTGTTGATAGCCTGCAATTACTCCAGGAGCCATAAATTTGGATGGAATTGGGTGTTAATATCTGTCTATACGAGGAGTGCAACAGCACATCAACACCGACTGTGATTATGTGCAGGTAATTATTGACACAAGCCTTTAGCTGGATCTTAATGCATTTATTCATATTTCTTTTACAATCACTGTTCCTCTCCCATTGTTATGATTTTATACCTTATTCACCTGGCAGACTATAACCTTGGAAAATACATTTATAATAAGAAAGTTGTTACATTTGTTTTTAAATCTGGCATGCATATTTAAAACACATTTTATTAATCCCAGCACTCATCAGCATTGATTTTTCTGGGAAATAGAATTCCCCTCGTCTGATAGCACAGGAATAAGAGATGAAAAGGGCACTGAACATTTTTTAGACAGTTCTCACTCAGCAAATTATGATATCATTATATTTCCTTCAYCCCCTCTAATCAGAAATGAAAGTGTACAGAGGTTATTAAGAGCTAAGCAGGTTATAATMATTTCTTTGGAAGTTTGACTCGTAACAAAAAGGATCTAGGGGCAAATAAACACCATCCCATGGGACAAATAAAGTCTTTTTCCTGGATCCAGAGAGTCCAGGAAGCCAAAATCACAGAGTAAACTTCCCACAGTCAATAAACAATAAGTAACCTGTCAAATGTAAGTAAAAGGGGGAAAAAAATTAGGCAATGTTGGGATCTACAAACTGGAGCAACAAGGCAGAACAGTGAGAAAAYGAATGCCAACACCTCATATAAAAATTACCACTTGCTTGAGTTGAGTTCCTCACCAGGAAATGTGAGCTGAGCCAGAGGCAGCAAACACCTCTGGAGCTGGAATATTCAAATGGCTTTGAAGGCAAATACCTCAAATACAGCAAGGAAGGTGCCAGACTTGGAAACTGAGAAAAGCATTGATGGGCAACGGTGGAGGAGGAGCAAACCCAGCCCCGGAGCTCTCCTTGCTGAAGGTCCCACCCTTGGGTTAAATCACTCTCATTTTGGGCAAATTGCTCACCCGTGGCTGGAGCTCAGCTGGTGGGACACAGGGAGAGCAGGGTGGGGATGCACTGCAGGAGCATCAGGCACGTCACATCCAGAGAGGTTTCACTTCCATCAACTTCTCTGTGGACGTAAGTCCTCACCAGGAATCCTTTCTAATTCCTATCTTCTTAAGGCAAGCCAGGACCCACAAAAAGCTTTTTTCCTGTTTCATCTGCTCATTATAAAACTCTAAAAATGCATTTCTGTATTTTCATCTGTATCATCCATTTTTTTCCCAAAAAAATGTATTTTTTCCTGGAAAATCCATGTCGTGAATGTTCTCAAATCCTGATAAGAGCTGTGCCAAGGACGTGGTTGGTACAATAAATTTGTAAGCAGAAAGCTGCRGAGTGTGGGAACTGCTCGTTCACCATTGAAACACCACTCCTCCATCTCAGCCCTGCTCAAACCCTTCTGTTTAATTGCCATTTTTTTCTTTTCCAGGTTCTGTTCCTTTTTCTGGATGAATCCAAAAGGGAAAGGGTCAAACTGCTCCTTCCATTCTCGCTCTGGTTTTTGCTTTCTGGAAGGATTGGCTGGGTGTGAACACGAGGGAAAGACAAAGTGGGGATTTTTCCACTGCCAGAAAAGGCTGGGATTGGCTTTTCTCCCCTATTGTAAGTAGGACTTGAGTGGCAGAAATGCCATTAAAATTCCCCTAAACAACGAATAAGTCCATGTTTTAATCCCACATCTACAGCAGGGTGAGTCAGGAGACCGATTTTATGCTAATTCCTTCTTTGCTGTGCCTTTAATTATCGTGGACCAGCACCATTCCCACCATAATCAATCAAATCCATTGGAAACACAACACAAATCAATCTGCTGCCGTGGCTGCCACTTTCCACTTGTCTGCACGTGAGAGTTTATAGAACAGAAATTAAAAAAAAAAAACCGACATAGCAGGCGAGAAACATCTTGGTCTTTCATCTGAATTTAACGAGAAGAAGAGTTGCAGTGAAATTAGAGATGTGCTGAACTATCCATGGGAGATTCCAAGCCTTTATCAGCCTCCTCACCCTGCCACTTATCTCCAAATGCACACAGCACCAGCAGAAGGGATTGAGGTTACATTTGAGTAATCCAAATCTTGTAGGTACCAGGGGTTCAGCGAAACTGGAGCACTTGTTACTATAATTTAGCTATGCAAAAAAAAAAAAAAAAATCAGTGTTTAGGAAAGTAAGAGGTCTGGCTTTCCTGCACAAAAGGAAGGAGTCTGGGGGATGTGTCGGAGAGGTTGGAGTGTCAGTCTGGATTTCCAGCCTCAAAGCCGAATTTCGTCGGGTTTGCGGATTTGTCAAGTATTTAAGAGTGTTTAAATGTAAAGTTTATTCTTGATGGCACTCAAATCTCTGTAATACAGCCGCTGTAAAGGAGGAAAAAAATGCAGGAGGAAGGAGGAAAATCAGCAGCTGTGGTGTGGCTGTGGTAAGGAGCAAATCCTTATCTGGTTGTGTGGCCAGAGTTCCTTCCTAACCATGGATGAGGAGGAGCTGGGATGTCCCAGGAGGGTTTTTCCTCTCCCTGCCTGAGTTTCCTGGACCATCAGCTGAATAGACCTGTTTTCCTGGTGGGAAAACTGCAATTGAACCGAAATGAAGCCGTACAAAAATTATGATAATACGTCCGTGGGTGTCTGAATCTAATTGATCAAAACCAATAACTGTGCTGGAAAATTGAATTGGAAAAACCATTATCAGAGATACATAAAGCACACCCATTTCCCTATTTAGTTTGAAGTCTCTATTTCTCAGTAATCCAACTTATTCCCAGCACAATTTCCCCCATTAATGGTGCTTTGTGGAAGGAGGAAGCATCACCATGTATAACGCAAACGTGCTATGAAAATCACATTTTGTGGCGTGTGGAAACATTGAGGCTTGGGTTGAAATCCAGAAAATCCAACAAATTCTGGGCAAACAGCACATTTCTGAGTGCAGCCTCCTCCTGTATCTGTGTCCCCTCGGCAGTGAGATGGGAGCTGCTGAGCCACCGAGGAGTCTCCCAGTTACCACAGGGCTCTCCCAATTAACAAAAATCAGAATTCAGAGGTCCAGCTTCAGCCATGGAGCTGCATTTCTGCTGGCAAATCCATCATTCAGAGCTCTCTGAGTTGCTGCTCTCTCCCTTGCTGGGCTGGGTTGTGGAACCAAGGTTCACTCGTCGGTGGGATGAGTGATTCTAATTGGAATTTGCAATGGGTGACATCCCATTACTCATCTTAATCCCCGTTCAGATGAAGATGCAATTAAAAGGGCTTTGTTACCTGTAAAATAAACCCTTCACTGCCTCCAAATATCTGGCTCTGCCAGGCAATGTTTGGACCCTACAAGGGAATACAAGAAATAATCGCCGAGGGTGGGCAGGCAGAAATTTTGGAGGGTGGAAAGCAGGAGAGAGACTTTTATTGCATTCCCACCAGGATGAACAAGTCCTCAGAGTGGGTAGAAATTACATGGAAATTCTATCCCTGGAAGTGGTCAAGGCCAGCCTGAATGGAGCAGCCTGGTCTGTGGAAGGGGTCCCTGCCCATGACAGGGTTGGAATTTGATGATATTTAAGATCCTTCCATCCCAAACCATTCCGTGATTCTATAATTTTATGATATGTGATATATTTTGCACCAAACCCATGCAAAACCAGGGGTTTTTAAATTTATTTGTCATTGTTCAAGTAAACACTGCAGCAAGGATGTCTCAGAAATTATGTTTTAAATACTTATTTGGGAAGTTTTTTGCAGCTTTATATCCTTCAGACCTATTCCTCCAGCTCAGGATCTTATTGCTTGCCTGAGACTCAAGATTTATATCATTAATTCTCCAAACTTAACCACTTTGGGTAAAGTTAAATCCAGACTTAATTGAAGTTTGAGTAACTAATGGCATAATAAACCAGTTTGTTAGCCATAAATAACTTTTTTTTTCTCCCTCCTGCTTCATGCACTGTAGTGAACCACAGAGACAGGGTTATATTTGCTACAGAGAAAATATGACTTGGTGTATCTTTGGGCAGGTGGAAACTCGTGGAGAGTCACAACACTCCAGGGTAACATTCCCTTCCTGGACCTTTAGGACCTTGCTGCACCTCTGGATGTGTAAGAGTTGGCTCAGTGGACTCTAATTTGAAATCATTACTCTCAATTTTCTAACAGCAGCCAGCAAATATCACCCACAGCAGCCTTTGTGGAAATCTTCCACGTATTTCCCCACCAAACCAAGAGTTTAATGAGCAATTAATTGCTGAAATGATGCAGAGCTGTCTGCAATAACCATTTACAGACACTGCAACAAATTCCATCCAGAAGAAGAATAAAGTGGAGCTGGTGGATATTCCCAAATGGATCTTTTAAAAAACAATACAAATACAAAGCCAGAGGGAGGGATTATTTGTAGGAGGTCCAGAGTTAGAGCAAAAAGGGCAAGCTGCTACTTTTTAAAGTTAAATTTTATGACTCTCACTTGTAAACTTTCTGCACCTGAATAGGCTGTAAATGAAGCCATGGGGAAGCATTTTTTTGAATGAGGTGGAAAATCCCACTGCAGCTCCCTCTGCACTCGAGGCATTCCCATGGAGGCCAAAAGATCATTCCTGAGCACTTTCTTGAAAATAAATAACCCAAAGTATTTTTATTTTTATGTAATGGCACTCTCTGCAGATGATATTTGCACTATAACACGTATTTACGTAGTAGATTATAGATTAAACCTCTTGGAATCTGCATGCCAAGGAACTGGGATGGAGACAGCAATGTGAGACATCACTTAGAAGCTCCAAATTAATAAATTAATATCGTTTTAGAAAGAAATGGCACCTGGCTCCGTGTTGGGAAGGACCAATGCCCACCACTGGATGCMGGACAACACGTGCTGCCCCTGGAATATCCCCTCCGCATCCCATTTTTCCTCTCCTGCAGCTGAAGAAAACCCCAAATTCCAGAAAAGGTGTGCCTGTGCAATAAACCCAGAGACCAACAAATCTTTCCTGATCTTGCTCGAAAAATTTGAACAGCTTTGAAACACATTTTTATTGCTTCAAACGTGTGTGTTTTCCTCTCCCTGCTCAGCCTTTGCTCCATAGGTGTGGGAGTAGCTGCTCCCTTTAGTTCCTACACTCGGTGGGAAGCAGGGAACCTTTGATTTCTCCCAGTTTGGTGTGAAATAATGGAAAATATGCCCTGATAATTATAAAGTGGTCATTAAAAGGCAAGCCTGCAGATATTCCTGCTCAAATCTCCCTGCCCCCAATTAGGCTTATCAGCAGTGACTGATGTGCCAGCCCACTCTGCAGTGGGGATTTGGGAGAACAAAGCCAAAGCATTCCAAATAAACTGGCTGGAAAGGTTTGGAATGTGTTCACACACGATGGGAATGCTGAGAAGCTTTAGAGCCATTAGGTCCTGGCTGGTGGAAATTGCTGTGCTTTCTAACACCGCTTGGAGTTCTGGAGAGTTCATCAAAATTAAGGCCCTGGCTTTGTCTAATTAAGGAACTGAAATCCATCTCTTTCTTTCAGTTTGTCCCCTGCTCAACTGATTTTAAACCCAAGGTTTTGCTTGGTGATATTTGAATATTTTCGCTCGTGTCTCTGCCTGTATTTATCTGATCTCCTGGTAAATCCTTTAGGGCTGAATCCGCCGAATCCATTATCCAGGCTGCACTCGGAGAATCCGATTCAATAATTTAGTACTACTCCAAAAAAAAAAAAAATTAAAAAATTTAAACCTATTTTTAGGAACTCAGTTCCTCATTCAGCTTTTTCTGTGCAGCAAAGGAGAACCAAGTGCAGCTGGGGATCGTTTTTCATATTTCCCTATCAGTGTTTTATCAGCTCTTTCAGTTGGGGATGTTAATTGAGCTGAATTAATTCCTACCAACACACCGAGAGGAAAGTGATCAAAATTACCCTCAGAGTTTTATAAATGGTGCCTCTCTAATACTGACATTTTTAAGGGTTTATGTTCTAGATAAATATTTGACCTCTGACCTAAAAAGTGGATCCTTCAGGGGGGATCCGTGAGGCACGAGGAAATAAAATTCCATGATCTGGCAGCCAAACGGGGCTGATATTTTGTCAGAAAGTGTTTGCCCGCGAAATGTGCTATGAAAGTTAATTTTATTACTAAATTGGTATACAAAGCTGAAAGGCTCAATCCCCGAAAGGGAGCTCAGCTGTCAATGGATACAACCAAAAATAAAAAATCCAACGTTCAYACGAAATTCCTTGGCTGAAATTGTGCAGAGCAGATTGTGCAGCCCTTCTTGCTACGGAATGCTGGTTCCACGCGTAAACATGTCCTCGTTTTGGGTGGGATTGTCCCTCGTTTGCCTCTCACAGCCACTGGAAAACTGGAAAATGTGAGATTGTGCTTCCTTACAAAGGGAGTTTGAAATATAATAGATGTGGAACTATGGATGAAACTGCCTTAGAAGGAAATGGTGTGTCCAGTGATGACTTCCAGCATCCCTTTCCCAGGGGTTCCTGTTCCCATGGTGCTTCTGCAAAGTCCTGCAGCAGAGCTGCTCTTGGGTCAGTTGGGTCCAGGGAGTGAAATATTGGGAGTTCACCTGGGCTGTGCATCAATCCCAAAATAAAAACRCCCCTGCACTCAGTGAGATTTACCAGGGGCATTGCCAGGGGACAAGTGGGGAGGCTTATGGGTTATTTTCCCATTTGCTGCACCAACAGGTTAGAAGGTGAAAATCGACTCGTGGCGTGCGAGATGTGGGGGAGAGAAAAAAGAGCAAAAAATAGACTTTTTTGTGAGCCAGGTACCTCTAGCACAGTGTCCTTCCCATGGAAAAGGACTACACTTTCCTYCTGGCATAATGAAGTGTCCAAGGCCAGGTTGGACAGGTCTAGTGGGAGATGTCCCTGCCCATGGCAGGGAGTGGAAAATTACATTATATTTGTCACCCTGCGCCTGCAAACAAAGTTTGCTGTAGTCCCTTGYTCCTAATTTAGGTTTTCCTGCTGTATCGCATTCCAGGGGCACCCCAGGGCCATAGGGGAGCCTTGTTTCCTTGTCACAGGAGCCCTGTGATTCCCAGCCGGGTGTGCACACACTCCCTGCATTATTTATCCTTACAGGAACAGCCACGGAAATCCCTGCAGCCCGGAGCTGCTTCAGGCTGAGACRTGTGATTTAGATTGGCACTGAAAGACTTTTCTTGCTCTGCAAATAATCACATWTTCCTGCAGCCATTCTTTTATTAAGCCAGATATTCCCCAGAGTCACCTTCTATACTCTGCTGGTTGGGCTCTTCCCATTAAAAAATGAACTTCGGTCTTGTGAGTTTATAATTTATGGGTTTGATGTGGGTATATCTGTGTAAAAGAAATGGTGCAGCACCTGCTGGAGTGTCTTAAATGTGTATTAAAGCCCAAACTAGGGGARCAGGTCTGTGTGCAAAGGAGCTTGGTGTTGGACTTGAGCTTGGAGGTTTTGTCCAGCCTTAACGATTCCGTAACAGCCTCATCCACCMCCTGCCAGCTCCACTCTTCTGCCTTGCCCTTGAACACTCGCCTCTCATGTGCAGAAGTGGCGTTCCAGGTGAGATTTTGGGCTTGGTGGGTGCAGGAGGACTTTGCTGAGCACACAGCCATTTTTKCACAGGAATTCAAGTCTCTTCCCCAGCTTTTAAAAGAAGAATTCACCTCCATAAGTGTTTTGGTTTCTCATCCGACCCCGAATCGAGGGAAATCTTTCCCGTGGCAGCTGAAACCAGGGGCAGGCGCTGCACATCCCAGCACCATCCCAGCAGGAGGACCAGCACGTCCTTCCCTGGCTTTTTGAGCTCTCCTCTGGCAGCTCACCAGGCACCACGGGAGCATCCTAAAGCGAGAAGTGACAGGAGAAGCAGCATCTTCGCTCGGTGCCRTCGGCAGGTGACATTCCACAAAGAGAGCCAAAGACTCCCGGGCCGGCATCCCCCAATCCCCAAAGCTTTACGGATTCATTACAGAGTGTCGGGCATTCAAGGACCAGCTTGGAAGGAAACATTTAMAATTCCTGCCCGGAACTGTTGTGGCCCACCAGTGGGAGCAGAGCCGCTGGTTGCTGGGGGGAGTGGAAAAGCAATCAGGGCTTTCCAGAAAGCTGCTCAGAGCTCCTGCTGTAGCTGCACTCGGTTGCTGCAGACGTGCTGAGAACTGTTTATTTGAGCAGAGATTTACCAAAGGCACTGATATTCATACATTTGGGTCAATTTTATGTAGAGCTGTGAAGTGCTGCTGATTTTTTTTTCCCCCTCTCCCTGGGAAACGTGGTCTGTAGCAARAAACCAAACTGCTGCGAAGAGAAGCAGCTGCCAGGGAGGTCAAGGAGTAATTTCTGTGGCCAGATATGATCAACTGGTGTTGAGAACGAGGTGGCTAAGGAAGGAAATTGTGCAGYCCCCTTGTTTCCAGAAGAAGAGCTGATTAAGATGTCAGCTTGTTCTGCTTCCATCTTCATTTGTGAAATYGTCAGCCTCTATCTGTCCCACGGGAGCTCCCTGCAGTGAATCCGCTCCACAGAGGGAGATTTCTGGAGCTGGGGATGATATTTCAGAGTTAGCTTCCCTTGGAATGGTACTAATTTCAGGGGCTTGGAAGTGGAGATAAAAAGCAGCACATTTGATCTCCGCTTTTGTCATTCATCACACATGATTTTTTTTGGCCGAAGCTTAGGGATCAGTGCTTTGATTTCACATTCCRTCAGTGCCACGTGCAAAACGCATCCCTCCACTTTCCAGTGACTTTGGCTTCCCTTCAGGCAGTTCAGGCTGACTCAGAACCCTGACTGAAAGAAGTTKGGGTTGTCATTGGAGCCTTTTTTCCTTCTCCAGGCTGGCCTTGAACCCACTGTTTGTCCAGCGATGTTCCAAGGGCCACCSTTCCCCACCTTGCCCTAAATCGCTGCCTTCCTGTGGTGCATCCTGCGCTAATTTCCATGTGAGAGGGTGGTGCACAGACCAGGAATGTTTTAKCACACAACCATGGAACACCAAGCCCAACGCAAAGAGCACTTGGATCTGTGAAAGGTGCAAACCCTCATTTCCCTGGTTGAAAAATCTCCAACTTGCAAACACCTTTATGGCATTCCACGCTGGCCCCACCCGAGCCCACCCTCTGGAATAAAAGCCCCTCCTTGGCGTTCCCTGCCCCCTGGGACACGCTGGGAGCTGCCTGGGTGAGGGAGGCTGCCCAGGGCTGCAGCAGAGCTCTGCAGAGCCTGCTCAAAGTCACAGCATCCTTGAGAGCCTTCGCTGCCTCCCTGTTATTATTGCTGCTCTTATTAGACTTTGTAATGCACTGAACTCCCAAGTGCTCCCTGCTATTGCTAGGATTACACAATCCTTCAAGGAATTTTAGAGACAGCTGTTTCGTGCACGCTCCAAGGAAACAGGGAGGGGAGGAGGTGGTTTTTGCACTGACATGAGCTGTTCCTGTTCAGAATTAAACTGTAGGTGATGGGGGAAAGACCTACAACGTACAACAGGAGGAGGTAGGGGCAGCTCTTCCCAGAAAACCTGTCCTTCAGGGCACAGCTGGAATTTTCATGGAGGTCGAATGAGTTGTTGCACGGGGTCAGTAACTGGGATAGAGAGTCCAGAGTCATGGGAATGTGGCCAGAAAGGTGTCAAAAGGTCCAGTGGTCCATCCTGGTCCCCTCTCCCCACAGAACCACTCACAATATGTCCAACAAGGCTGGAAGAGAACAGGAATCAGAGTCCAACCACCTCTGGATAAATGCACTCAGTTAAAGGAGGTTGGGAAGGGGATGGGCTAGAAGGAGGTGGAGAACAGAAGAGGAATCAAATAAGAAATGGTTTTAGCTACAGGTTTTGGAGAGGAGGGAATGAAAATATTTGCAGAGCTCCTTTGCAATTTAAAAATGTGCTGTGCTGTAAGCTGAATTGTGCAGCAGGACAGATCACTGATATTACTGGTAACATTTTTAAATTAATTTTTATTCCTGTAGTTTATAGCATCTGAATGCTCCCTTTCTGTCTCAACCAGTACATCCCTTTATTTCTTCCAGGATTTTTCCTTGAGGCTCAGTCTGGGCTTGGAGAGGCTGTTCCAGCCTGGGACACTTTTCCTGTGTTTGCTTTTGGAAGAGATTTAACAGAGCAATACCCCAAAATTTCTGTGTATTCATGAAGTCCCAAGGCTCAAAGTGATTTTCACAGCTGAGATATTCCAAGAAGAGTTTATAYGAGCAGAACCCCACCCTCATCATAAAAATAGTCGCCTAATGCAATATTAAAATAATTCTCTTCAATATTTAAGGCTGAAGAGCAACTCACTTCATTTGCTGCCCATTCCCTTTAACGGGGTGGGGAATATCAACATGGGGCCCATTAAGGCAGTTGTAGAATGGTGCCAGCGGCTCATTGTGGGGCTTCCACCAGCCCAGGGCGGGTGTGAGGCTGGAGGGTGATCCCCAAAACCTTCTCCAAAACCCCACTTGGAGGGTGATGAAGACGAAGCTGAACCAGCCCTGCCCAGGGAGAGCAGCTCCAAAACGCTGCCATGGGAGGAAGAGGAAAAATGTGAGCCACAGGTAGGGAAAATCTGTCTAAATCAAGTTGTGCTTTCCCAGATTTCTGCTGGGAAGCTTTGTGCTCCGGGAGGGGAATTGAGCAGCAGATGCTGGGCAGGAGCCACGCGGAGAGGGATGCAGGGAAGGGAAGGAAGCAGAACGAGCACATCTGGTAAGTTATAGCCCATTTAGGAGAAGGAAGCTCTTACAAGGTTGCAGTGGGAAACATCAGGTAATTGAATCACCAAAAGTGACAATCACGCCGAGCGAAAGCCCTGGGCCACGAGGGCTGCTGGGGGTAGAACTCCGGTGAAAGGGCTGCTGTGATCCCGTTTTCAGGGAATTCTGAGGTGCTGCTGCTCCCTCCTGCCAGGATGGATGGCTCTGGGTGGGAGAGGGCACCCGGGATCCTCAAAAGCCTCCGACTGAGGTGTTTCAGGGGAGGATGTCCCCAGCCACTTGGAGTCGTCCTTGTTTTTTGCACCCAGCTTCCCTGAGACCTCAGGAAAAAGGTCTCCATTATAACGGAGAATTATGGGTTGCTCCTCAATCCCAAATTTTTGTGAGTGTTTCTGCTTTCCCCTTGGCAAATCTGGTCCTTGGAATTCAGTAATCCCTGAGAGCCATTGTTTCACAGGCATGTTCTGCTTTGTCAGAGCAAACTGTGACATCTGAAGGGTGGGGGAACCTAAAACCTTTCCCTTTGTGCACGGAAAAAGCAAAATGAGGGCTAAAATATGCTGAGTTTAAGCTCAAATTTTTCCCAGCAGCCTCAGGAAGCTGAATGGCAAAGAGGGATCATAAACCAGGGGGGAACTGGGTGGTATTTTGGGTACTTTGGACAAAATCTGTTCAATGACAGGACATCTCTCATTAATAAAATTATATATAAAACATAAATAACTCTATGTTGAAATAATAGGAATAAAGAAAAGTATTTCAACATTTTGTACGTTAAGGATTAACCCACCCCACAGAAAAAAACCCACAAGAGAAAACAACCCAAAACCTACAAGAATAAACATCTTATTCAGCTTAATTTTGGCTCTGCTTCACTGAGTTTTGGTTCTAGGTAGGGCCTTCAATCATGATGAATAAACCAAAGAGGTTAAGAATTCCCAGAGTGGCTGGGACACATTTGTTCTGCAAATGCTGGTGGAATAAATTCAATTGTTCTATTGGGCCTGACGTCTAAAGGCAATGAAAGAGAGAAAGGAGCTCAACCCATCCCTCTGGCTCGCTGCCAAGCAACCTGAATCCCGGCTTGGCGCTGCCAGAGCAGGATAATAACACCAATTGGCTCGTTGTCTTTTTTAAAAAGCCATTTCCATTCATCCTGCTCCCTGATTGCTACCCGAGCCAGCTTTTCACGGCCGCGTCGCTGTGTTTGGGCTGCTCAGCTCGATCCTGTGCTGCTCTCAGCTTCCAGGCGTGGCTGGAATCCCAACCTGGAGGGGGTGGAATCCCAACCTGGAGGAGCTGGGTGGTTGGAATCACAACCTGGGGGACCTAGGTGGTTGGAATCGCAACCTGGAGGACCTGGGTGGTCGGAATCCCAACCTGGAGGACCCTGGGTGGTTGGAATCCCAACCTGGAGGAC